>CM053514.1:69078856-69148127 GCA_028627145.1 Eidolon dupreanum
AAAAAAAATACATATGAGGCAAAAACTGATAGAACGAAAAGGAAAAATAGATAAATTCACTATTATAGATGAAGACTTTAACATCCCTCTATCAGAAATGGACAGATCCAGCAGGAAGAAAATCAGTAAGGACATGGCTGAACTCATAACACCATCTATCAACTGGATATGCTGGACATCTGTAGACCACTTAATCCAACAATGCAAAATACATATTCTTCTCAAGCCCACACGGAACATTCATTCATCAAAACAAACCATATTCTGGGTCATAAAACACACCTGAACAATTTAAAATAATAGAAATCATAAAATCTAATCCGTTCTTAGACCATAATGGAATTAAAGTAGAAATCAATATCAGAGAGAGAGCTGGCAGATCCCCAAATGTTTGCAGATTAAACAACACTCTTCTAACTATGTGGTTGAAATTAGAAACCTCAAGAGAGATTTAAAACTATTTTAAACTAAAGACGGGGGGGTCTCTGCTGAGCATGTTGTAACAAATACTTCTCATTCCTGGAGACCGGCCAGTGCTGCCAGTGCACTGAGGACGAGCAGTAGCTTTCTGTTCAGGACTGCTGCGTGGCTCATGCCCGCGGCACGAGGGAGCAGTTTGTCAGCTCACTGGATCTTAAACTTTACTTTCTGATACATAGACTCTGTCTAGAACCAACAGGTATGTTCATGTGTAAATAAATTATTTCAATCTTGGCTATTTACCTTGAAACCATGGAGATACCAGATCATTTATTAGTCATCAAACAATTTGCCAATTTTTAAATTGCTAACTTGTACACACATGCAATATATACCATTTATAGCATAAAACGTTGCATTGGGACTGGAATAATATAATTAATTTTTTTTTGTTTTTAGTCTCTCATTTCTAACAGTCCTTTGACAAATTTAATCAATTTGAGTTTAGGTAAGAAGCTTTTACTATCATTAGAATGAAACAAACTATGGAGAAAAAGAAAATAGAAGTGTCTTTTAAGATTGATGCTTAAATGTTTTGGAGGTTTTACAGTTATTTTCTTATCAAACTTTGGTCTGTTCTTTTTTGCCTTGGAAAGAGTGTCCTTAATTGGGCATGATTATGGTAGGCAAGATTTAAGCAAGCCAGAAATTCCACATCCAGTCCAAAGATGGTCCAAAAAGTCAGTATTTAGGCATTCACTCATTCATGTATAGTCATTCATTTGTTCACTCAATAAACAGTTGCTAAGTATCAGGATTACAAAAGTGGGCACATGAGGAATGCATTATGACTCAGTTCTATAAAAGAAGTCAGGCTCTCCTCCCATGTGGCCTTGGTTCGTAAGGAGCTTTAGGGCGCCCGTTAGACATGCCTCTCTCTTCTGCCCCTTTAGCTTTCGAAAGATTCACATTTTGTAAGTTAGGTTTCTTTTGCCCTTATGCGATCATTTTGGAAGTTACAAATGAAAATAATGGAGGACTGAATGACGAGATTAAGCTTTTTATAAGATGTGGATTCAAGCACGTTTTCACACTAAAGATTTTCATGTTTTGTAGGTTTTCCAAATAAATTTAGAAGGTTGCCATGGCACAGTAAATTTGTATATAATCCTGAAAAAAATAACTCTGGTCATGTGTTAGGAGTTCATAGTATAGTAGTTAGATTCATTTGATTCTTGGTGACATAGTGATTTACTGATAATGTTTATTTTTTTAAAAAAGTCATTTGTTGCTTCTAGAGAGGAATCCAGTGGGGATGCCCTTTAGGATTTCAGCTCCTGCTCAGAAAAGCTTTCTTTGGTTTGTATTTCAGTGGGGTTATCTCTGCCCAGGGCCTGGCCCTCACTTTGTAGATCCAGCATTGGAAATTGTGTTCCACATACCCACTTCTCAACTGTATCACACTATCCAAACTCAAAAAAGAACCACGAATAAACCTGAAAGGAATATTTATAATGAAAGATTGGCAAGAACTTTGCCGATTAGCACATTAGCTCTTTGTCAAAATATCTGTACAAGAAGGCAAAACTATTTTTTGGTAAATCAGTAACCATGAACCAATCGTTAGATTAATTGCCAAATAGCCAGTTGTTGGTTTGTATTCATCACCCATTGTAAAATAGTCATTAGAGCCCATATGTAGCACATCCATTGATTCCTTCTTAGCAATCACATTGTCATAAAAGTTGCTTTTTATATTATTGCTCTTCCTGTTATCATGTAAAGTGCTCTAGAGTACAAAGGTTGATTTCAGTGCTAAAAGCAGCACAGTTGATATTTCTACTGAGAAATCAGAATTACATATCTTTTCTAAGACTACTCTGTTTTAATTGGAGTTCTTCCATTACTGATTATTTCTACACTCCAGAAATAAATTCTCTTGAGAATTTTAACACGTGCAACACCAAGATGATCCCTTTTTCATCGTTATTCTATTTCTTCTTTTGCTTTGACATTCTTTCTTCACATCACAAATGTCAGTGGCGCTAGGTAATCTTCCATTACAGAAGGGAATTGTGTCACTCTCAGGATGAGGTTCACATGGATCAGGGCTGGGAAGGAGCCACGTGCCCAGGAAGGCACCACCAGAGTGATGCGGACGCTCCAGCTCACGATGAGAGAATACCAGAGGGGTATCTGATATCCAGGCTGCCTTTAATCAGGAAGAACATTGGGGCTGGTAAGTCACCAACACCTTCACCTTCATGGCTTCCACATGTCCCCTTTAGCAGCACAGGAGGCCACTCAGCCTTGGACAGAGCAGGTTTAATAGGAGTCAGAGCTGCAGCCTAGACTCAGTGACCCTTTTCTGTGTCAGTTGGCTCAGGTCCCAGAGGGAATCTCCCTCCCTTTGAACCTGTTCCTAGCCCATCCAGTGGGGCAAAGTAATTCAGATTTTGTTTTTGACATCCAACATTTTATACTCTCAAACCTAGGATTCATAGTACATTTCTCTACGTATCTCCACAAGGAAAGGACAAGAGTCATTTTATCAATTCACCTTCAACACCTTAACGTTCCTAATACATAGCACTCACAAAACACTTAATAAGTAAATAAAGGACGCTTTACCTGTTAGCCTCGTTTCCAAATTTTTAGACTTGAGCTATCTTCTGATTTCTAACCTTCTTTAAATCCCTCAAACTGTGTGTTATAGTATAGTAGAACTTTAATTGTAGCTGATAATTATTGAGCACTTACTATGTGGTAGACCCTATATAAAATACTTTAATATAATTTTTACATCAAATCTGTGGATTGGGTACTAATACTATTCTTATATAACAATGAGGAAAATGAAATTTAGAGAAGTGAATTTACCCAAGGTCACAAAATTATTCACTGATAGAACCATAATTCAAGACCTGGCAGTCTAGCTTTAATTAACTCTGAACCTCTCTACTGTGGAAGATCTACTGATATTCATAACCTGAATGGCTGGTATCAGGACTCTTCATAGTATACCCTCATTAAACTTTGAGCATACAAATGAACAGTCATTGTGTCTAAATTCTACCCATAGTTTATGGGCCTGGGGATGTATTAATCTTCATTCTTTTAAGTTAGATATCTTATTGTCCATTAGATTTATCAATTCTTGCTTTTAGTATAGTCTTATGTGGTGGATATTAATAATCAGGAATACGTTATTGCTCTATGATCACAGAGAAGAAAGGAAACACATTGGGGAGGAAATAGCACTTAATATAAAAAATGCTGGGAAGATTTATTTATTTCTGCCATAGGGAGCAATGGTCATTGGCTTCTCAAAAAAGTGTGCCAAATTGCTGAACCTGTGGTTCTGGAAGGCCGGGCTGGTGCTGGTATCAGCTGGTATTAGGGTGTTTCCCTTGAAAACTCTGGCAAAAGGGTGGAGACAATTATGGACAGTAAACACTGGAAATGATAGGAATAGGAATCTGTGTGTGGTCGCTGGTTCACTTGCCGACTGAAATTGGCACCTGAAGCATCTTTGACATGTGGACCAGAAATTGCCAACCACCAACCTGTGAGACTGTTGTTTACTATTTGCTGTGAGTGCTAAATATGGGTTGTTGAGACAGAAACAAAAGGAGAGTTGGAATGCCGTCTCCCTGGATGAAAACATGACTGTTTTCCCATCCAATGGGGACATGTCATACTCCTTGCTTTCTTGACCAACATTGACAAGCACTGGTTCATTTTGGTCTGTGTTTTCTTAACCTGTGTTGCTCTCTTTGTTTGCTTTGTTTGCTTTTAATTTTTGAAATCACTCTGGGCCAAAAAAGAGGTAGATCCTTGAGCACAGTGTGATTTAGTCAGCAGAGTGCTGGCTCAGAGTCCAGATGTCTGTATCCCCATCCTAGTTTCCCCACTAATTTACTGGATGACCTTAGAAAAGTTTTTGGCCTTCAGTTTCCTCATCTATGAAATGAAAAGTTGACAGTCTTTAAGGCTCTTTCTTATTTTCTAATTTTCTGTCTCTTTGTTTCCTCGCATTTCATTGTAACTAGGATTTTCATTTTCTTGAAGGAATATAAAGTTTTATACAGAGAAAAATGAAATGGACTCTTAAAGATAATTGAATATCTTGGGCCTTAAACAGAGTAGGAACTCAAGAGTAACTGATGAATTAATAAATGTGTTGAATATGTTGGTACTCTAGGAAATAGGGATTGCAGAAGGCTGGCTAAAATATAAGGTGAAATGCCCACTCTAAGTAAAGGAGTTTAATTAGCTTTCTCAGACCTTACTAAGAATAACTTTCACTAGGAAAGAAAGGTCTAGCACCTGGAATAAAACTTAAATATCTAATTCTGTGCCTTTATTGACCACATCGTAAATAATAATTTTAATATCTAATATTTATTGAATGCTTCTTAAGTGTTGAGATACCTGCATTATTACGTTGTCTAAATTTTATGGAAAGTCTATGAAAATAGTGTTTTTGTTACACTCATTAAAAAAAAAAAAAAGGAAACAGGGACAGAGATGGTAAGAACTTCCTTATAGTTACAAGCAAGTGTGTATGACACAACCTGGCTCTAATCCAGGTCAGCCTGACTCCAAAAACCACACCCATAGCCACTAAACACACTTGTAGTATTTTTCTGTCTATGGTTAAGTAAGTCTCAAGAAAAGCAACCCAAATATTCTGAAAATCCAGTTTAAGAAATAGATCAAAATGTAGCCAACAGAGTTTTGTAGCTAGCTATCTTTATCTATCTTATCTATCTAATGAACAAAATAATAACATATAAACCAGTTGTTTTAATTGGCAAAAATTACCTAGATTTAAGTAGAGGCAAATGAACCATGAATAATAAAATAAGTGAAAACCAACTAAAGAACATGATGAGAGATATATAGCCTTCTAGTAATTAGGAAAATAAATTTTAAAGTGTTAGATACTACTTTTTGCCCAGATGGACAAAAATTAAAAGGTGGATACCTTCTAGTGTTGTCAAGCATGTGGAAAAATGGATATTTCCCCATAGTCTTGGTGAAAATATAAATTGATTTGGTCATAATTTGGGAATATTAAAATTAGAATTTGCTACCCTTTGATGCAACAATTCTAATTCTAGGAACATAGCCTACAGACATATTCACATATGTATGGGCAAAATATATACATATAAACATTTTAAATTGAAGTGTTATTTGCAGTAGCAGTATGCCATAAATTACGTAATTTCTTTCAATAGTGGGATTGTTAATCAAGTTTTATCTCTATAACATCCAGAGAAGATTCTCATAAAATAAGTGAGGAAAAATTATATTTACATAGTACTTTCTCATTCATGTAGAGAAAAACTTACCTATGTCCAGGAAAATATATAAAATGATAAGCATTAAAGGATTAAAGAAGATGACTCTCAAAATGGAAGTATACTATAGAAAATAAGACTGCATTATTAGAAATTTTTTAAGTAAACAAGCATTAGTATTGAAATTTTAAAAAAAATAAAAAGTTAATTCAGGCTACTTTATTCTCAGCTCTTCTTGATCCTCTGGCTCTTGAATGTGTATCAGCACATGTGTGCTTACACACTGTGGTTAAACCCAGGGAAAACAAAAGAAAAGCAATGGTTGATATTATTCAGGATTTTGTCAGACTTTTTTAAATTGTACCAAAGTACAAATTTCTTTTATTATTCAGAGCTGGCATTCCTGACCAGCAGGCAGCTAGCCATTAATTGGTGATTCAGGGACCCAGTATCCTTATATTTTGTGGATCTATCATCATCTCCATGTGGTTCTCGGGATTGTCATGTGTGTAGAAAAGAGAAAAAGCATGCAGGATTTAGTGGACCTAGCCAAAAATTGGACTCAGCACTTCTGCTCACACCCCATTGGCTAAAACTTACTCATGTGGTCATATACAAAATGCATGGAATTCTGGGAAATGTGGTCTCTGTGTGTACCCAGGAATAGGAAGAAAGGGTCTAGGTATACATCTAGCAGTATCTGCCACAAGTAATCAGAAGCTCTGAGTTCCAGGACAACAGTGCAACTCTAGAGAAGTGATGGCATTAAGAGGTGGAATAGAGAGATAAGCCTCCTCCCCAGAGCTCAATCAGCACCACTCCCATTAATACAAACAACAGATTTTTGTTTAACTTATGTGAAATGCAATCCAAATAATGTTTCAACAAATCTCTTAGGCCGCACTATAGTAGAGACATTCTGAATTGCTACTGCTCCCCAGATCACTTCCTCAGCGACTCAGCCTTAAACCATCACATCTCTAGATTTGGGGGAATTCCGTAGACCTGGGTTCAGGTATCCTTGTTTTGTTCTCTTATGTATAAAATGGTGGTAAGATACCACCTACCCTATCTGTTCCAAAGGGATGCTGTAAGCTTCAGAAAATTCAATATACATGTCAATACTTTTTAAGCTGAAATGAAGTACTAAATATGATTCTTAGTCTTACAGCGTAATGATTGATTAGTTTTTGTCTCTCACCTTCTTTCTTTTTTTCTCCCCTACTTTCTCTATATATTATTTATCTGACCAATTGTAACAAAAAATAGAGGACTTGAAAGGTGTTCTCTTTAACTAAAACCCACTACGGTTCAGTTCTAGGGAAGATATCAGGGGAGAGCCAAAGGAGAATGTCTGAACAAAAGATGTCAGTGAGCACAAGGATTAGATTTAGGGTAACAAAATTAGACAGGTATGCGATCCTTTCTTCCTAAAAGCATGTCGTGATAGGAGACTGGGCAGCTGGTACTTTAGGAAGGTGGGGAGGATGAAGAGGCTGCATTACCAGCCACCCAAAAGGGTATCCCCGTGGTGTTCACACTGACCAGGAAGAGCAGAGAGGAAGTGATGACTGAAGTCAAAATTAAGTGATTGACTCTTATCTCGTACAGGAGACATCTAGTACTCCATGCCTTGGTTGTTCGATCTTTCTGCGTCAGATACAGCAGTGCCCGTTGTTGGTGTGTGTGCAGTGGGAATCTTTCTGTGGGCTGTAGCAATGGTTCTGATGGAGCAATGTGAACTTTTGTAAAACTAACACCTATTCAGCATGATTTTAGAAGTGCCGTAGGCTTACAATGATATCTCCCTCCTGCCTTCAGACACTCAGAATTTCTTCCGTAAGACAATCTTTCGTGTCACAATCAAAGACAAACTTAACATGCAGTTGTACATATTTATGCTAGGTTGTGAATAGCAGGTTCTGGGGGACCTGTTTTGATAAGAGTTAGAGTCCTAGACACCTAAATTGGGTGGGGAGTGAGGGAGGCTGAGGCTCCCCCTCCCATTTCACCTGTTTTCATCCTTACCTCTTCTGAAACCTGTGACCACCCCAGAGTTTTAACTAGCATTTATGTCTGAAACCTGTCAGGAGACTTAAGGAAAATGACAAAAACAAAACAAATATATACTAAGTTCCCCCAAGAGGGGGCTGATTAGGTGAAGAGCTGTACCACCATGCAATGGAATGCCATGCAATTATCAACAAAGAAACAAAAAACAATTTTCCATATTGTATAGAAAAAATCTTCAAGATACATTGAGAAAAGCAAGTATAATACAAAGAAGGATGGATAATCTATATGTATCTGTGCTTATATGTACAAAACATAATTCTGGAAGAATACATAAGAAAGCAAGAAGAGAGGCTGGAAACTGGAATGATGGTGACAAGCAAGAGAATAACCAGAACTGAAACTTACAAAAATTTGGGCAGCTTCTTTAAGAAGATGAATGTGTGTTTATGACTGCAGGATTAGTTCAGGGGCTCAGCAGGGCCCTTGGTAAGGACGCTGAGCTTAGGTTGCCCGCATCATGGTAAATTTACCACTGCGATGAGCAGGAGAGGGAGAACTTTTTAAAGCTGCCAAAAAAATGGAGCCATTTTTCCTATTCAAAATCAATGTATTTGCCAAGGTATTTCTGGAGAGAGAATTGATTAGGTGACCAAGCTTCTTGAAAATTTGAGTTCAAGTAATCAAATTTATAACAAGAAAATTGTGAAAACCGTAACAGCAGCTACGCTGATACATATTTTACCTATCAGATTGGCAAAGATTAAAAAATTTAAAAACACACAGTTAATGAGAGCACGGGGTGTAATGCATTGCTGTAATTTGGTATAAATGATCTCTGTGGAGAGCAATTTGCCAGTGTCTCCCACAATTACAGATGCACGTACCACTCTACCTAGTGATTCCACCTCCAGAAATATATCCTTCAGGTAGGCTGGCCCACACACAACTTAGCAGATATAAAGGTCATTCATTGTAGCATCGTTTGTCCTGACAAACTATTGGAAACCTGGATAAGAGACTTGTTAACTAAATTATGCTATGTCCATTCAACAGAATTTTGTGCAGTTGAAAAATAAGGAAGCTCTTTATGTGCTGATATTATAGAACAATCTTTAATCTATATCTTTAAGTGAAAAATGGCAGTTTCAAAATTATTATGGGCTGTCTTTGATATAATGTGTTTCCTGTAAGCACAGAATATTTTTGGAAGCATTTCCCAAACAACTTGTAATATTGAAGTGTCGAGGGAAGAGACTGGATGGCTGAGGGACAGCTATGTGTAAAAGGAAGAATGCACCCTTTTGTACTTTTGAATTTTGAAAAAACAGATTTTTAATGTTTTGCAAAATTTACACTAACCTGAAATTCTACGGAAGCCTAAGATTGTTCAAAGGGCAGCCTATTTAAGCCCCACACCTTCACAGGGAAAGAAATTCTATATTTAATATGGATGAAACTAAGGTTAAGAAAGTTTGAGAAAATTGGACTTTTTTTCCCCTCCACTAGAGGGTAGAGCGTTTAAAAGTCTCATTAGTTGCTCAACGATTCAGTGAATTTATGATTCTAAATGAAACATTTTTCCAGGGATTATTTTCTCAGTGGACCCAATAAAATTTCTAGGAAATAATTCTGTAAGTTCCTGGCATCTATGAATTCCTCCCTGAGCTCCCCATTACAGTGCTCCAGCTCCTTAAAAATTAAGGGACCTCTTCGCCCAGCTCCTCTGGAGGAGACAAAAAGGAGCTATGGCACTCAGTGTTTCTTCCTTAATTTTCCTGTATTTTCATTTGGGACTTAGAGGTATTTTGTATTCAAAGAAGACAGGATCCCTTCTTACATGGTTAAAATCCAACCCTGAGAACACACAGCCTAAAAGAAAGTCGGGTGGAGAGAATATTGGATCCAGAATATGTGTGATTATTCTGAAAATAAGAAAGCTGCCACTGGTCGAGAGCTGTTAGCCGTCAGAGATTAATATATGAGAAACCTTTTGCTACTCACAAAGTGTATATACCAAGACCGATTCAGAGCCAAGGATACGTTTCAAGTTTGATTTTTTTTAAAAGAGACAATATTTTCCGAACAAAAAGGCTTGCAATCAAAACCATTTATTTCCACAAGATGGTGCTATAACTTCTTCCAAGCAGGAAACACATTTCTTCGGGAACTAGAAATCCAAAATATACTTCTTATTGGGGACCAAATCTGGGCATGCTTTGGTGAATTTGTCAAAGAAGCATATGGTGCAAAAACGTTCTGGTGGAGATTGATTTGGGCCCGAAGGTTGAAGGTCGCCCTAGGTAATGACGCCTTCTGCCACCTCCACACATATCCAAGTTGATGTCTCAAGGCTTCCTGCTCACCTTTCAGCCTACTCCTCTTCCAAAATGCTGCTCTTAACCACTGTCAGATGTATGCATGTCAGGAATGGAACCTGGGTATTAAGAAGTGGCACAGAGTATCAATTATCATGGAGATGTGTCTCCCACACCCACCCACACTTTCTACCCAGGGGCAGCTCAAGACTCAACTCTCCGGTAAAGCCTTTCTTAACCACTCTGGCCCACGTTGATCATACTTTTCTTGAATTTCCCTGGCATTATTATTTTTGTCCCTCTTTGGGCTTATCAGAGGTTGCTTTACAATATTATTTTACCATTTCCATTTAAATTTTCTAAGTTCTTTTGGGACAGAGTCCATGTTATAATTGCTCTTATATATCCCACAGTGAGCATTCTGCCTTGAATTTATGCAAATAATATCATAAATGCAGACAGTCTAAAGTAAGTGCTCAATAAGAACCGTAATTGGTAGCCTGAGTGATTGAGAGGATGCTAATAACCCCAAGTGGTCACTACCTAGGAGCCAGGAATATGATCTTTTAAGTGACAACATCTCTGGAGCTGTTTGATCATCTCTAAAAGGATAGAGTTGAACCATCCTCCTAACTGTTTTCCTTTTTAACGTTTGCTTCTATGACTTTAATGTCTTCATTGTTCCTGACTTGAGGGAGCCATGGATGCAAGAATATTTGTATCATAAGGGAAATAGAAGGACATTTTTATTGAAGTGAATGGCATCTCCTTCTCGGTTTATCCTTATTCTTGTCTCCATTTTTGTGTCTTCCATTCTTTGGCAATCAAAACTATGAGACAGCAATACGTGGCTGGCCACCCCCTCTCTCTGTTGTCACCACAAGCTATGTACACCCACAGGGAGGTAAGGGCTGGTAAGTGGAAGCCTCGGGCCACAGTGACAACAGGATACTCTGGAGTAGGACAGGAAACCTGTGCAGCTACAGGAGTCTTGGCTGCAATTGGAAGAAGAATAGATAATATGGATGAAGGTGAGAGAGGGACACTCGTACCTTAGGACAATCACTGGGGACTCTGATAGCTAGAACAGGACACTTCCAGAAGTGGACATCAAGGACTTGAGATTAGGGATAAGGCCGCCAATGACTTTCTTTTGGCAAAAGCAAAAGATGGTGTTTGACCAATAAAAGTAGAACTAAGATCATTTCTATGTTCAATATAATCAGCAAGTTTTTCAAAATCAATTTTCACCTTTTATTATGTCCATCAGAAGAATAGGCAATACACAAAGACCCAACTCATTCTTTCAAAATGATGAGATTTTAATCTAAAAACAAAGAAAATATATAATGTATCTTTTTCAGCTTCTCCTAAATAGGAAGAAAAAAAAGTAAAGTACACATGTAGAAAAATAACAGAAGTACTTGGCTTTAGCACCCATCAGAGGAATTCTTGGTATCATAACTCCTTCTTTCTACCAGCATAAGATCTGGTATAAACATGTATATACATATCAGTATATATTTGCATGTGTTTCTCATCTCATAGCAAAAAGAACATAATATGGCGCATAAATACACACACACACACACACACACACACTCACACACACACACACACACACACACTCACACAAGATAAACTTAAAGTTGGATGAAAGAAAAAAATAGAACAAAAGGAAACTAAAAATAGAAGGAATAAGAGTTTACAAAGGGAAATGACCTGGTCTTTAAAATTAATTCTGTTTGGAAAAAGTGAAAAACATAAGAGTGATGGCGCCACGGCATTCATGTAAGCTGAAAATGCGTGCACACAAACAATACTTTTCTTATAATAAAAAGAAAAGGAGTCACTAAGCAAAATGAAGAAGGAACCTTGACAAAACCAAAGGAATCAAAGACGACAGATAGTCTGTACCATGAAGATTATAATTCAACTTTCTGCACCTGCCTTCCCCAGATAAAAATTAAATAGGCAAATAAATAAAACCTAGGAAGTGCCATTATGGAGATTAGCTCTAACTAGTGTGGAAGTTTGCAAGAGAGAACAAGGAAGAACTCTACTAAGGAAGTGACCTGAATGTGGAATCTTGAAGGATGTGTGAAGATTTGTAGAAAGTAGGGAAAGGAAAAGTGTAAGTGGATTGCAAAGTAAAAACAGGTTTCTAAGTGAGATCGAAAGACAAGAATGGAAAGAATAGATAAGTTGTCACACTTTTAAGTGATTTTTTTGAGATGCAAACCTGGCCCTGTCACTTCCCTGCTTTAAATCTTTCAATGGATTCTTTGCCCTCAAGATAAAGACCAATAAGCTTAATGTGGTTGCCTAGGCCCACAGGGCCCCTGGTCTCTACTCACATCATCATTTTCTCTTTCTGCCAGGGTATTTCCGCCCTGTCCTCTAGATCTGAAACAACACTAGCTTGCTTTCAGTTCCAGGAGTGAACTTCCGCCTCAGTATTTTCAAGTGTTTTCCCCCCTCTTTCCCATCCTCTTTGCCCAGTTCATTTCTATTCATCCTTCTGAGTTCAGCTGAAATAGTACGTCCAAGCTATTGATTTCTCTAACTGTCCACATGAGGTCATTCTCTTAGGTGATACATATATACCTTTTAATACCAATTAAAACTATAAGGACATAATTATTAAGAAATCATTAGTTTAATGTCTGTGTGCTGGCATAATATACATACATTTATTGAGATCCAGACCACGTGTACCACGGTATCCCCAGCCCCTCATTCAATGCCTTGTGTATAATGGAAACACAATAAATATATGTCAAATGATTCAGTGAATTAAATAATTGAGTAAGAGTGCCTTAGGGTTTGGAAGAGGGGATTCTGCTTTCAGACAGGTTACCTGAAACTATAAAATCTAGATAAAAGTTGAGGTCCAACTAAGAACTGGCCCCCTTCTCTCTACCACGGGCCCACACAGTGGGATGCTTGGTAGACCCATTAGGGGAATGGTATGAAGATATTAGAACTTGTCATTATATTTATTTTTATCACATTATTTTAATCTTATTATTTAAATATTTCTGCATAGTATAAAGAAGCACATGTATGTAGTTTATAATTAAACAAAACACATATTTTGAGGATGCCTGCTGAAAATTCTTTTATTGATAAGAGGCAGGATAAAAGATACTTAAATGCTAATGCTGTAGATTAGAGGGTCCCCACTATTATTAGGCAGCTAAGACAGCACAGAGCTGTTTTCCAACAGTTCTGCCTGACCCCACACCTACAGCATGAAAATGCCCTTGGTTTGGGGCAAATTCATAAGACTCATTGAGTGGTTACGATGGAAGACTCTAGTAAAGAACCTCTACTTTTACATATGGCTTCTCGTCATAATGACGTGGATGCTTAAAATCAAACAACAGCAAATGACCAAACCCTTTCCTTGAGATTTTACCGATTCGCCAGGTACGGGGCTGCACTAGAGCCAGAACTCCCCAAAATGGGCTTGACCAGTTTCAGTCTGAGAACAGGGATCACCTCCATCCCCAGCCCCATCCTTGTCTTCCAGAAATGTTGGATGGGAGAACATCGGAAACATCCCAAACCAAACACTCAGAACAAAACAAACAAGACCGTGTGGATGAAGAAAGGTGCCGCAGGGCTTGCTCTCTGCGAGGCAGCACGGGGCCCTGTGGTCTTGCTGACTGCCAGCACTCTGCCACAGCTGCAGCCACTCTGGAAGGACGTGGTCATTCCCAGACTCTATTTACCAGACAATGTGGAGACGCTCAACTGAATAAGATGCTGAGGCATATATACTTTCCTATGATATTTGCACCCAAGTTAAAAATATACCTATAGGAGAAATTTCCAGAACTATGAACCTCCTGAGACCTGGAAAGAGTATGGTCAGGCAGCCAGATCATGAAGGGGCTCATGTAGACCACGCATGCTACTGAGTGTGGACATTATACTTTCAAAGATAAAGCTCATCTAAATGATTTTTTTCTGTTTTATTGCAGTGTAATTGACAAAAATTGCATATATTTAAGGTGGACAACTTGAGGTTTTGACAAACATATACGCTATGACATGATCACCACAATCAAGCTGATTAACATGTGCATCACCTTACATAGTTACCAATTTTTTCTTCTCTACCATGTCTTCACTGCACCTCATGGTAAGCCCATACTATTTGCTCCTCCCTAAACAGAATGTGCTCAGGCTTCTGTTTTTGCATATCTTATTTCTCCTGTTGGTGCGCCTTTTTCTGCCCTCCTCTCCACCAGGTGACAGAGTACTTTTCTTCAGACAAGTCAGCTCAGCATCACCTTATCCTTTAATCCTTCTCTTATTCCCTAAGCAGTGTTTTCTCCTTTATGTTACCATTGTACTTTGTGTAGATGTCAACATAACACATCACATTCTGCTGTCATTATCTGCTACTTGTGTCTCTTCTTGATTAGACTGAGAGCTCCATGGAGCAGAGAACTTGGTTTTTGTATATGTGGTTTTAAAAAATGCATGTTGATTAAATGAATAAAAGAAAAAATGAATGAAGCAATTAGTATTTATACCTTGAACAGCACTGAATTTATTTAGGCTAGTGCCAATGTGCAAAGATTGAGAAAAGAAGTAAGGGAAACCAAGGATAAGACAAGAAAAATATGTTCCTCAGAATGGGGCTGGCTAGTTAAGAACCACAGTGGCCAAGGCAGGGTGGACTTAAAGGAGAAAGATAACATGGGATGGTGTCACCAAGGGAATATCTGATCAGGGTGGTGACAGCCCAGGGATAACTCTGATGAGTCCCTGCTTTAAATAAGGTCACTAATTCCTTTATCAAAATGTAGGGATAGGATTACAGGTCTGATTAAGAAGCCCAGGCACCAAGAGCAAGCATCAAGAAATGGAAAAGGAGGGAGGGAGGAAGGGAGAGAGAGAAAGAGAGAGAGAGAGAGAGTGAGCACCATAGTTTGCGAAGAAGGGGAAGAGGGGCCTGTAGACCTACATTGCTTCCCTATGCACACACCCTGTAGACAAGGATGCTCATGGGAAGCACCAACTCCCTAAGTGATGCTTTAACTTTCCTACATCTCACTACTACTTGAAAAGTCAGGTCAAGCCTTGTATGCTTAACTCCCTGGACAAGAGCCCAGAGGTCATTGAATTAAGGGCGGTGACTTGAAAAACAAAAATGCTGATAGGTCAGAGCTGGCAGAACAGGAGGAGATCAAGTCTGAGACCTGGGAGGAAACAAAGGGGTAGAGCTCTGCAATCAGGGAGAACCAAGTGAGGCCTGAGCGGAGCTAGAACAGCCAGGCTGACACAGGAGGCAGTTCCCGTGCCCCTGGCCATGTTGCCCACTCCCGATGGGCAGGGTGAAACATGGCAGATATCAGCAACTTCTGCCAAGGGTCAGGAGCTCACTAACTTCGCTCACTCACACCCTAGACTGAGTTCGCTCTCCCAGCCTACGGACAGTTCTAGCTTAAACTTTTATTTATTTATTTAAAATTTTTTAAAATTGAAGTATAGTTTACATGTAATATTATATTAGTTTCATGTGCACAATATAGTGATTCATTGTTTTTATACCCTACAATGCGATCGCCCCACTAATTCTAGTAATCATCTGTCACTGTGCAAAGTTATCACAATATTGTTGACTATATTCCTCTTCCCCTTTCACTCATCCCACTATCCCCTTCCCTCTGGCAACCATCATTTTGGTCTCTGTTTCTATGAGTCTGTTTTTTTATATTCCACATATAAATGAAACCATGAAGTATTTGTTTTTCTCGATTTCACTTAGCATGACATCCTCTAGGTCCTTCCATGTTGTTGCAAATGGCAAAGTTTCATTCTTTTTTATTGCTGGGTAATATTCTATTGTACATATGTACCTCATCTTCTTTATCCATCCATTGATGGACACCGCGGTTGTTCCCATATCTTGGCTGTTGTACATAACGCTGCAATGGACTTTTTTTTTTTACCCCATCTACCTCCCCTCTCTGCCCTCTCCCCTCCCCTCTGGTAACCACTAGTCTATAGTCCATGTCCATGAGTCTCTGTTTTTCCTGTTCATTTGTTGCTTTTAGGTTTATATCCCACATATAAGTGATACCATGTGATTTTCAACTTTTTCTGTCTGGCTTATTTTGCTTAGCAGGATTATCTTGAGGTCCATCCATGTTGTCGCAAATGGCAGTCTTTCATCTCTTCTTATGGCTGAGTAATATTCCATTGTATATATGTGCCACAGCTTCTTTATCCGATCATCTATTGTAGGACACTTCGGTTGCTTCCATGTCCCGGCCATTGTGAATAATGCTGCTATGAACATCGGTGTGCAGATATCTTTTTGGTTATGGGTTTTCAAGTCTTTGGGGTAAATAGCCAGTAGAGGGATTACTGGATCATATGGTAGATCAATTCCTAGTTTTTTGAGAAACCTCCATACTGTTTTCCATAGTGGCTGTAACTATCTGTAGTCCCACGAGCAGTGAATGAGGGTTCCTTTTTCTACGCATCCTCTCCAACATTCATTCTTATTAGTCCTGTTGATGGCAGCTATTCTAGCAGATGTGAGATAGTATCTCATTGTGGTTTTGATTTGTGTTTCCCTAATAGCTGGCAATGTTGAGCATCTTTTCAAATATTTGTTGGCCATTTGTATGTCCTCTGGGGAGAAGTGTCTGTTCAGGTCTTCTGCCCATTTTTTGATTGGATTGTTTTTCGTTGTTGTTATGCAGTGGACTTCTTAACTTACTGCACTCCCCACTCTTATCCCCTTACTGAGCTTCTGACACGTGCTGGGTCTGCGCTTACCTACCCGAATTCCTAGTTCCAGGCCCCGCCCCCCCGCTTCCAACACCTACGTGGCAGCTTAGAATGGGCTGAGTGCTGCTAAACTGTTTAGGGCTTAACCCCTCAGAGCAGGATGGTCAACGTAGCAGTTCTTGGAACGCAGAGATGCTTCAGGACTGTTCTGCCTTAATTACATTCTGTCCGAAGGCCCCCTTTAAAAAGCTGGTGGCCGTGGTCAGCTGATGTCAGCCGGTGGGCAGAGCCATCTGGAAATAGCCTAACCCGCTGGCTGTTTGGGCTTAGAGATCACAGCATTCCCAAGAACAAAATGTGGAGAGAGCCCATGAAGGCTCTACTTGACTTATATCAAAATGGAGCCCCCTGGGGTGGTGAGTGGGGCCGGGAGTGGTCAGATTAAAATGGACATACAGAGAATCTTTGTTCCCTACGTGAGGGGTTCTTACAGATGTGCACATAGCTGCATCACAGAACATTCTGGCATTGTTCGAAGTCCGTGGAGAGAAATGAAGACAGACCCACTCAGAGACCTACAAAACACAAGCTTTCCCTGAAAGAATCGGGGAAAAAAATACAGGCATGAAAAAACACACAGGCCTGAGACATAGGCTTAGATACTTCAGTATCAACACACACAAACACAGATGTTCTGGGAAGAATACAGAAGGAAAACATACCCTAATATATATATAATCACCCTAAAATGAACTCGGATGACACATTGAGAAAAGACGTGGGCATGCTGTTTCAAAGATGCTCACTCCTAGACCCTAAGAGATGGTCTCCCAGGGAGAGAGAGAGAACACCCTTCCTCACCTAGCCAGCGACAGGGAGACATTAAGGAAGAGAAGTTAACATTGCGGCCTAAAGATAAAGATGTATATACAAACCCAGAAACCCAGACATTCAGAAGCACGGATAAGCCGAAAGAGAGACACCAGCCGGGCAGAAGGGCAGTGTGGTCCAGAGTCAGGCTCAGGTGAAGACCCGAAGAAACGCGGGGGGCAGGAAACGCCCAGGCAGCTTTCAGAGACGTACAACGACGCAGGAGAGGCCCCGCTCTCGCCACCTTTTGTCCCACTCCGTCTGGTCACTCCTGCTGACCCTGTCCCCTTCCCCTGCTGCCGCCTACCCTCTGCTCCCTGGCTCCCCTCCCGCCCAGGCGCCACTTTCCTGCTCTGACGCGAGCGAGCGCTTCTTTCACACCAATGGGGCTGCTGCGCGGACGGGCCCTGCCCCTCCCCCAGGAAGGTGTGTCCCTGGTTTCCTCACCTGAAACTTCCTAGGAGAGCCAGATCCCTCCCTCCCGCCGGGCGGGGAGGGGCGGGCGCGGGTGGGGCGGCTGGGGCGGCCAGGGCCAGCGCAGGGGACGGCCGGCCGGCGCCTGGGACTCCGAGGGTACTCTTGGGCCGGGACAGCATGTGACACTGCCCAGGTGGGTGCCCTTCTCCCTCGCAGCTCCTGGCTCCGGGCAGGCGGCTGTAGAGACTCCGCGGAGGTAAGGGAGGAGGGACAGGAAGGACGAGGAAACTAGGCCTTCATCCTGGGACCAGCCCCAGCTGGGTCCCGGGGCACAGCCTCCGGAAATGGGGGGCTGGGCACTAGGCAGGGGTCGGGGCGTGTGACTGAGTATCCTGGTCAGGAAGAGGAGCAGAGCTGGAGGAAATGCTCTTGCCTGAAAAATTTCCTTCCGGCCTGGTCCCTGCCTTGGAAATGGGCACCCTTCCCCCAGATGTTCCCCAGACCAATAATAGGGCTCTTCAAAGTCTGGGTCCTGGGGAGAGCCACCCCTGTTATAAGGAATAACTACGATTCCCTTCGTGGACCTGTGCCCTACTTCAGAGGTGTTTTACTGTCTCCTTTCTCGTAACTAGGCCTGGGCCTGCCTTCGCTTATCTTCCCATGGATTCGCACTTCGTGTGTCTGAGTACGTCCCTCTCCCCTGCTAGCCAAGGCCTTTGAGTAAAAATGACTCCTGCCCTGCCCCGCGGCTCCCCGTTCCCTTACCTGTGGAGTACTTCCAAAGCTTCAGGTCAATCACAACATTGCCTTGAGAACTTGGGCAGGTGGGGAGGGAGCTGTTTGGAGTTGGGAGCTGGGTGGAGGTGGGGCTCTGTTTCTGAGCATCATTATAATTGCCTTCCAGCAAGACTGTCCTAGGAGAGCTAATCCTGATGCCATCTGATTTCCGGATCCCTGTCCCTTCACCCTGTCCTGGACCCTGGATTCCCAGCACAGATTTGCCCTCCTGCTGCTTAGAAGTGAACTCTGGCCAGGACTCCTGTCAGATTGAGGGGGGAGGGTGTGTCAAACAGACGAGTAGAGAGGATGGCTTCCTTTTCTAGCTTCTTCCCTCTTTTGCGGCCCCCATGGCATTCGCAGGCTCTGCATCCTTGGCCTACTCCAGGAATCTCAGCTCATAGCTAAACAGCTCCCTGCATGGCCTCTTCCTTAGGCTTCCTGTTCTGTTTACACCTGGAGTGTGAAGAAGCTCCTGGCCTGGGTCCTAGCAAAATGGGGAGCAGGAGGAATGTCTGTCAGTGTCTCGTTGGGGAAGGGAGGGGGAGCAGGAGGTATGCAAAGGAATCCCTCCTGTCAGATAAATACAGCAATCCTGAACACGGTCAAGACTCTTTGTGTGTTAGGGCCCTGGAGCGTGTGGCTGCCCACACTGTGGTCTGTCTGAGGTCGTCCGTGGCCACATCAAGTATGGTGTCTGCGGGATAGACAAGACAGTGTCATTTGTGGTGTCTGGGATGGTCAGTCACTGTGTGGTGTGGACAAGCGCGTGTCACAGGGTCATGGGCCAGACAGGAGCAGTGTTACTCAAGTGTCAGCGGTGTAGACCCAGACAGGTGGCTTCCAACATCTAGTGTAGACAGGGCTAGGTCACTCACCGTGTCTGTGGAGTGAACAGGAGTTTGCCATTTATAGTGTCTCCCAGGTGGGCAAGAACAAAGCCACTCGCAAAGTCTCTGCTAAGAACAAAAACCAGTCCCTCACACTCACGTTACCTGTGTGGGTGGCAGCAGGGCCACAGGTGGGCTCGTGGGCCCTGTCTGTGTTGCCACGGTGATGTTCAATGTAAGCCCATCCGGTCTACAGGGCAGTGAGTGATGTGACTTAGGGAACAGGTAGGAGATACTTACAGTTTGCGCTGGGATGGTGGGGCTTTCCTAAAGCGGATGGGACACAGGGCTTTGCAGTGAGTGGCCCAGATTGCCACCCTTATTTTCATATCTTTGTAGTATTGGGAGCCATAATGTCAAACAGTAAATAAAGCCATGATCTATGTGGTAGTCTTATTTCCTAAATGAAAATGAGAACATATCTTTTGATTTGGGAGTTATTTTCCTAAGACAGGTAGCAGTAGATATGATATAGTATAAATGCAGAAGTATTGTAATCTCAAGAGCGTTTCAGTGATTTGTGGTGTCAATAGGAATACTTAAAATCTGACACTGCTAGAAAACCTAAGAAGCATGGTTCTCACAATTATACACGGCAGTCCCCATCGGTTCGAAGAGGAAGCAGCATGAGGCTGGGATCTGGCTGGGGAGGGAGGATATCTTTGAAATACAGTTTATACCTGGAGACTAGAAATGCACAAGAGCCTAATGTGCTAGGGGGCTCCGAGAGAGATACTGAGCTCTGTCACACACCATGTTCACGAGGGTGACATGGAGCTTTGTGTTGAAAAAAGTCTCATACAGACGGGGTCAGCTGGTACAAAATGTCTCTGGTCTGGATGACACCGAGCTCTGTCTTTGCATGTGTCCAGTTAGTGATTATTCACTACCAGTGGAGAAGGAGATAAGGAGGCAACTCTAACTTAACGAGCAGTGCAAAAAACCTCTCAGCTGATGCTTTTATGTGACTAAAACCACGTTTTACAGATTGGCTTTGTCACATTCTAGGTTTGTAGTGCCTGACTGTAATAAGATTACTAGGACAGAATCAAGCATAGAGAATGGTGGCTAAGCCGGTGACCACCAGTATTTCCGAATGGATAGAGATAGTGTTAGAAATAGCATCACTGGGGTTGCAGGAGACAGACGTGCATTGTGTCACTGGAATGGGACTGACGCTGTCCGTCTAGCACACGTGCGGATATATACACACACTACGCAGAGCAGAAACGCACTGGAATACGGAGAGACTTCTCGTTTGGCGGTCACGACGGTATGTATGGGTATGGGGCCCGGACAACACAGATGTGTGTGAGCGGAGACTGCAGGTTTTTTTGCACAGTGTCCTTAGGCAGGTAGGGGCCAAGTTTCAGAAAGTGTTTACAGTGAGCAAGTATGTTATTTAACGTGTGGTTGAGAGGACAGGGTGACATCACAGTATCATCCTCCGTGATTTTAGTGTTTTGTTCTTAGGGCTAGATGTAGGGAGCAAGTCGTGTGCTGTGTCAATTAACTAGAAAAGGACGTGAAAGTCCTACACGGGTAAGCTTGTGTTAGACATGGCTCTTTGCCCCATATAGATGGTATCTGGGTCTGTGAGGTAGCCAGGAAGTTGTCACATACTACTACATCTGTAGGGTGGCTTAGGGACCTGCCTGTTTGGTTCTGTCAGGCACTATTGCATAAAAACTGCAAGGGTGGCTCTTCTGCGCACGCGCGTGCGTGCGTGTGTGTGTGTGTGCGTGTGTGTGCACATGTTTGTGTGCTCTTGCAAGCATATGTGCCTGTGCGCTATCTCAGCAGGACAGCAGGCATTTGGGTGATGGGCTTCCTCCTTAAGTCTAGACCGGACAGGAGGGGCGCAGGTCCAGATGCAGCTCTGGGTTCCGTAGGCCTCAGGGTCTTCTCTAGGCTTGTGACCTTCCCTGCCATCTTCCTTACAGCTGCACTTCTGCTCACTGATAGCTGACTTGAGTCAGGAGATCTTGGTTTGAGCTGACCTACACTATTTGCTTAGGAAATGTGAGCAAGTATCTAGTTATCTGACCTTCAGTTTCCTCATCTGTAACTTAAGCAGAATTTTCTGTGTGTTTCTAAAGGCTCTTCTAGCTCATAGGCCCATAATTCTGTCTTGCATTTACTCTCTCTTATCTACAATTATAATCCCTAACATTGCTATGACCCTTAAATTAAATTTAATGGCACACTTTTCCATACTGCCTTATTTAATCTTCATTAGAATTCCTTGCAAAGGAAGTATTTTATCCCCTTTATAAAGATAAAATGAATGTTCAAATAAATGATTTCTACAATTGTCTTAACAAGATACAAAAAAGGCAGAACTAGAAATTGAACAACATACTTTTAACTTTGCATTCTTCATTTATTCATTCGTGCAGTACATCTCTTTTGAGGGCCCATTAAACTTCAGGCAGAGGGCACTGAGCAGTTAATATGGCAGTGTCCATGCCCTTGTGAAGCTCATGGTCTAGCCTGGAAAATAGGCATTAACTGTAATTACACGTGCGATGAGTATATGAGAGTAAAGAGTTCTCTGGGAACCACAGGAGAGGATTCCAGGCCTGCAGCAGAGCGAGGGGGGCGAGCGAACGGGTCTGAAAGCCAGTGGGCTGGGGGCAGGGGGCTGACAGGTGATGAGGCTGCTAGAGGGGCAAGCAGAGGCCAAGCTGTGGAGGGCACATAACTCCCATTTGGGTTTCGTCCCAATGGCAGGCAGAGGCTACTGAAGAATACTAGAAGTGGCCCTTTGAGGATGCTGCGGGGCTGGGTAGGGAATGCCTTAACGAGACGAGCAGCTGTGTGCGGGCCTATGGCCAGGCTCTGCCCCAGGTGCAGTGGCCTGCGAGAGACTGGACAGCGGGCTGCACCAGGGTCTGGCAGGGGACATGGAGGAAAGTGAACAAGCTCGAGGGACGTCGAAGAGGCGGGGTCAGGAGGACTTGGTGGCTAGGTTAGATATGGGGAATGCGCCAGCAAGGAAACAGGAATTTTACTCTGTAATTGAAAAACATTTATTAAGCACTTAGTGCGGGCCAGTATTGTGCTATGTATAGACACTTGAATGAGACAAATGTCGTTCTTGATCTTATAAAGCTTGCCACCTATTGTTTGAAATAGATGATAAATCAAAATACACATGTAATTATATAATTATTATTATATAAGTGGTACGAAGGAAATGGGAAGTGAATTATAGTTGCTGAGTGCTACAGAGATGCATACAGTACCCTAGCTAGAGGACTGGGGGAAACGTAAGGGTTAAACCAGGAAAATGTAGTCTCACAAATAACAAGAAGTATTTCTAATGTCAGTAGTGTCACCTGCTGACAAGAACCACCAAGGAAAGCATCCATCGAGTCTCCTCTGGGGTCAGCAGCTTGAAGACTGTCAGGCAGGTGGGCGGAGCGGTGCGGGGGAAGCTCCGTAGGAGGTAGGCGCATGTGAGGATAGGAAGACGGCAGGCACGAACAACTCCTTTTACAAGTTAGAAAGACGAGAAAGGCATGAATGTGCTTAAATGCTGGTGGCATGATTCTAACAGAGGTGCGTGTGAGAGAGATCTCCTTCATAACATGAGGCCCCTGAGAAAGGCAGCCTCAAGGAGATGGTGCTTAGAGAGGAGGGACACCTCTTGCACTGTCAGGGGACAAAAGATGGAAACAGCAAAATTCAGGTTGCTCTGAATTACAAGAAACTCCTTTGGTTTCTAAGTACTTTGCAAAGCAGGAGATGAGGTATTCTGCTCGAAGTGAGAGAAGAGGTGGGAAGTAATGAGAAGAGTTCACAAGGCTGTTGGAGAGAAGGGGACAGTAGGGTAATGAGGGTAACAGTTTTATGGACCTACTTGAAACAGGCAACCACTGTGTCTACTGCGGTTCTAATCTGAGTCGTTCTACTTTACAGCAGCTGCCTGTGTAACTGAAAACAAAATTGTCGATGACTTACAAGGCTCTGCTAGACACTATGGAAAATAGGATGAATGCAATTGAGACTGTGAAAGCGATCAGTACCTCAGACACAGGCTACGGTGGCCGATGGCCAGACCTGTTGTGATCCCATAAGTTTAGGAGGAGGATCCCCTCCAGACACTGCTTCTCTGAGTGGGTAGTTCTAGGGTGTGTCACTCCTGGTGTCTGGGAGTTATATGGGACTGAGTCACTCTTGGTGTCCGGAGAGTCGACAGGGAGAGACAGTATGACATAATGCCATCTACGTCTGGAGCGCTCGGTACTCCGACGGCAAGGCTCTCATTTAATCACGTATCGTCAGTCTCCCCCACGAGACTGCAGGCTCCATGAGGACATGGTCTTTGTCTCGTGTCTGAATGCCCCACACTTAAAAGGGTCACTTGGTAAATATCTATTAAATGAATAAATAAATGACAAATTTTATAGAGACTATTGCTTATTTTTTTGAGCACCTTTGTCTCAAAGAGTGACTAAATGGAACCAAAGAAATGTCCTATTCTTCTTCACGGTCTGTCCCTCTGATAGGTGAAAACAGAGCGGTGATGGAGTCTTTGTCTTTTATTCTTTAGGGTTCAGCCCTGATGGAGGCTGAGGAGCCCCAGTTCGGAGCATTGACTCCCATCCCTGCCATGGAGGAATTCAGTGTTATCCCTGAGGCTCTCACGAGCAGCCGTCAGACCCCCGCTGTGGGGTCTGGAGCCCAGGGAGGCCAAGACGCTTCCTATAAGTGGGCCGAGGGACGCCAACTCTTGGAGACGCAGCAGAGAGATTTCAGAGATGTGAATGACTGTGCAACCGAAAGTATGACCTCTTTACCCAAGGAAGCCCCTGAACATGTGGAGACCAACCAGGAAAACCTTACGGCCGAGGCCCGAAACACTCTAGAACACCAGGAGGCGGTGCCCCAGAGCCTGGCAGGCAGACAGGCACAGACAACGGCTCCCCCAGAGCTCTGGGCCTGCCCTGTCCAGGGTGAGTGTCGGGACCCGGTCCCAACACCCAGCGAGCTGAGCAGCAGAGTGGAGGTGGAATTTAGCCCAGAGATCGCTGCCTTGAGCCTGGGAACTGGACGAGCAGAAGAGGAGGAGGAGACGTCTCCAGGCACCTCTGCTCAGACGAGGTGTTGGCCTTCCTGGGAAGAGCACCCTGCAGAGAGCCACCCACCGCAGGACTCTGAGAGTGGGACCCTCAGGCAGGGGGAAGAGCTGCAGCCTGGGGGCGTGCAGGGAAGTCGAGGGAGAGAAGGGCTTGTGTGTCCCCAGGAGGCCGAGGGGCTGGAGGAGCAGGGACAAGAGGAACTGGGCTTTCCAGGGGGCGGGACCCTGGGGGAGGCTGTTTGTTCTGATGGGCTTTTAGGGGAGCAGAAGCAGGTGGGAGAGCAGGCTGATGGTACAGAGGGAGGACAGAGACAGAAACAGGAGCAGCTACGAGACGATGCCGTGCTTGCAAAACGAGCGGAAAGAGGGGCGCTGAACGGGGAATTGGGACTTCCAAATCATGCCGAGTGGGAGAGCAGGTCACAGGGCCAGGAAGATCTGGAGCAGGCGGAGCAGAGGGAATGGGAGCCGCGAGGGCCAGAACAGAGGAGGGTGGACACTCAGTGCGAGGGGAACCAGAGCCTAGTGGGGGAGTCAGCGAATGTAGCTGGAGGGCAAGAACATGAGGGTCTACGAGGGAAACTGGTGCCTGAGGAGGAGGAGGAGCAGGAGGAGGAGCAGGAGGAGGAGGAGGTGGGGTCAATTGAGGAGGAACCAGAATATTGGGAGGGGGCCAGGCTGGGGGGCGCGGGTGCGGAGAGGAGCACAGACCGGGGGGAAGAGCATGATGGTCCTCCCACGCTGGCTCTGGTGGCCCCTGAGGTCTCTTCTCCCTGCGACCTGCTTCCAGATACCTGGGATGCCTTAACCAGGATTCCTGGGACTCAGACAGAGCCCGGGGCTGAGGAACTGTCCCCTGTAGCTCTGACTCTTACACTGGAGCCAGTAGGACGGTCCCTTCAGGCCATTTCTTTACCTAGCTCCTTTCCTGTCGGGGAGTCACCAGACCAAGAAACAGCTCAGGACAGCCAGCAAGAGGAACCGAAGCTGGGGGAGGGCGCTGCGTCCAGTCGGGCGACCGAGGTGGACTCTGGCAGTGCGTCGGAGACCCCTCTGAGGACCCTGGGTCGGGGTCCTTGCAGTCCTGCTGAGGCCTCCACCTGCATGACTGCCTCGCCCCCGGCCAGCGCCCCGGTTGCCATTCCCAGGAAGAAGCCCTCACTTGCTGCATGTTCTCCAGAAACCTCCGGAGCCTCTTCCTTGACTGACCCACCATCTCTCTGGGGGGTTTCGGACACCCTTCCGGCCCCCCTCCATGGCTCCCCCACTGCAGAGGCCAGCATGGACCCGTGGGCCAGCCCCCCGGCCACCAGCGCAGGGGCTGCGCGTCACCCCAGGAGCAGCTCCTTCTCCGGCAAGCACCGGACGCAGCCGGCCCCGGACCTGGCGAGGGCGCCGCTTTCCTCCTCTCACTCAGAACTGCCCCAGAGGCCCCCCAAACCCTCCCTCTATGGTTCTGTGATCCCAAGAAGGGACAGGACAAGCAGCAGTGGCTGTGGCAGCATTCCAGAATCCCTCAGTTCATCGTCCGTTTGGGGACAGGGCCCTCGAGCGTCTACCCTCAGTCCAGAGAGGCCCGGCAGTCCCCACGGCGCCCCGCCGAGGGGCTCCCTCCATAATTCAGCCTTTGCCCCCGGGCTTCCTGCCTGTGGCTCCTCAGCCCCCCTTGTCTTAGCAGATCCGCAGGTCCATGACCCTCCACCCCCTCCTCCCCCAGAGAGGAGGCACGTGCACTCCGGGGTGGAGAGAGACGGCCATCTCGGCGCGGTCCCCACGCTGCGGCAGTGTAGCTATCCTCCTCCGCTGGCCCTAAGTTCGGGGCTACATGGTCCCCCCAAAGGCCCTCTTCCCGAAGTTCCTGACCCCCTTGTGGCAAGGCAGTACCGACCTCTGCCCTCTACTCCGGACACTCCTCGCCATCCCCAGACCTCTTTCTCCCCAAAGGTGAGATACAACAAGCCATTACCTCCGACTCCCGATCTGTCCCAGCCCCACCATCCTCCCACATTCCCCGATAATAACCCCAGGATCTACAGGCCACTACCCGCGGTCCCCATCGTAGATCCCCTCACCGAACCACCTCCATTACCCCCAAAGTCCAGGGGGAGGAACAGGAGCTTTCAGGGGGGACTCGTGGGTTCAGGGGGTCCAGCCAAGCCAAGACCTGTTTGTCAGGAGTGGACGGTGTCCACTCCCCATTCTGCTGGACGTACCTCCTGGCCCCCAGCCACGGGCAAATCGGTGGACTCGCTGGCTCCCAGCAGCAGGAGTAAGAGCGAAGTGGCCCCTGGCATGGCTTTCAGCAACGTGACAGCCCTTCTGAGTCCCTCTTCACCAACCACCCCCTGGACGCTGGAGCTCCAGGAACCCGCCTCTGAAGCAGGGCTCTCAGAAGGGTCCAGGGCCCACGCCGGAGGATCTCTGAGAAGAACAGCCCATCAGGAAGGAGCCAACGGCCTGAGGCGGTCAGACCTAGGTCGCGGAAGGCAGCCTGAAAAACCCAGCCATCCGCAGCTGGAGAAGGCGTCCAGCTGGCCCCACAGGCGGGACGCAGGGAGACCAGCGGAGGGCAGCAGTGGGCAGGCTGCCGTCTCGGGCGAGGGCTCCAGCAAACACAAGGGCTGGCATCGGCAAGGCCTGCGCAGACCTTCCATCTTGCCCGAGGGCACGTCAGGTGAGCAGGGAGCGCGACACTCGTGTCAGACCAGGCTTTGTCCCCTCCTACCACCTCGTCCATCCTCTGTCCCCAGGTCCCCTGCGGTCTCCCTGCTGGCTTCACTCACCCGCATATCTGATTCCAGCACAGAGGGCGGCCCTCAGAAGCCTCTCTGAGTCACTGCAATGCTCTTCACTCCGCACTCAGTCTCCATCGGTCACCCGCCCGGGGGCTCTCTTATTGTGTATCTATCTGTTTTTCCCAAGGTGGTTCTGGACACCCTTCCCCCACTCCTAAACACACCCTGCTTCCTGCTTACCAGCACCTGCTTGATGTCCCCCCAGTAGTAGGGGAGACATCCTGTACTTGGCCAGGTTACATTCTGACTCGAGGGATGGGTTTATATCTGGACCAGTGTCCTCAAATGCTTTCTACTTTAGCACATCCCGCCCTCACAGATTTCCATCTGAGCCCCTTTACACACGTCCTCTGCCCCCGGATGCCCTCATCACCCACTAAGTCGTTACCTTCTTCAGCCGCCTCTGAGTGTCCCTCTGAAACCTCAGTTACTTCACTCATTTCCATTTTCAGATTTAAGAGGTCCAGCCATGGAAAAACCCCTCAGCTCTTCCGACACCATTGTATTTCGGTGAGTTACCCTCCCAAAAGACACGCTTGTAATCTCTTTTCTTAGGGTATTGATCGAGGTTTCCATGAGTTGGCAAGGGTTATGTGACCCTGTCTTTTCCAGGAGTAAGGAGGGGAGGAGACAGACACCAGGGTTTCAGGGGACGCAGGTCTTTGATCTGTCTGGTTGTCAGCTGAGTCCTAATCCCCCATCCTCTAAGGCCCTTTGGCCATGAACTAAACCTCCTATAAAAGTCCAACGTGATGCACAAATAAGCTCCAAACTACCCAAAAGTGGATCAGGCTACCGTTTGTCATTTCAGGAGACCCGGCGTGACATTCCAGCACATGTCCTAGAGGTTAGAGACTAACTCATCTACATATCACCTGAGCCCCTCTTTACTCCACAGGGAGAAAAAACCAAAGGAGGTGATGGGAGGCTTTTCAAGACGCCGGTCAAAGCTCATCAATTCCTGTGAGTACTCTGAGTCAGAACTATGGACCCCCATGGCCGTTCAGCCCAACACTGGAGAGGGGCACACGGCTGCCAGCAGTGGGCTAGGGATTCCTAGAGAGGATCACCAGGATCCCGGAGATCCAGGGCGGCCGGCTGCTTCCTGCTGTGTCTGTGCCCGGCTCCCCACCTGTCTCACTCTGCCTCCCCCATACCTCTCCACCCCCGTAGCTCAGCTGCTTTACCAGGAGTACAGCGATGTCGCTCTGAACAAGGAGATTCAGAGTCAGCAGCGGCTGGACAGCCTGGCAGAGGCCCCTGGGCCCGCCTCCCCCCGGCAGCCCCGCCGGACCCTGGTGTCCTCGGAGTCTTACCTGCAGCGCCTCTCCATGGCCTCCAGCAGCTCCCTCTGGCAGGAGATCCCCGTGGTGCGCAACAGCACCGTGCTGCTCTCCATGACCCACGAGGACCAGAAGCTGCAGGAGGTACCCCGCGGGGCGTGGCACGGTGGGGCGGGGTGCAGGAGGGGAAGCCAAGGCTCACTCACTGGAACCCTGGTCTCCTGCTCACTGCCACCACCACCAAGAGCAGGCGGTCCCCACCACACACTCACCACACACTCGCGCATGCCACGACTACCGGCGAATTGCGTCCTGAGTGTCACCACTGTCCCCACCTCTGCACCACTTCACGCCACGGCACCCACCGCTACTGTTGGGTCACTCATACAGAGTGGCCCTGCCTCTGCGTTTGTTGGGAGGAGTGTAGAACTGACCCCATCACTGCTGCCGCAGTTGGACCGAAATTTCCCTCTCCAGCCGGGGTTTCCGGCTACGTGGTTTTCCTCTGCAGCCAAGGCACACACAGGGGCTTTCTGCTGGGTCTCTTGAAGAGTGCCCTTTGCAGGCCGCTGGTCTCATAGAGGCTTTAGAATGGCCATCAATCTGCTTGGTCCTTACATCCAATAGCAAGACTATAGTAAAAGCTGTTTTGCCTAATGTTAAAAAAAATTAATAGGATTTGCATGGAGAGCTTCTCTTATAATCAATCTGAAGTATGGGTTAAACCTTTCTTCCCAGGAAGACGATGGAAAGGCGTTATGGAATAATGTTTAAGTATTTGGGTTCTGGAGTAAGTGGCCTGGATGTGAAGCCCACCTTAATATTTGCTAGGTTTTTTGCTCTGGCCAAATGACTTGCTTTTCCTAAGCTCTGTCTCCTTGTTTGTAAAGCTGCATTGCAAGGAGGTCCTGGGAGAATAAATGTATATGTATGTGTATATACATATATATATATATATGTATGTGTGCACACGTGTGTGTGTGTGTGTGTGTGTGTGTGTGTGTGTGTGTGTGTGTGTGATTCTAGTACACAGTAATCACTCAAGAAATGTTAACTACTTTAATTTCAAGTTAGGCCAATCTGGGTTTGATTCCTGGCATTGGCATCACCATTTACTAGCTGTGGAACCTCCGGCAAGGTATATAACTTCCCTAAATCTCAGTTTCCTCACCTGAATATTGAGGATAATAAATGCCTACCTTTTAGGGATGCCCTGCAGTTTAAATGAAATAACACATAGCTAGCGTTAGCATAGTTTCTGGTACACAGTTTGATACATATTGGTGCCATATTCTCCCCTTTTTAGAGGTGGGAAGGAGTAAAATTTTGCCCAGAAGAATGTATAGCTTAAACAGTGTTTTAACCAAGTCCAACAGACAGGTTTAAATTGTAGGTTTCTTTGAAGCTCAGACTTTTCTAGCACATGAAGCACATGAAGCACATTTAGAAACTAATCACCAACCTGCCCCATATTTATAGCCCGAATGATGGGGAGAGGATGTGAACCCCAGCTCTCTTTCCCCAAGTCCAGCATACTCTCAAGTCCAGGGCCCTTGGGCCAGGCCTGGCCTCGTGTTTCTGAGAAGACAAACCTCTGTGCTTGTACACACGGATCCCTTCCATTAAATAGCATTCTGGGTCCACAGAGTCCCTGCACTGACTCCATTTCTGTTGACTGTCACATCTCTGCAAGGTGGGATCACTAGACCACCACAGAAAGATAAGAAAACTGAGGTTCAGGGAGGTTAAATGAGCTGCCCGAGGTCATAGGATTGGGGAAGTTAGAGCCAAGGTGCAAAAGCACCTTCGGTGTCTCTGCTCAGTGCTGTGAGGGTCACCCACTGGGTCATCAGTTGTCCGAGCTGTCACCCAAGCGTGTGTGTCATCTTCCTCTTTTCTTTCTATCCATCTACCTCGAAGCTGCGTGCCTGGGTGAACGGGACCAGCCCGGCTAGGGGGCAGGCCGAGAGGCACTGTGCCTCCTGCTCGGACCTCTGACCCAGCTCTCAAGTGCTGGACCCTTTCCATTAAACCACAGCTGCACCATCTCATTCTCAAATACCCCCTTTCCTTTCTTCCTCCACAAACCCCACCTTACCTTCATCCCCTAAGTTCATCTGTCTTTCAAAGTTCTCTGGTTCAATAAGTGACCCCAGCATTTACCCAGTTACCAAACTCAAAAACCGAGGCATTCGCTGAGACTTTCTGCTCTTTCAGCCCCCATTCCTGGCAAATAACCACGTCCTTGTAACTCTCCCTTCTGAACAATTGTGAGCTCGGCCACCTCTCCCCCTGCATGTGGCCGTTCAGGCCTTTGTCTCCCACCTGGAATTACTATAACAGTATTCTCGCATGGCCGTCTTTTCTCCACACCATGCGCAGAGATATCTTTATGAAAAACGAATCGGATCAAGTCATTCCCTTACATAAAAGCCTCTTTTTGTTTTCCCATGATCTTTAGCCCAAACCATTTTGCCGTGTTCACAGAATCCTCCAGACTTCGTCTCTGTTCACCTCTCTAGCTTCATCTCCTGCCACTACGTTAGTACAGGTTCCAAAAACACTCAGATTAAGCTGCTTTAAGTGTCTTTGGGGGCTCGCACATGTTCTTCCCTCAGCTTCAAATGCCCTTTTCCTCCCCCTGATATCAGATTGGGCTCCACTGTGGCTGTGAGCTACAGTGGGATCTGTCTTATTTACCACTCTGCCTAAAACATGACACAGTGCCTGGCATACACCAGGGACTCAATGAATGTTTTTAATTAATCTTCCTCCTCTCCAACCTCCCAGGCCAAGTTCGAGCTGATCGTGTCTGAGGCCTCATACCTGCGCAGTCTAAATATAGCTGTGGACCACTTCCAGCACTCTGCCCGGCTCCGGGCGGTCCTTTCCAACCAAGATCAGCAGTGGCTCTTCTCTCGTCTACAGGACGTGCGTGACGTCAGCACCATGTAAGGGCCCAATCCCCTCCCACACACACACACACCCCCTCACTCATCCTCACTATCTCTAGCTGTCAACCTTCAGTCAGTACTTTTTCCCTTCTCAGGAGCCCTCTCCTTGCTCCCTTCATGATTCCCAGTGGCCTTAGGGTAGGGAGGGCCAGGAGAGGGTGACGGCGGATAGACCCCTTAGTGGATGAACTAAGTACTAAGGAGTGCCTCCTGGGTGTGCTTGCAGTGCCCTGGGGATGAGGACCATTTGGGTCCAGGTGGGGGTGGGAGGCAAACTGGGAACAGCCTCTGAGGAAACTAGTGCATAGGGAGGGGCACCGAGCCAAGCCAGTCACTAGAAGTCATTACTGACAGAAGATATCACAAGCTCAAGGTATAGCAAGGTCAGCCCGCTGCTCACTCAAGGCCCACAAGTCTCAGGGGACTTACTTGTTCCAATACCACATAGGTTCCTTTCTGACCTGGAGGAGAACTTCGAGAACAACATCTTCACCTTCCACGTGTGCGACGTGGTCCTGAACCATGCCTCCAACTTCCGCCGGGTCTACCTGCCTTACGTCACCAACCAGAGCTACCAGGAACGCACCTTCCAGAATCTGCTGTAAGACCGAGCCCCCATTCGGCCCCCATGTGGGCCCTGCAAGGGCCGCCGTACCCCCTGCGCCTTCCTGTGCCCTCCTTGTCCTTTCCCGGCCCGTCCATTGGATCCCACAGGCTCTCCACTGCACGTCTGCCCCCAGCCCTCGGCGTGTCCCCCAGCCGCCCGCGCTCCCTCACGGTGGCTCACCCCCACACAGGAGCACCAACGGCAGCTTCCGTGAGGTGCTGGAGAAGCTGGAGAGCGACCCCGTGTGCCAGCGCCTCTCCCTCAAGTCCTTCCTGATCCTGCCCTTCCAGCGCATCACGCGGCTCAAGCTGCTGCTCCAGGTACGGCAGATGCCACCGCGTCCTCGCCGTCCCTCCGGCCACCGTTCTGCGCCCTGCGGCCGTGCGCGCAGCCTCCTGCTGCCTGCACTGGGCTCCCTCCTCAGGGTGACTCGGTGCTAGCGTTTTGTTCCTGGACGTCTTCCTTAGCCCACTCCCGACCACCTCTTCCTGTTTCTCCATCCCTTCTTTCATCTGGCTCTTGTCTGTCCTTTGTCCTACAGAACATTCTGAAGAGAACACAGCCTGGCTCTTCAGAGGAAGCAGAGGCCACGAAGGCGCACCACGCCCTGGAGGAGGTAAGCAGCCACCATTCCCGCCCTGACCCCACAGAGAGCTCTTCCCTTGCTCAGGCCCATGACCCCAGGAAGCACAGGTTCTGCTGCGGGGTTGCCCAACCATGGGACCCTGTACAGGCCCGCAGCCTCCTGACCCGCACCGAGGGGCTGCGCCCTCACTCTCACATTCCCCAGATTAAATCTTCCTTTCACTCAGCCCAGGAATGCTCTGGCAGGTTGTACGCCCAGAGCCCTAGACCTTCAACTCCACGCTGCCTTCACGCAGTTCAAGCCTGGTCGAAAAGTCTGGGGCTGCCGCTACCTATGTCCAGATTTACACGGGACTCCAAGGTCAAAACCTCTAACATAGCGCTCTTCCTCTTTCCTCCCCTCACTCCTCCATTCAACACTCAGCTCATCCGAGACTGCAATAACAATGTCCAGAGAATGCGTCGCACCGAGGAGCTCATCTACCTGAGCCAGAAGATCGAGTTTGAGTGCAAAGTGAGTCTCTTGGAACCTCACCTCCTCACACAGAGTCGTCTTGCTCATCCTACCCCAGGCTCTAACCTCATTTCTTCACGTCCTCTGTCCTATTTCTGGGATGCCCAAATGCCTACTTCATTCTCCATGACACGCTGTTACGGGAAAAAGGGTGGATGCAGGACAGTGTAGGTTATAATATATTACCTGTGGTGGAAAAGTAGGAGGGTGCGAAGCTGTGTGTGTGTTTGCTTGTGCATGCATCAAGAAGCTCTGGAAAGGTACATCAGAAGTCCAGGACAATGGTTACCTGTGGGGCAGAGTGTGCATTTGGGAAATGGCAGATGAGAGATACTTACGCCTTTATAAAGATACACTTTTGGTGCTTGAACCACTCAGTATTTATCAAGTCTCCATCTGGTCTAACCAAAGCCATACAAAATTGAATCCAAATGCAGGTTCAAAATCTCCCATCTGAATGCAGATGCAAAATAGACATTCCACATTTAAATTCCAACTCAGAGCAGATGCCATTCTTATCTCCCTGGAAGAGAGGGAACATCCCTTATCCACATATTGATCTCAGTTCAGCACCCTTATCTCTACGCAAATTCCAGCTCCAAGCAGACCCTACCAGTTCTTAATCTCATTCCCAGGCACATGCCAGCTGCTCCTCTCTTGTCTCTGGTTATAATCCAAGAAAGAACATGTCAGAAGGGCCCAGATCTCTTAACCTCTAAAGCACACAACATGCCCCTTGCCTCCTTCCTTCCCGTGACTTAACTGAGTTCTCCCATCTCTTCTTCACTTCAGGCTTCTAAGACTAAACTTTCTCATTGTCACTGTTCTGGGTTGGGCCATCGGCACCTTCCGTGAGCATGAATTGTGGGCGCGGGAGCTGCACAGCTGGAGACGGTGGTGGCTGGGGAGTTCAGAGAGACAGTCTGAGTGGATGGGTGATGAGCAAGAGGGAGGATGGGGAGGAGGTGATTGTCCTCCGGGACCTTGTGAGGAAGGGGCGTGGTGAGGAGGGCAGGACAGAGAGGAAGCCTCTCACTTGTCGTGTCTGTGACACCGCCTCCTCTGTCTTCTCGCACCCTGTAGATATTCCCGCTCATCTCGCAGTCCCGCTGGCTGGTGAAGAGTGGAGAGCTGACCGCTCTGGAGTTCAGCGTCTCCCCAGGGCTGCGAAGGAAGCTGAACACACGTCCGGTCCACCTGCACCTCTTCAACGACTGTCTGCTGCTGTCTCGGCCCCGAGAGTCAGTGACTGGAAGGGGCGGCCGGAGCACAGGAGGGAAGTGGGATGAGGCAAGAGGGAAGGACTGAGAGGGACAGAGAGGGGTTGTGTTCCTGGAGGAACCCGGCGCAGGGGCTCCACCCCTGGGGTTCAGGTCACGGCCCAGAGAAGAGGGAGAGATGCAAAGCGAGAGAATTATGTCACAAGAGCACACGGCAGCCCGTGCCATGTTATAGACACGGAGCAAAGTGCGGCCCGTCAGCTTGTCACAGGCTCCATCGGTTCGCAGTGGCTTCTCTGGGCCAGGCTCAGCCTCCCAGCCCAAGGTCCATGGCCGATTCCAGACCTGGCTCTCTGGTCCTCAGGGCCGGAGAACTGCGTATCGGTTCTGCCTCTTCAGCTCTTTAAAGTGCTGAAGTATCCATGGCACTAGACGTGTGGTTTGCCAAGCTGGTGACAAATTCCTGGGGACCCTGGAGCTTGAGAGCTAGTTAGCACCATCGCATGGTTTTTATGAGACTTTCTAGATGCTAAAGACAGGGCTTTGGGCCCAAACACAGGAGGGGAGCCGAAGTGGGACAACTGTAGGATTGGGCTGAAGAGCCTTTTGTCTTGCAGGGGCAGCCGCTTCCTGGTGTTTGACCACGCGCCCTTCTCCTCCGTCCGTGGGGAGAAGTGCGAAATGAAGCTCCACGGGCCTCACAAAAACCTCTTCCGCCTCTTCCTGCTGCACAGCACGCAGGGCACCCAGGCCGAGTTCCTCTTCCGCACGGAAACTCAGTGAGACGGGGCTGGGCGGGTGGTTGGGAAGGACGTGGGACCAAGGCAGGAAGTGTGATTGGAACAGAGCCACAGCACTATTTAGTTAGTCCAGCTGGACTGGGAGCATCCGTAGAGAAACCCAAACTCCCAGAGCTAATAGACAGCCCCAGGAGATCCGGGTGCCAAGGCTTAGTATCTATCTCACACCCTTTAGTCAAGAAGGACAAAGTCTATGAGACACCACAGAGGAGGCAGGCTGGTGTGGGGTAACTAAAGAATTGGAATTACTGACACCCACGAGTGAATGCCCAGTGTATAAGTCAGAAGTCCCTCGGAGCCCAGGGCTGGTGGGCACATGTGTGCATAAGACAAGCTCTGGGGTGCCTTCGTCTTTCCTGGCTCCCACCTTCCAACCCAGTCCTCTGCTGAGCAGAAATCCATAGTGTCAAGAACTTTGTTTTGCTCACCGTTTTTAATAATAATAATAATGAATACATTTACAGACATATATATTTCAAAGAGTATTAAAAAATACCTATAAAATCTGGTACACAGTGCCTATAATAATGAAGAGCTATAAGACTGTAGCTATTATCAATGTTATAAAAGATATAAGAAATCTTTTCTTTAAAAAGTTGGACATGCTACCTAAAAATCTGAGGATCCTTATGTTATAGACAATTTTCAGTTTTGTCCCTTGGAAAACACTTCAGGGTAGGATCAATAATGACTGTCTTTACTTATGGATGGAAGGGGGTGATATGAAAAATGGCACCTAAGTACAGTAATCAGAAACAACCTTGTGTTCTTCATTTAGTGCTTTGGGCAGCGTCTTTCTGGAACAGTAGTAGTGTCAGCTCTCAATTACAATTACAACTTCTCAGTTGGAAGCAGAGGCTAAGATAATGCAAAACCTTTAGATAATTACAAAATTAGATTTGAATTATGTTACATGACAAAAAAAATTAGAATTATCTCCCTGACCTAATTATGATTACAGAATAATTTTCATCTCTGAGACATTTAGTAGGAAGGAGATGGGCAGAGGAGTGTCAAGAATTATGCAGAGTGATAGAGGGAATCTAAACTGCGATGAACATTTGGCTTAGTACAGTTCCCCACATGGAAAATGGACCTGTTTATAATTGACAGTTGACTTTATGCCACCACTTGAAAGATATGAGATGCCACTAATGAGATAACCTTAGAAAGAAAAGGAGAAAAACAAAGGATGACAAGATCGAGATACTGTCCTATCTCCAACCAAGCAGAGCCCCATCAACGTGTGTCTTAGATGTCATTGAACTAGACAAGCCTTCTCATAGTGTCTTCCTTCCCCACCTCCACCCCTTGACCTACATCCCCTCCCCCCGCCCCCCCTGCCACACACACACACACCGAACCGCAGTCGAAGGAGTGACCCTGCTTTGTTTCTCAGAAGTGAGAAGCTCCGATGGATCTCGGCCCTGGCCATGCCGCGAGAGGAGCTGGACCTTCTGGAGTGTTACGGTGAGTGAGGAAAAGAAGACGGCAGGGTTGAGGGCTGGGGGACAGTCTGGGGGGCTTCCACTTACTGGTTCTGTCCGGAAGTCCAGGTGGGAGACTGGCCGCTGGAGCCTGAGCACCTGAGTTGCATCTGCTTACGACTTCTCACTTCCACTCCCTGTCTACTCCCTTGGACAATAGTTGTGTCTTTTTCAATGTTCGTCTCCTTAAGTCTACCCTGCTATTATTTTGCCTAGGCTTTACGTACATGAAGGCCTCAGGAAATGGGAGAAAGTAGGGCTGGAGTGGGAGTCACAGGAGGACAGTGACATGGTAGATTTGTCTTAGGCACACCCCCTCCTGTATCAGGTGACCTGAGACCACGGCCCTTAGCCCAGGCTTCCAGGTGCTCCTGGGTGGCCACAGACACCCACACATCGTGAATGTGTCTGCGTCCATGCTCCTCGTCTTAGGATTTATGGGTCTCCTGTAAGCCTCGCAATTGTCCTCCAGCAAAGATTCCCTAATTCGTATCCCAAATGGAATTAAATTCAAAGGAAGACTGGCCTCTAATGACTCAAAAGCACAAACAAATGCAAGGAAGCTTGGAAGAGGAGGTAGAGAGCCAGGCTGGAAGTTGAGTTAACTTGCTCCCGGAGGGGTCCATCTGCCAGGCATCAGCTCCCGGGGTGGTAAGGAAGGCAAGCTCATTCTTCCTCCCTCCTTCTCTGGCCTTACGAATGGCAGAGGAGGACAAGCTTTTTAAAAGCACGGATGATGGAGCAGGGTTCTGTTTGTTTTCCAAGGAAGCCAGTTGGGCGGTAAGGCAGACGAAACGCCCGTGGTCAGGAGGGCTCTGAGGCTTCTTAATCTTGAGCTTTAAAACTATGGGAATTTCCTGAGTTACAAAAGCATAGAAATATAGGAAATGCAGAATTTCCTCAGTCTTTTGGATCGACCCAGTCATTCAGAGATAAGGAAACTGAAGCTAAAGGGGATTAAGTGCCTTCTTTGCTCATACCTGGAACCACACTGGTTAGGTCTCCTAGTCCCACCTCTGGTGCTGTGAAGAACAAGAGGAATGAGTCACAGACTCAGATTTCACAATTTAGTTGAAGAGTCAGAACATATATGGGAAACAATTAGATAAGGATAAATGGTTTGGAGTGGACAATCAGTTTTAAAGGAGTTGAGAATCTGCTGAGGACTAAAGACTCAGAGAGGGTCTCAGAGGGAAGATGCATATTGTGTATTTGTAATAGTGAGTCATTAAATGTGGTCACAACGTATTTTTCAATTCATCTTTCCTGAAGAAAAAGAATTTTGATTCACTTCAGTGCTGGTATTTCTATGTCCTTATCAACCATTTTGTTCCTCAGCAGAAGATGAAGACTTCCGGTTGTCTCTTTTGTCTGCAACTTTCGAAAACCCAAACTTCCTCTATCCCAGGTCCTCCTCGCTTCCTCCTGCAATTTCTTCTTCACGTTCCAGCCACTTACTTGCTTTTCTTAACCTCTCTTCACACTCTTCTCTTCCAAAGACTCCCCACAAGTGCAGTGCCTTCGAGCCTACAAACCCCGAGAGAATGACGAGTTGGCTCTAGAGAAGGCGGACGTGGTGATGGTGACTCAGCAAAGCAGCGATGGTAAGAGGGAGACTCTCTGAGGGGCAGGCGTGATGCTGTGGGTGGGACGCGGCAGGTGGCTGACGGGTTAATGTCCCAGGGCTGCTGTAACAAAGCACCACGAGCTGGTGGTTTAAAGCAGTAGAAATTTATTCTCATGGTTTCAGGGGCCAGAGGTCCAAAATCAAAGTGTCGGCAAGGCCTTGCTTCCTCTGAAGCTCCTAGAGAGGTCCCTTCTGCCTCTTCCAGCTTCTGGTAGCTCCAAGTGTGACTTGGCTTGAGGCAGCATCACTAATCTCTACCTGTCTTCCGTGTGTGTGTGTGTGTGTGTGTGTGTGTGTGTGTGTGTGTGTGTGTCCGTCCCTAGAGTTCCCTTTTTTTAATAAGGCTCCTATCTATATTGGATTAGTGGCCCGTTGTACTCAAGTATGACCTCATCTTAAAGTTACTGATTACATCTGCAGTAACCCTATTCCCAAACGAGGCCATATTCTAAGGAACTTGGGATTAGTCTTCCATATATTTTGGGAAAACACAGTTCAACTTATAAGAGTGGAGGTTGCTCAGGAGCAGGCAGTTGCAGACCCTGTTGGACCTGGAAAAGCCAGGGTTGGTGTGACAGAGGCTGGGTTTCCCATGCCGAGGGCTCTGCAGTCCCTTCAGCCTTATGATTCTGGGAAGGTGGTCCGGGGGAGACTACTGTGAGTGTGTCTGAGGTAATTCTTCTCCCCATCCCCCCGTGCCCATAGGCTGGCTGGAGGGCGTGAGACTCTCCGATGGCGAGCGAGGCTGGTTCCCTGTGCAGCAGGTGGAGTTCATCTCCAATGCGGAGGTTCGTGCACAGAACCTGAAGGAAGCCCAGCGAGTGAAGACTGCCAAGCTCCAGCTGGTGGAACGGCAGACCTAGCTCTTCCCTGGGAGGAATCCCTTGAGCGTAAGGACAGGATGTCCTTGGAGAGGTCTGGCCCTGTAACTCTGCGACAAAGGCCTTCCGTGGACCAAGAACTAGACCTCGTGAGAGCCCCAGGACCAAAGCCAGCTACTGGTTGCTGTCCCAGCCCTCCCTTTCTGTGTTTGCATTTGGTCGGGGAGTTTGAAGGACTTTGTACTGGCTCTGGAAACATTTTCTCATATGCAAAGGGACCCTTGGGGCCCACACTAAGGAACTTGACTTTTGCTGCCATACAGTCCTTAAACATTCTCTGCTTCGGAGCGCAGATTCAGAGCTAACTGGTCTCCGTCATGGCCATGTGTTAAGCAGAATCTGACTTCCACTGCAGGAGATGTTTAAGAGAGAGTAATAGATACATCTGATGGGAGGGTTGGCCTAGTGACCTCTATGTGGCTTCCCGCCTGAAAGATTTTCCGTAATTATTGGTGAGAGGTCTGTGCATGCATCCCTGGGGTCCGTTAGTGGCAATGTGAGGGTAACTTGCTCTCACTCTAATAAACTTGGCACTTCTTGGAGTGTTTTCTCCTCAGACTTTTAAGCACTGAACAAGTCCAGAACGTGGAGTTCCATGAGGCTGTTAAGGTGTTCGATTCAGGTGCATGAAAGACCAAGACGGCCCCTGGGTTATGGTGGCCGACGACTCTCGCTTTATGACTTCCAAGAGTTCAGACGGTTTTCTCTGCTCGTTATGGGATCAGAGGTTGTATATGAAATTAGAAGGGATTGATGGCTGATGAAAATCCCATTCAAACTTTCTTTTTTACTGAACGCATAAGCTAAGGTACAGGCTAGTTTGGGTGCACGTGGGAATCCTACTCAGACCATTCATGATTTCATGTTTTGACTTGGATTATTGTGAATATATCTTCCCAGCTGTTTCATCCTCTGTGAACAGCAGCATGGTATGATGGAAAGAGTCGTAGGATCCAAGTCAGGGGACACAGTGCGCCAGTTACCACACTGCCATGACTCAGCCTGTCCATGTCTCAGTTTCCTTAAGTATAAAATGCAAGATCGGACCAGGTAACCACCAAAGTCCTGTCCAGCTCGACAGAGTGTGCTCGTCGATCTCCTATCAGAGCATCACTCCTTACGTTATTTTTCGTGTAGAGCCCTCCGACAGCAGCGGTGCAGGCCACCTGCTGAGTGGATCATTGTAGCCTCCCCAGGCCATTCGACTTCTGTTTTATCTTCAGGGGGGCTCAAAAGTAAAATTGCATTGCAGCTTTCTATGAAGGTAAGAATAATACTACAGACTTTCCCCTACATCCAGTGAATGGTGATAAGACGTGATAGTATCACTTTTGGTAATATGATTTTCAGTTCATCCTAAATGTAAGTTGGCTTGCTTAATTTATTTATTTATTTTTTTATTTATGCCTACGGCACCTGGTCTTCCTAGGTGGTCTCCTATCCAAGTACTAACCAGGCCCAACCCTGTTTAGCTTCCCAGATCAGACGAGATCGGGCTTGTTCAGGGTAGCATGACTGTAGACCATGGACCGTGGCTCCACTGGGGCACGAACCTAGGACCTTCTGCGTGTAAAGCAGACGTGCTAAGTGCTACACTGTGGAACCACGTCCAGCATGCTTAATTTTTAGAACAGTTCTCACTCTCATAATTAAGATGAGGCTAATGTTAATTTATTCTAAATAGGTTGACACTACTAAACAATCTAACATGAGATGGATTTGGAAAAGTTCCTTTGAGGTTTTTCACCATTTTCATAAAGCTAGTTTTTTATTATTAATATATGATACATTAATATGTATATGTTACATGTAAACTAGCAACTGGTTTTTCTTAACAGGAATAACAATAATTATAATTCAAATTATTTATTCTAGCCAGTATTTAAATACTGGCCATTTGGCTGAAACAGAGCCATATCCAAACTTATATTTTTAGGAAATTTTCTCAGAGAGATAAAATAACTTCTGAATGATAGAAGTGCAAATAATTATTTTGGTTGAATGACTACTCTTTTGCTTGAAGTTGTTGAGGCTTTCTGAGTACCTCTGAAGCTAACTTCTGTAAAGCTAAAATCGTCTTAAGAGATTTAATATGCTCGTTTGATCTCAGAAGCTAAGCAGGGTTGGGCCTGGTTAGTACTTGGATGGGAGACCACCTAGGAAGACCAGGTGCTGTATGCATAAAAAATAAAAAATAAGGGACTGTAAGGTGACAAGGTCTTTGCAATCTGTGAGGTCAACCAAGGGTTGCCTCGCCTAAAAAAAAAAAAAAAAGAAAATTTAATATGTATTCGTTTAATTGGATTATTCTCACCTAATTGGGGAAATCAAAAGAAAATTGGCTGTCTTTAGGTCCTTGGTTTTAAAGATAAAAACTAAAAATCAAACAAATAAAACCTAGATGTGAGTAATCTCTCCTCAGCCAAATTACTAAATTTTCTATACTTTGGGTTTCAGATCATTGGGTACAGGTCCACTTATTGTCCCTTCCTTCTACAGATTTCTAGAATTTGACTCAATTTATAATTTAATCCTGACTGACATCATTGTCTTAGAAACACAGCAATTTCTCATGAGGTTTTATTAAAACAACCATTAACCAACACTTTTTGGACAAAACTGCGTTTGAGGCATATACAGATATACAGGATTTTGTTGGTTTTCTAAGCAAAATCATGCACAGGGTTAGTGGCTTCAGGAGACGTCAACAACAGCCCTAGAGATCCTTTTACGGAATGTAACAAGTTCTGAGCTTAAATCCTATAGATACATGCTGACCGATTATCTTTGTGCACTTGACATTGAATTTTTATCACTTTTACCTACTCACACAGCTTAGGAAACTGTTCCTTAGAGTTTATTTTCACCATCAACTTTTCACTTAGTGTTACCTTTGATCTTACAATTTTTATTGTGCATGACATGCTCCGTCACTGTCATTTAAAATGATTTCAGTAAGATCAGCCTACATGTTAGTATCTCAAAGCTTTACACTTTGAGATGTACTTATTTCCCCTAATTTCGTTTTCCATCTCTTAAACCACTTCTATATCCATGATACAAGATAAAGTGGATTTTGTTCCTATGATGATTGATCTTTTTTTAACTGGCCTTAGGCAGAGAAGTTTTTTTAAAAAGTCTGAAAATCTAAAGAAATTAAATTCACTGCCCTCCCCCTCTTCCTGGACCCATTTCCTTCTGGACCCCATGTTGCTCTACCCATAATAGTCTGTGCTTTGAATGAGACCAAATTGGAAATCCAGTATTTTGATACAGCGGCCCTTTCTAGACACGAACATTCCTCACCCACACAAGACAGGTGACTGAGATTTGTGCATGTTTGTATGTGGTTTTCATTCCTCCACATAAATACCGTGGTGGTGGCAATTTGGCTCTATCACTAGTGCAGTTCAGTGACCCTCGAGCCACGATCGCTATGAACATGACTTGGGAGATGCCCGTTGTTCAGTGTGCTCTTACAACTCTTAAGCTGTGCGGAGGGGCCAAAGGTTACAAGTGAACGAGCTAAGGAGAAACCGATTGCCAAGCTCAGCCATGAGTCAAATGTACCGAGAACATTCTCTCTGCTTAATAGTTTTCGACCTGCTTCTTCCCATCTGCCCATTTTAAATGACAGATACGTTGCAGAAATTTCTTTAGCCTCTTCCTGGGAAGAGGATCAGGCAAAGCAGAATCCCCTAAGGACGTTGCAAAAACTGAGGCTGCGGTCCCCAGGAAGACACAGGGAGTGCGGGTGAGTGGACGCTTGGATGTTTATTCTTTCTGGGTGGGGTGGACAGGGCAAGTGTGGAGAAGGGAGCTGGGTCAGAGCCCGGTCGTGCGCCGGAAACTTTCTCCATGCCGGGGAGGGCGCTCCCAGGGAGTGACTGCAGGGCCTGCTGCTTGGAGCGTGAGTCACGGGCTTGAGGGCAGAGCCCGCTGAGGGAGAAGCTGGGTCTGGGCTCGGAGTTCCCTAGGAGCTCTGAGCAGATAAGGATTTTCTGGCAGTTATCTGCATGTTTCAGAGAGGCAATTACCTCTGAATAGTGCAGTGCAGCTGGAAATTCAGGAGAGTGGGAGTCGGGTCAGTCTGCTGCACTGAGATTGGGGTTCCAAGTCTGCTCCCGGACCAGGGCCAAGCTCCGCTGAGAGTGACAGACGGTGGGATGTGGTAGAGTCCACAAGTCTAGCACGAGAGACTTGCTGTCACAGAAGCAGACAGTCAGGTTGAAGAGGAAAATCAGGAGGCAGAGAAAGAATGGGCACTTGGGTGGGAAATATCCAGCCAGTTCGAGAGTGTTTTCTTACTAAGACCAGCTTGTGCTGGGGTGTTGGAGTTGACAGAACCCTAAGGATCTTTGTTTCTGACACCCTCACTTATCACCGTGGAGCCTGGAGAGGGGAGATGGTGAGCCTAATGTCTCACAGCCAGTTAGTTATAAACCACAGATTAGAGCAGCCTGGTGTTCAGCTGTAGGATTTAAGCAGATGATCTGTTGAGTTTGTGCTTACCATATAAGATTGAAGGTGACTTGTCATGAATTGCAAGGATTGAGTCAACAGAATATGGACAGGCAGATTACTTTTGAGAGAGTGGGAGGAGCAGGTGGTGACACTTGTGGAATTAATAAGCAAGTTTTGGTGATAGCATTGAGCTTGGCCAGGTGACAGACTGGAAACAAAGATAAGGTGTGGTTTTCACAGCCATCTATCATCCTTGCACAGCAGGGCCTCAAAGGACTGGAGGGGGAGAGGGAGGGAGGAAGAAATGGGAGAGGGAGGGGGGAGGGAGAGAAAGAGGTGGCTGTTTAGCTGTAGGGGAGGGGAGGACTAAAGGATCTTGACTAGAAGGTGAAATTTATTCAGAGAGTACTAGGCTTACTCCTTGAAGCAAAATAATACTGGCATTAACAGATAAAAGGGGAAAAAAAGATAGAGGAATTTTGCAGTTGGAAAAAAAGTGAAAATGAATGTATAAAATTTATTTTTAAAACTTTTGACATAGTCCTTTAACTTTGTCTTGGGGACATCTTTTTTTTTTAGTGCACTGAGTATGAAAAAGTATCTAATTTCACCAATTCAAACAATTGTTATAGGAAGTAACAGAAAAGTCAAGCCAAAATAAATAATGGTTAAGAAGATGAAATAAAGAAGTGGGCGAAACGGCATGCTTAGGAACAGTGGATGCTCGTCGTCATTGTTTACGGCTCAGAAGGGGCCTCAGTCCTGGAAGGCGACTGGGGCAAGGGTGCCAGTTTGGGTGGGGGGGTGGGGGGGTACCACATTGCATGGAATTGGGAGGAAGGGAGGATCTAAGTGGCAGTGAGGTGAAAGTGCACCAGAAAGGGCCAGGGAACCTCTGTGGGTGGACATTCCAGCCCTGGATGATAAAACTAGGGCAGGAGGAATGCACCTGAGGCGACTTGACCAAGACAAGGGGACCAAGAAAAGGAATGGGAAGGTAACAAACACAGAGGCAGAAGCCATGATGATGAGGCAGAAACCAACCCTCGTGGAGTTCCGTGTCCTGTCAATCATACCCCTAGACGCCTGGGCTCTATAACCTGGAGTCAGTTTGTGTCCTCTCCGCTCCACCCACACCATCAGATTCTGCTGATTTCTGCCTGCCATCACCCCTCTGATCGCCCTGCTCCATCCCCTGCTGCTCCTGTAGTCTCAACACCTCCGTCCTGGGCACTGGGGTGACTTCTTCATCAACCTGTCGACTCCCATGCTTTTCCCTGCAGCCTTTCTGGAGGAGTCTGCTATGACGACCTCAAATCCAACTGTCTCCTCTTGAAGTTGACATCTCCTGTCATAGGTTTACATCCTGTCCAATATTTGTTTCTTTTGCAACTTTGGGCAAATACTTAAACCTCTCTGAGTCTCAGATTTCCACCTGTCGGATGATTAATACCTTGTAGGGTTGCTGTGAAATGAAATGGCCTATTAGAGAGCTAACTACACAATGAGTGCTAAATAAATGGTTACCATCATCATTAATAATTTTCTGAGGACCAATTTCTGGGTAAAGTGAGTAGGCAATTTCAGTTTCTCATATGACCTCATAAAACAAACACAGAATTGGCTATCATAAATAGCCATTTACTTATTAAGACTCCAATTTTTAAACGATATATTAGTATTTAGGAAGTAAGACTCTATTTGCATCTAGTGAAGTGGAAAACAAACTCAGAAGACGTTTATCTAGACTGATTTGGGCATTCTTAGGAAATCATTTAAACCTCAGCGTCTTCCTCTGTCAGCTGGGGTGATTATATGTAATTTGCACAATTATTTATTGGTCCGACCTTCTCTCTGGACCTACTGACCCAGCCGGGCTCTGCTGCCCCCGTCCGGCAGTGCTCCCAGCTCTTTTTGCCCCCACTCAGCCAGTCCTCGTCAACCTCACTCCACCTTTCTCCTTCCCAGTCTCGCTTCCTTCGTGGGTGTTCCCACGAGTCCATTCGAAGACCACTTTTGTTTATGCTACGTGCTCTGAGAAATTTCATGTGGTCTCTCGACCTCGGCCAGCATTGTCCATGCTGAGGAGGCCCAGTAACTTCCTTTGGCCCTTACCTGTTTGATAGACCCTAGGCATGCCCCCCCCCCCCGCAGGTAACTAACTACAGGGACTTCAGCTTCAACACACACGAAGTGGTCTCTCTGCCCCCTAATTTACTCCATTCCCATCATTTCTTTTCTCAACAGCATTTCTTGGTTACCCAAATCCTTGTCTTCTTCCCTTCCTTTCCATCCCTTTCAGCTAATTTTCTATCCTATTACACTGATCTTGACTCTTAAATATTCCTCAAACCCTCTTTTTTCTTTGCATTGCCAGCTCTAGGCTCTCACCACCTCTCACTTTGACTCATTCAGCAGCCCGCTCGTGATTCCCTGCTTCCCCTAAGTCCTCCAATCTTATTTTCCATTTGTCTTTCTAAAATAATTTTGAGCCAGGCACGCCCATAAGTTAAAACTACCGGTGCCTCTCTAGTTGCCCAAAGAACACGGCTCAGACGTCTCAGCCTTTCCCTCCCTCCCTCCGTCACCAGGCTCGTCCTCCACTGCGGTCCCTTCGTTGGCATCTTCTGCATTCGGGTCCGCCACTCCCAGCTTCGTAAGCATCTTCCCAGCCTCCATGGCCCTTACACACTACCTGCTCTGCCTGCAGTGCCCTTTCCTCTCTCCTCCGCTTATTTCAATTCCGTGCTTCCTTCATGAGTAATGCCTTGGACTCTGAAGTGTTCTCAGCCCCAGTAGACATGGCCGCCGTGCCTTCGGGGCATCTGTCACACTGTGTTCTCATGGCTGGCCCTGCACAGCCTTCTGGCAGCGTAACTGGTTGTGTTGTCAGACTCCCCGGCAAGACGGTCAGTTCCCAGAAAGCTGGAAATTCATTTTATTGTTCTGTGTCCACCCAGTACTCTAGGTGCCCGTAAATCCCCACTGAATGCTAAAATGAATGTCTGCCTTTGTGTCTCAGTACTTTGTGATGAAACTCGAATGAGAGGGTATTTTTAAAAGAACAGTATAAAATAAATTACAAATATAAGAACCCTCAATCTCCCAGACTGTCCCTGTGGACTAAATTAACATCACTTCTTAGTAAATGAAGGAGATACTTCATTTCCAGGAAATCAGACTTATTTTTAATTAGTAAAGACCATTTAAGACTTGGAGTAGAATCAACAAAAGCCAAATTATCTTTTGCAGCCTGTTTTCCTGTGTTCCATTTATGCAAGTGATGTTAAAATAGACATTTAAATATAAATTCTAATGGACTACCTCAGAAATATATGAATAACTAATAATATGAAAATTTTAGCCAACAGAAAATATAATAGGGATCCAATGGATTTTAGAGCCTTTTTTCAGGTGACTGTGGGATCTGTATGAGGGGTATTAATGGCAGGAGGGCGAAGAGGACCTGATGAATGTGCAGTGGACCCAGGACTGCTCAGCAGCCTGAACCACGGGAAAGCTGAGCAGAGATACGGAGGCCACCTCCTGGACAAGCTCTGCTTGAAACGAGAAGCTATCACGAATGCAGATGCTCCCGCAAAGCGCTACCACCAAGGTTGCCAGATTTAGCACAAATAAAAATGCAGGACACAAACATTGCAGGAAGCATACTTATACTGAAATATTGCTTACCTGCGATTCAGGTGTAACCGGACAGCATGTATGTTATATTGCAAACCAAGCTACAACTCGAAAGACTTAATATCTTTGAGTCTAATCTTAAGGCTGGCTCTAGGGCATTTTGAAGGATGCAAGGGCTTGCTTGCTCCTTGTAAACAACCAGAATAGTTAGGGCCGCAATGGAAGTGGTGGTAGCTTGCCATCTAGTGGAAAGTCTGTGATGTGAAAGCTTAAATTGGAGGAAGAGAGATTTCTTCCTGGAGAGGAGGATGGGTGTGGAATGCTGGAATGTGTCTCCTGCCATCCTGCGGGGAGCTGCCTGGGCGCTCCAGCATACAGAGACTTCACTCCCTCACTCCAACCAAAACCGAAACGAAAGCTCCAGCTAACTGTGGGAAGCACGCGTTCCTTCCAGATGAGGAAGGCTCAGAGGGATATGGAACTATCCAAAGTGAAATTCTACAGGTGTCATCACAGAGAATGACAAGGAAGAGCTGACGAGGTCACCCAGGAGCCAACAATGCAGCTATAAGCTCAGATTTTGAAAAGCTGAAAAGATATAAAAGTTAAAAGAAGGCACACGCTGGAATTCCCAGGATAATATCTCCAAGTGTGAAGCTCAGGAGAAAGTCAGTGCTGCAAGACATGCAAAAGACCAATAGCAACAGTGACACTTAGCAATGACACTAATAAAACCAAACTCTGAACAGGAAGAGCAGGGGAAAGATAAATGGCCCCCTCGAGGCAGATGTTATAGTGTCAGCATATAATACAGAGAAAGAAGGAGCCCTTGACTCTTCTGTTACCCTATCTTCTTCAGAAAGAATATTCTAGAAATTAAAAGGGTCGGACAAAAAAACATAAGATGATCTTAAAACCCAAACAGGAGTTCTATAACTGATTTAAATTAAATAATTCTATATTTTTTTCTAAAACAGAAAGGAGAGGATCTGTAAGATTTGAGGCAATTATCCTTATTGTCAAGTAGGTGATTTGTAGAAACTATAGGAGAATCAACGTAATGTAAAATTCTCATGAATTTCTAGAAGAGATTATTGAAAGGTAATTTGTGCATAGTATAAAAAATAATCATAAAAGACAAGTGCTTCCTAAGACTAAGCTGTACCAAACTAAATCTCATTTATTATGTTTTAGGTTTATAAAAATGTTAAATTATTAGAGTGCTATAAAGAGAAAATGTTTGATTTTAGTGAGTCATACAGCAAAGTTTTTTTTTTCCCTCCCCAAAATCTGTTTCCAAAATCCTAGAGATGGCAAAGGATGGCCCTGGATGATAATACAGTTGAGGAGAATTTTTAGCTAGTTTACCTCTCTACTAAAAAAAAAATGTTCATTAATGGAGAACTTTTAAGGAGCGACGTAAAAACGTTCTTATACTTATTTATATTCTGTTTACTATGATGGCTTATCAATGGCTTGATTATAAAATATACAAAATATAATAATTAGCAAAGAGAAAAATTGCAAAAAAATGGCTAATGTTATGTAAGGACTCTAAACCATCTTAACAAGCTCAATAATGGGCTAAAATTAAATAACTGAACAAGCAATATAAATTTTTATATATTTAGATTCAAAATGTCAACTCTACAAAATGAGAGAGATTGACTTTAAAACAGCTTCTGTTAAAATGACCGAGGGGTCGTAGTTGACAATAAGTTTGTTTTGGAACAAGAATAATATGAACTGGCTGGGGGGAAAAGGTCACTTCCTCTCCAGGCAACATTAATAGAAGAGTGTGTCCTATATAGAGGTGACAGTCACATTGTGCAATGCATCTGACCAGACCATGTCCAAAGTAAGGTTCATTTCTGGCACCATTCCCGAAAGGAACATCCCTGAACTCACATTCATTTGAAAAGAGGCGTCTAGGGTGATGAAGAATCTGGAGACCAAGTCACACGAAGGCAAGTCTTTGAGGAATGACATACCGTCCTCGGATTTTGCAATATTAGGTTTATCCTTTGTAGCACATGAAAAGCAAAACTCAGATCAGTTAACAATGTGGAATTTCTCCTAGTAGTAGGAAGAACTTTGTAAGTAAAGCTTTCAAAGCTCTACAGGCTCTTGCATAAGGGAGTTAGCTGCCCCCTCCTCTGCAGCCCCCCAGGGGAAACAGGGTGGAATTATCCTTCCCCGGATGGTACAGCAGAGATTCCTGTGCTGACCGGGAGTGGACTTGTCAGCCTGTGAGGTTTCTTCTCCCTCCAGGGGTCTATGCTTCTAAGTTTTCACCATTTTCTCGTTAGTCCACCACTCATTCTTAATTCTCAATGAACTCATTTTGCTTTTAGCTATTAGATTGTCTAACACGTTTGATCTAAGTGTTGCACATCCGCATAGATCTTAAAGTTGATCGCCCCGTCTTCGGCTTCAGACATCAGCGCTGTTGCATTTACTCTGCACCAGGGTGCTACTACCCTGAGTAACAGGAGCCTGAATCAATTAAGATCTGAAGGAGAAACTCTCCAGGCTCCCTGTAGGGCTTTGAAAGTGACAGAATGTGGTGACTGATGGCAGGAGAGGAACTGGCATATAACCGAACAGTTATCTTCATCTGTCTTTTCCCTTTATGTGTTTTTAGGCTGCTCGTTTAATGGGCCGCATGAGACAGAATGTGAAAACGAAAGAGATACGTGTATACTTTAAAAGACCCAGGTTGTGTCGTAGTACAAGACAGTTAATATTTCCGTGTGTACATCCCAATCCCCAGATTCAGGCTATTACCACCCTTGAGTGGCAGTGTGATGACAGTGAGGACACTAGAGTGGAGGTAGGCAACCCCGCTGGCCCGTGAGATGCTACACAGATACCTGGACCTGTGTGCTTATGGAACTAAGAAGTTTCTCCTCCGTTTCCAATATTTTTTTCCTTTTCATTTATTTTGAGCCATCTTTCTAGAACTATGATGGATATACATTAATAATTGATTATAATATGAATTTTTGAAAAAAAAATTATCATGTATTTTCCAATAATCTTAGCATCCAGAATGGCAGCCTCCTCCCCCCACCCCCCCAGTGCAAGTGGTTTGATCAACAGCCTTCAAACCCGAGCTATTTGTGCACTGAAGGACCGCCATTCGCTCAGATGTGGGGTGCAATATGTATATCAGCATCCTCTTCTTGGTGCTCTGACCCCTCATTCTTACCCCTCCCCCATAAAAAAAAAAAAAAACTTTGGGAAAATAAGTCAGGGTTCTTGATACTAGAGACTTAACCTAAGTATCCTCGGGCCTCTCATAATCCTATCGGTATAAGCTCCAAACTCCAGAGAGAGGCCGGGCTTGGCTTTGCCCGGGTTCAACTTGGGTTTGGGAATAGAGCATGGATTAATGGTAGGACTGAAGGCAAGGCCCAAGATGCCCAATTTCTCCTCCAGCAGGAGAGACAGGCCAGGGAGGATGCTGGCTGTATGTGATCAAGCCCAGTGGGGACCTCATCCGGGACGCCCAGGGCCACAGCCAACAACTGGGCAGCTAAGTGAAAGGCCATGAGGGAAAGAAACCCTTAATTAGTGTGAGCCGGGAGACACATAATTGCAGGAGAAGCCCAAGAGCAGACTAGTTTACTGCTTTCAGTGGACACTCTGGCTTGTTTGTCCAGTGAGGAAATGAAACAACATAAACTGATGCAACACTCACAAGTGACAGAGGCCACCCTCTCTTCAGGACCACCCCGTGGAGGGTGTGGAGGAAGGGGCCGAGCCAGCCTTCTTCCTTCTAGACCAGTGTCCAGCAAGAGTGACCTACACAATGGGGAAACGTCCGACTTCCCCCTGTCAGTGTTCCTTAACTTCAACCCCCATCTCAGTAGCACCCCAACCCCATCCCACCAGGCAGCCTCTCTTTACTCCGTGGCCCCAGGTCTAGGGACCGTGGCGGTCCTTGTCTTCCTCTCGGAACCCCTAAGGTGCTGAGTGTGGCTCCACAGAGGTGGCCGGTGGCTCCTCTTGGGCCTTGCTGAGGAAGGGCCCAGCTCCCGGCCTGGTCCCTTCGGACAGCTGGGTGGGCCCTGGAGAAGGCTCGCTGCTCACGGCCGGAGCATAGGGAGCTGGAAGCAGATCCGGAAAGTAGCCATCCCCTCCTGTGGGATGCCCCAGAGCTTGTGGGCAGAAGGGACCAGGGAAGGGCAGTTCTGGCAAGCAGGGGTCATTCCAGGGGACCGTACCTGCGGCATCAAAGAACATAGGAAAGATTAGACAAGACTTAGGGTATGCGCCATGGCTCAGCATGTTCTGTGGTGGAGTCTGCCGCCACAGAAACACCGGCTAGGGCCCTGGGCCAGTCTGCTGAAATGATAGCCCGGGTCCTCCCCTGGGACCAGGCTACTCCTTCCGGTCTTGAGGTCCGGTGGTCTGGCAGCACTGACACAAAGTGGACCATGGGTCAGGTCGCATGCCCTCTCACGCAGGCGGCAAGGAGACAACCAGCTGGACACCTTCCCTTTCTGCTAGAATTCAGTCATTTTAAGGTGGCTGCTTCCAGGTTTTCAGAGGTCCATGTGGCCCGTCAGAATACTAATAGTAGTCACCATCTACCCTGCCAAGTACTGCACTCTTGTTGTTTCTAATCTTCACCCAGTGTCTCTGACATGGAAATATCATGCCCATTTCAAAGCCCAAGAAACTGAGGCTCAGGCCCTTGGAAACTGCTGAGCTGGACTTCAAACTTCAGTTTTCCTAACTCCAAAGCTCTCTTACTATATCTCAATCTGCTCTGCAGCCTCCAAGAAACTTAAGGAAGAAGAGCTTCAAAAAGACCACCTGGCAAGGAAAGGCGGTCCCCTCAGCCCATGCTCACCTCAGCCTGCCCTCCCGCCAGCGAGCCTCTCTCCCTCCTCCGCTCCCTCCGTCACAAAGGGAACTTTCTCTTCCATCCCCAACTCACCTGCGTTCGCTGCAGGTGGCTGCAGCAGGATCTGCCCCGAGGGGGGGCCTGGGAAGTAGCTCTGTGCTGTGCCCCCACTGGGGCCATACGGCATGGGAAAGAGAGAGTCTTCTGGCAGTGGGGGCGTCAGGGAACTGGGCAGGGAGAGCGGAGGGAAGGGGTGCAGATAAGAAAACTGGGGCTGAGGATGTGGGAAAAGCTGGGTCTGTGGAGCCTGGGAGAACGGGAACAGCCCCGGCTGGGGGCTTGGTTGGTAATCCTGGGGTTCCAGCTCTTCCAAGTATGAGCAGGTGGGGGGTGACGTGAAGCTGTGGGGACAGAGTATTTTGTAAGGCTCAGGCTGGCCTCCTCGCTCTTACCGCATAGCAGGTGACTGTCTGCCCCTGGTCTCCTCTCCCCTTCTCCATGACCCGAGACCTGCCACCTGCTCTTCTTCCTCTTCCAGATCCTGGCTTTCCACCCTCATTCCTGCTCTCTTGCTATGATATCCTAGATCCTTCTCACCCCAAATCCACTTACCTTTTAATCCTCATCATACTTGCTACTCCTCCTACCGAACCTTTTCCCTCCCAAGCTCCTCCTGTCCTTGTCCCTGACCCCTCCCCCAGGCTAACAACTGAGCATTCCCATCAGGTTCCATACCTAGTCCCCCAGGACCCACAGGGGCCATCCTTGTGGCTGCTGTCACTGTCGAGGTTGTCCAGCAGCAGAGGCATCAGTTGAGGGGTGTGGATAGGGCCCAGGGCAAATGGAGGGTTGGCTCTCCGAACGGGTGGGGGGCTGAAGAGTGGTGGGGTCATTGCCACTCTCTGCGCACCCTCGCTCTGCTGGGCTGGAGCCAGAGTCTGGTCCGATGTCAGCAGCATGGGGGGCTCTAAGAACAGAGGTGAAAGGGACTATGACGATGAGAACGGGGAGGCAGCTCTGGGCTTGCTGGATGGTGGACATGTGCAATGCCCAGGGCCCCTGGAGTCGGCCCCACTGGACCAAAACAGCAGGGAGGTTTGGCCACTCCCACGTCTGTGAAGAAAGACCTCCTGTCTTCACTTCCTTCCTAGCTGCCATGTCCCCCAGAATAACCCTCAGAAGGTGGTCAGCTCACCCGGAAGAGTGTCCAGAGGTGGCTCCTGAGGGAAAGTACCAGGCTCTGGGTCCACAGGCACAGTAGGTGGCAATTCAGCTGCAGAGCTGGGGGCAGACAGAAGGAAGACTGCTGTCTGAATGTCCCTGGATTTGCACCGGAGCCTCAGTGCAGGTAAGGGGACACCAGAGTCCTCAGTTCTGCCCCTCTAAAGCACTGGCACCCTCCCCACCCGATCCAGCACAAATCCCTCTAGGTATTAGCCAGCAACTGTGGCCTCAGTCCCAGCCTTCCAGCATTCTCCTAGACCCCACTTCCTACCTGCAGGATGATCCCCCTCGAATTCTCACCTGCACTGACTGCCGGCGGGGGCGGGGGCGGGGCCTGCAGGGTCATCCTTGCTCTCCTTCCCATTCACCTTCTTCACTTTTCTCCACTTTGCCCGGCGGTTCTGGAACCACACCTGTAGGGAGAGATGCTTGAAGAGCTTGAGAAACGGGGCAGGGACTAAGACTGGTCCTGACTGTCACATGATGAGCTACATGACTTTGGGAGGTCACGTCACCCCTGGCTTCAGATGCCTCCGTCAGGCTGGTTTTATAGAAGGTTCATCTAGATAGCCTCTGAGGCACTTTCCTCTTCTGATGGTCTCAGCCTGCGGGAATGGGAAAGCAGGCGACACAGCCCTAATGAGAGCTGACTTCGGCCGATGCAGGGAGGTGCCGAGCGCTTGCTCTGCTCTTCAGAGTTCAGGTCGGTGGGTTCTCCCCCACCCCTCCAGCTGCCCGGCCCCCTTTACCATGATGCGCTGGGGGGTGACTCCCACCGTCTGGGCAATCTCTCGACGCTTGTCGCTGTCAGGGTAGTGGTCTTCTTGGAATATCCTTTCCAGCTCCTCCAGCTGGTCTGGAAGAAGATGTGGCAGGAGAGGAGAAAGATAGAAGCCTTCCAGAGGGACCACGGCCTCGGCCCAGGCACCTCCGGGAGTCTTGCGACTTAAGTCTCCCCCTGGGCTGGAGCCTGCCCTCTTGGGGCGCTGAGGACGGGCACTGTGGGCTGTTTTCTTTCCCGCCCCTTCTGACCTGGTCCCAATTTCACTTTCTGATGCGGCCACCCAACCTTCCCCTCAGAGGGTCAGAGGCCGTGGCCCTGCCAGAGGTCAGGAGAGGATCCAGGACAAGGAGACGTACAAATTAACCGCCCTCCAGTCTCCTGGGCCCACATTCCAGGGAGGCTGAGCCCCCCTTTCCCAGACACGACCCCAGATCTCTTAGTGTCCTCTCACCTTCACGGACTTACCTGAGCGGTATAGGGTTCGAGTCTTTTTCCGAACTTGACAGGCTGCCTCCAGGGGCCTCTTCTGGTTTGTATTTTGGCTGTTCTGGGTCAATGTGCTGAGGAGGTTGGCCAGGTGGCAGGGCCCCCGGCCTGACCCACAAGGCACTGGGTTGTGTGTGGCACGGGCTGGGTTGGTGACACTGGGAGATGACGTTGAGGCTGGACCCAAGGCAATAGGCTTTTTCTGCTTCCCAGAGCCTGGAGAGCGGGGCCTCCTCCCTGGCTTGGCCTCTCTCCCGGAGAGGGAGCAGCCATCCCCCTGAAGCTGGGGTCTGGGCGGGACCAGAGCTCCATCTTCGTGGGGAGCCCCTGAGCCAGGCGGCTGGCACACTCTCGGGGCATCAGTCCCAGTTAGCTCTCCAGTGGCCTCTGGTGGCTTCTCCTCCCCAGAGACGGTGCAGGAGGGGGGCAGTTCCCCACTCGGGGCGACCCGAGTGTGGGGGGCTGCACTCTGCAGTGGTGCCTCCTTCTCCGGCCCAGCAGCCAGGGGCTGGCCTCCGACTTCCCGGCCTGTGGGGAGCCAGCACCAACCCGCCTTAGCACCAGGGAGAAGGAAGAGTCTGCTCCCTGCTGCGTAACCGGTTTCCTGTTTGATCTGAAGCTTTAATTCATCTATGTGGTGAATGGGATGATGACTCCAGGTGTACGTTCCTAACGTGGCTGTTGTGAGAATCAAATTCGATAATCCAGCTGCTCTGGAAAATGTAAGCAAGTTTATGCCGCTCTAAGGGGGTCTTCACTCATGCACAGAGAAGGTGGGAGAGCAGTCCTAACGGCAGAGGGTGCTCACTTCCTGCGAGTTTGCTGTTTTGTTCCAGACACCTGGAATATGCGTTTGCGGGACAAGCATCTGTTCGGGCATTTCTAAGGGACAAATATTGGGGTTGGGGTAGGCTGGGAAGAGAGATTACAATTCTGCTTCTTCTAAGACTGGATCTTGTTCCTGTCCCAGGTATAGATGTTATTGCTTAGAGACAAGGTGGGGTGGGATGGCCTCGCAGAAGCTCCGGCGAGGGCATTGGAGGCGCCAACAGATCAACAGTCTTCACCTTGCACAGAATTCACTGTCCTTGCCAACCTCCTCACCTCCACATGTACCCCTTGCTCCTTCCCTAGAAAGCAGAGCCCCAAGAGGGGCCTAGGGCCTGGGCCACCTCCCTTATGCAGGGAAGTAAGGGTGACTCAGTGGGCACGGAAAGCCCCTATCACTCACCAAGTGGGCCAAGCTTGCCTGTCTTTGAGCTAGGGCTGATTCATCAAATGCTCGCTGTGTTCCAGGCACTGTGCTAAGCGCCTTTCAAAGATGAATGCGGTATGCATTTAACCCCTGAGAGGAAAGCATCGTTCGCATCTCATTCTAACAGGCACAGGTTAGAAATCTTAGTAACTTGTCCAGGATCAGACGGTGCTGCGCTCTTAACCCCATTCACAGCCCTTCGCAGGGCTGACCTCCCTTTTTGCCTCCCCACTCACTTATAACCCCCAGAACCCTTGGCCTGAGGAGCCGCTTCCTCTTTTCCAAATAAACTGGAGTGTTTTAAAATGGATACTAACTAATGACATTGTTATTTCAATGAAAATTGCAGGAGATACAAAGGCTTAAGGAATGACTGCCTCCCACTGTGAGTGGCTGGCCGGGCCTTCGCAGGCCAGGGGGGCCAGGGCACTTTGCCGCATCGGTCCCCAGGTGCACGTGGGCCGGACCAGCAGCAGGGGCGGAGGGGCAAGGCCGCACAGTGGCATGGGGAAGGAGGCGCGGACGGGTTTTACGGCATGTTAGGAGAGCTCGTAGCCTAGCAAACCCGGCACTGAGTAGGTGATCAATAAATGCGACGTATGGGAGTGACAAGCCCGAGGAGAAAGGCGACGGTGTTGGAACCCAGACTAGAGTGTTCTGGGACTCTGGCCTTGCGTTTTCTTCACCCCGCCCCCCCCCGCCTGTAGAGATGGGAGCCTCCGGGAGGAGGGCGCCCCAGCCCCTCGGCCTAGCCACGCTCTAGGGTGGGCTAGGCTGGGTGGTGGGGCCTGAGCCCTCGCCGGCCGACCCCAGCCCGCTCCCCGCGCGCCCCAGCTCACCCCGCGCTGGCAGACCGGGCTCCTGGGCGGGCTCCATGGCCTGGCCTCCGCACGAGGCGGCCGGCGGCTCCGGCGCGGCCTAATGAAGCCTCGCCGGGCGGGCAGGTGTGTGCGGGCCGCGGGGAGCCCGGGCCTGCGCCCCTCACCCCGCCGCCGGGTGGCCGACCTGGGCTCACGGGCGCGGGGCAGCTGCGCGGGGCGGGCCGGGGGCAAGGCCGGAGCGCGGCCCCCGCCCCCGCCCCCGCCCCCGCCGCGGGCCCAGGTGCGGCCGCGCCGCCCCGCGCGCCGTCAAAGCGCCACGCGCACGCGGAGGCCCGCGAGACGGCGGTGGCTGGGGCGGGGAGGCTCGCCCTCGGAGCGCCAGGGACCGGCCCGCGACACCCCGGGCGGGACGCGGCAACGGGCCTGGTTGTGGCTAGACGCTTGGACACCGTCCTGGGTGTGAACTGCGGACAGCGACTTCTGGCGCCATTTAGCCGGGGGACCGATGTGGAGGTCGTTGGAGCGCGGAGCTGACCTCGGTGACGACGGAGGACAAGCCGAAAGGACCCGTGCTCCAAGGTAGGCTCGCGCCGCACACATTTCTTGGGAAGGGGACACGTGCGGCGCGCTCAGGAGGCCACAGGTACACGGCAGAGGCGCTGTGTGGTCACGGTGTCCACACGCCTGAAACCACAGTTTTATTCTCCAGTAGTGAAGGGGCGTTTGCTGAGGGGGACCTGGCAAGGTAATCTTTATGATTCTTCGATCATAGAATGTCTCTCGCCTCCGTTGTCAAATAATTTCAGAATTTAAAAATTCCGGTTGCTTCTTCCTTACATTCGCCTCGAGTGGGCAGGGCTGGCCCAATTGAAACAGGTGCTTCGGGTGCGGGCGGCCCGATGGAAGCCAGGTGTTTTGCTTTTAGGCTTTCCGAGGCTGGCCCGCGCACGCGTTCACGCCCTGATCACCTGCTGGTACCGTTTTCCTGCGCCTTAAATCCCTTCCAGCGGTTTGGAGAGTCATGAGAGCTTTAGTTCTTTTTGAAACATAAAAATATAAACGGATTAACTTTGTAGTAATATAATGAAAACCTCACGTATCTGATGTTTCATTCTGACTCCTGTAATGTCCTCTGGTAAATGAGGGCTTTAGAAATAGGAGCCAGTTTTTCAGCTACAAACGAACCGTTCTAGGCCACGTGATCCAGGAGTGGGGGCCGCGGAGCTGCTTGTATGTTTGAAGATTCAGGGCCATTTGGTGGTGACTTGGTGGGAAACGGAACACAGTAGTCTGCTTGGTTAAATGTTTTTGGGACATCTGTGTGCCAGGCACAGTGCACAAGTCGCTTTCTTGCCTGCAGAAGCTTAGGGTGGAGAGAAGAACAACGGGTAAATGGACCACATCAGTACAGGTGGCCGGTGATGAATTAGGAACATGTGTAGATAATGAGCACAGAGCGACAGGACCCTCTCCTGGACTCGGGCTGCAGGGCAAGGGGCAGCAGGAGAGTCCTTGGAGAGGGTGGCACATGAGTATGAGCTGAAGGTTGAAAGGAAACGCAGGTTAAATGTAAAGCTTATTACGGCAGGGCCCTGCCTGCCGGTGAGATAAGGACCAAGCTCCCTAAAAGCTAGGAGCCTTCTGAGGGCTGGGCCTCTTCTCAGACACCTCAGCTCACCTGCTGCCCACGCCCAAATATTCCAGTTTTATTGTCTGTTTAACCTAGTGTTTCTCAGAGTGTTCCTTACCATCCCTAGATCAACATTTCTTAGGGGATTTGTTTAAAATGTGTCTGCCAGGCCCCATCCCCAGGTATTTTAATTGGTGGGTCCAGAGAGGGACCCAGAAATAGTGTAACAAGCCCCTCAGGTGATTTTTATTGGTGTTAGTTTGAGACACTCCTAGATCTTTCAAAAACAAAGTCAATTAAAATAATCCTGGGGTTAGGAGAGGAAGTGGCTGGTGGGGGTTTGTGGGGGGGGGGGGAGGAAAGGACATGTCCTTTACTAAAGTGCTGCAGTGAGAAGCAGAACACGATTAGTTTCTTAATAGATGATCCTACGGCATTCTATTAAGAATAAATCACTCTCTTCTGCCATCATTTACGTTGTATGTCCTCTCGACAAACGGTTGCCTTCCGCCTGGGGAAAGGTCAGAAAAGCAGGCTCAGATCACCGATAGACTGGACACCACCCTCACACCAAACATTGAGAGATGCAGGCTCTAAGTGCATACAAGGCTTTGCTCTGGGGCTTAGGGAATTGAAGATGTTGGTGTTTGCTAAACACACAAATAACAATTTGTTGGAGTTGGGATATGACATCAAAAAAATTCAAACTGTTTCTTTTGATATTCTTGGCTGGCTGTTGTGTGACTTTTTTTTTTTTAACAAATGATATAATTTTGTTTATTTACATGACAATTTGATTTAATGGCTAAATGTGAATTTGGCCTAAGAAGGCATGGGAGAATGTCTTGATGTGTTTTGTTGGGAAGGGATTGTATTCGTGATAAATGCTATTAAAAGCCATCTTTTGCAGATCACCTTCAAGCAAAGGAGGTGTTTCTGGGAGGATGAGAAGGTGTTATTTTAGGGGTACTTGGGAATATTTATTTCTAGGTCGTTTTCAGTTACATTTCGTCTTCATGATCTTCAGGCAGCTTCATACGCCCAAACTTGTTTAGAGGAAAGGGTTTTTTACTTTTATCTTTTTTTTTTGTTTTTGGTTTCTTGGTATTCAGAGCCAAACTGTAAGCCACCACAACCACCCACTTAGCAAGAGCCATTTATTACAACATGTTTTTCTTCTCGTGGTTGAGAGAATGACAGAACAAAAAGAAACATGCCTGATGCTACTGCAGAATAAAATCAATCATTGTTTTCAGTGTCCGTAGAATTGACCATATAATTAGGTTAAGGAAATGAAATAAGCATTCTTGGTCCTTCCTCCCTCTCTTTCTGTAATGAAAAAAATAACCAGGAGGAGGAGGCTGATGGAGAATTTCAAAGCAGAAACACAAGGTAGTTTGTTTATGTTCTACCTACCACACCCAGGTGTAGGTGGCAACAGGTCATTGGAATTACCTGGGACTGGTGAGGCAAGAATCCAGTCGTGAAAACCAGGCAGGAATATGAACAGGCTCTGCGTAGGGCATCACGGCCCCGGGGACAACAAGGAGGAGAAATGTCTCCAAGGTCGGGGAGGACAGGGGGCAGCCAGGGCCAGTCACCTGTTCAGGGACCAGGACATCCTGAGCCTGAAGAAGCAAATGGCCAGATGATCAGATTAGCATGGAGGGCTCACGCTGACAAAGCTGATTGGTGCCAGTGACCGAGAGAGACATTGGGAACTGCCAGAGCCTCTGCCCAGCGGCTCCCTTGGAACTGCTAGAAAAGGAGGGTTTGAGGTTGCGGGCCCGCGGCATTGAGGTCACCTGGCTGAGGTGGAAACTGCCTGGCAGGGAGCACGCGGGTTGTGGCATGAGTGGCCTCACACCTGCTAAGCCCAGGCCCCCAAACACTCACGATTTTATGCTTCTAACAAGAATAATGACCACGTTTAAGACACGGTTGGGACTCCTGTTGGCTTTAACTGTTCTGTAGTGGTCAGTCACCTTTGCTGTGCTTTCTGATTGATGCATTCTCACCCCATCCGGTGCACCTGTGTTTGGGAGGCCGGCTTTCCTCTCCCTGCTCTGTTCTAGTCTTCTCCAGGATCTCAAAGCTGCAGTGCTCATTACAACACAGCCCTCAGGGCCCCCTAGACCCCTGCCTCCCGGGCCGTCATCTGTGGCTGCTTCCCCTGCCCGCCCCTCCAGACTCCTCACAGCCCTCGGTTCTAACCGTCCCGTGGGATCCCAGGCTCCCGGAGTGGACCTTGCCTTTCCGTGCCTCAGCACCACTGATCCTGAAATCTCTGACGTTGTCAGTCTGACACTTCAAAGCCCAACCCAAATATTCCCTTTTCTGGGAAGCCAGACTGGGCGGGTCCCTCCCATTTCCTCCCATGCCCTGTGTTTGCAGTAAAACGGCCCCACCTGGCGTAGGCTGACCTGACGGTGTCCTGCGTGTCCTCCCCTGGACTGCGAGTCCTTGGTACCTCATGCACGGGTTCAGACCAGGCACTTTCTGCTTGCCTTACAAATGCCACCTCACTGAATCCTCGTGACAACTCTAGGACGTTCTATTATTATCCCCACTTTATTGAAGAAACTGGCATAGAGAGCTTCAGTACTCTGCCAAAGGTCACCCTGCTGGTAAGCGGCACGCCCAAGGTTTGAACCCAGTCAGTCTGGTTCCTGCCTGGACTCCCAACCACTAGGCGATACTGTTTACGTGATTTCTATTTGTTTCACGGCCCTTCTGTGCTTGGCATCGTAGTTGGCACTTGAGGGGTCAGTAATTGTTCATTGACCAAAAACAGACCATCATTGCCAGGACTTAGGGGCAGGGGAGGGAGGGGGCCGTGTGTGTCCGAGGGGGCAGCTCTGATGGGGCTGTGCTGAGCTGGGCTGTCGTGGTCACACGAGTCTACGCGTAAGATATAACTGAACAGAACGAAAAATACGCACGTACGTACCCGCAGCTGTAAAACTAGCGAAATCTGAGCAGAGTCTGTGGCTTGTACCAGTGTTGGTTTCTGGGTGTGATGTTGTTCGTACTGTAGTCATACAAGACGGTACCACCGGTGGAAAATGGGGGAAGCGTAGATGACGTCTCTGTCATTTCTACAACTGCATATGGATCTACAATTATCTCAAAATAAAAAAAAAAAAATTGAATGTTGATTCCAGTGCTCTGACCACAAGTCTAGTTCTAGATGTGGCTAAATTTAATTGACAGAAATCATAACTACAGCGAATAATAACACTGCTAAACTATGTTGATGGTAATCTTAAAATGTTTAGATTTAAATTATATTTCTTTAACAGGGCTGTAGACAGGCAAGCAGAGAAATTTGTATCTAATTTGTTTTCAGAGAAAAACAATAGCTATGTCTAATAGACATGCAAATTTATTAGCAAAATGTTGGTAAATACAGAATTATTAGAAAAGGAAAAACAATTCCCCATCAAACAACTATCAGTTGTTTAACAAGCTGGTGCATTTCCTCTCAATATTTCTGCCATTGCTGCATTTTATACATGTTCCCCATGATTGTAACTATATTCCATGTGTAATTTTGAGCATTTCTCCCCTTGAATGTATCGTGAAAAGCACAGTTCGGGTTCACTGTTTTCCTTCTTCAGAATTTATCGAGTGGCAGTACCATATTTTATCCTCCACCTGTTGGGGAAAAAAAACCGTAAAGTTCTACATTTTTCAAAATTATAAAGCAAATTTGAAAAAGAGCTTCTCTTGTTTTCTCTTACATCCTTTTGAAAAAAGTCTCTCCCCCTTGGTGACTGCCCTGGTCTCTGTTCTTTCAAAGTCTCGAACCCGTGCGGAGCCGCAGGGCTGTGTGGCACAGACATCAACAGGCAGCCAGGTGGGCGAGTGCACAGCCGAAGCGTCTCATCCAGGTGGGGTCTGGGGCTCCGAGGCCACAAACGTTGACAGGCCGGCAGGGCAGCTTCAGTGACAGGAAGAAGTGTCCCTGAACTGGCGTTTTTTCCTCCTCTGGGGTCCTGGGGTGACTGCTCTGCTGGTGGCTGGAGGGATTTCTGCTGTCGAGGTGACTGCTCTGCCGGTGGCTGGAGGGATTTCTGCTGTCGGGCTCAGGGCCGTGGCCCCGGGAGGGGGTGCTCTGCGGGGCGTCAGTGTGCGGGGTGGGGGCCTCCGCGCTGCTGCCGCGTTCATGGCACAGACAGGTGTCCTCCAGGACGTCCACGCCTTCCCCGTCCATCGTGACCCAGAGACCCTGCAGGCCTGGTGAATAGTGCTAAGTGTGGGATCACGTCGTGGTCGGCGGTCTCCTCTGCCCTTGTGGGGCTCCAGACTTTTAGGCCCCTTAGCATTAATTAGGATGACAGTTCTAGGTCTTTGAAGAGGACCTGTCCTTGTCTTTGCCTGTCTCCTTTTGCTCAATATCAGTTGAGGGCAGGATCGCTAATTTGTGGGTAAGAAGCTGGGAGAGGCTCCCTTTACCTGGGAGAGGGAGTGCTGAGAGATAAGGCCTCCATTTCGTGAGGCCAAGAGATGCAATGATAGGAGACGAGATCCATTCCCGGAGAAATAGTCAGGCCTGCGAAACCTGTCGTTCAGTTTGTTGGAAAGACGGGGGAGCCGTGGAACCAGGCGGGCTGCTCCGCCTAGTATCCCGTTCGCAAAAGGCCTCTGCGAGTCCCTCATCTTGCCGGCTGAGCTGCTGCCTGTGCTGCTTGGTGGATGCGAGGGCTGTGGACTCCAGGCCACCTGCAGGAGTCAGGCGGTCGCTTAGAGTCATCCCAAGGAGACAGAGGAAAGAAGGATTTGGAAGGAGGGATGCACTAGGCAGTTATCAGACACGTCTTTAGTCAGGAGATCTCATTTCTCATGTGCTGCTGCTCCAAGGCCCACTGTTTCGGCTTCTCTGTTGATTTGGGCTCAAGAGCCCAGGGGCAGGCACCGATGCCTCTCCAACCGAACCGGCTCTCACCCTTAGCCTTGTCACAGCTGCAGGCCTCCCTGTCTTTGTCACCCACCCAGCTGGATCACCCTTGAGTCCTCTCTCTCCCTCACAGCTGACGTAGAAAACGCCAAAACAGTCTTGCCAATTCACCCTCCAAAGTACGTCTCAAATCCTTGAACTTCTGTCCATTGTCACCACTTGGAGCCAAGCTCCTCTCCCCTTCTGCCTGATTGTCAGTGACAGCATCCCAAACGTCTCCCTGTTTCCACTCCTGTCCCACTATAACCCATTCTCCCCGGGCTTGCAAAAGAGAGAATCTTAACATGTACACTTAGTCACATATGTTACTCTTCTGTTTACATGCTCTAATGACTTTCCATGTGCGTAAGAAGAAAACGAAAACTTCCTGCGGTAGCCTTGCACAGTCTAACTGCAGCTTATCGCTCCAGCATTGTCTCAGGTGACTCTTCTTGTCCTTCAGGTGACACACACACATCAAGTTATTCTGTTTGGGGTCTTTACATATACAGTTCCTGTGATTGGAAACTTCTCTTGGTTCTTCTAGTGGTGAGTTCATGCTCAGGTCTTGGTTCAAATGTTTTCTCTCAAAGAGAACGCCTTTGGCCACGTGATTTACTTAATGCCTGCCTTCTAATATTTTCTCTTTGTTTCAGTTACAACTGTTAACACAACACGTAATTATATTTTTGTTTGCATAGTCTCTTCTACTACATTTTAAGCTCCATGGGGAAAGAAACTACCCTGGATCGTTTCACCTATTTATCCTGTGTGTACAATGCATCTGGCGTAGTGGCTGACTTATAAATATTAACAATTTGCTGAATGAATGAACTAATAATTCATTAGTTGAGAGAAAAAAAGGGTTATCAGATTCATGGCACAAATTGCAATTTCTGGTAATTCACAGCCTGATACATAACAGGCATTGATAAGGCCATTAAGTTGGAATGCTTCTGGAAAGCACTGGCCATTTTGAGAACGGAAGACTCTGGAAGCCTGGGATAAAATGTAGCATTTCAGTGCTTGTTGTACGGAGTGCAGTGAGACTTGTCATGACTCTTTAGTAAAGTCCATATTCGCCAGAGACTGTGGCTTTTCAGAGGAGAAGCAACTGCAGCCCGTCGGGGTGGTGCAGTGTTTAGCAATGGGCACGGTCGGCTGTACTTAACATGGGTTTCTTGTAGTCAAGCACATAGGTGGAGCTTGCTTTTTTTTATCCAATCTGACAACCTCTGTCTTTTGTTTAGGGTGTTTAGATCGTTTACGTATAATGCGATTGTGAATGTGGTTATGTTTTAATCTGTTATTTTGCTATTTGTTTTTTATTCATCACATCTGTTCTTGGTTCCTCTTTTCTATGCCTTATTTTTTAAGTAATTTAATTTTATGATGCGATTTTGTCTCATTTGTTAGCTCCTTAATGATAACATCTTTTTATAACATTGACTGTTTTAGTCATTGCTTTAGGACTTATAGGGTACATGTTTAACTTATCACAATCTCAAGTAACATTATACCACTTCATTCAAATATGAGAACCTTACAACAGTGTATTTCTGTGTCTCCTGTCCTTTGTGCTATTGTTGTGATACATTTTGTTTCTGCATGTGTTATAAACCCAATAATACATTGTTATTATTTTTCCTTTCAATAGTCAACTATCTTTTCAACATTTATATGTCTGAATGGTCTCTATTTTGCCTTCATTTTTGAAAGCTGGACATAGGCTGACATTTTTTTCTTTTAGTATTTTAAAGATGTTAGTCCTCTGTCTTTTGTCTTGTCTTGCTCCTAAAGAGATCCTGGCTATTCTTATTTGTGTTCCTTTACATGTGTGACTTTTTAGTCTCTAGTTGATTTTAAGATTTTCTCTTGCTCACTGGTTGTAAGTACCTTGATTAGTATGTACTTCAGTATAGTTTTCTTTATGCATCTTGGGTTCATATAGCTCCTTGCATTTTGTGCATTTATAATTTCCATCGAATTGGGAGCTTTTCATTCTTCACATATTTTTTCCTGTCTCCCCTTTTCTCCATTTCTCTTCTTTGGGAACACCAGTTATATGGTAGCCCCTTGAAGTTGTCTTATAGTTCACCAGTGCTTTATATGCTGCTTTGGTGGAGGTGGGGGCAGGCTTTCTCTCTCTCTCTTTCTCTCTCTTTTTAATTTTGGAGAGTTTCTCTTGCTATGTCTTAAAGTTTTCTAATCTTCAATGTCTGCGGTTAGTTTCATTCAGTTTACTTGTCACCTAAGACATTGTGTTTTTTAGTTCATCTCCAGAAGTTTGATTTGGGTCTTTTTTATGTTCTCTATATCTTTGTTTACATATATTTTCCTTTACCTTCTTGAATATATGGAATATAATTATATAACTTTCTTAATGTCCTTGTCTACTATTTTGGGGTCTGTTTCTAGTAATATACTTTTATTCCTTCTTTGTATGCCTGGAAATGTTGTATTAGAGGTCAGACCTTGTGAATTTTACTTTGTTGTATATATACATATAGGAAACATGTGTATGTATCTACTTACATATGCTTCCTATATGTACACACATATGTTCTCAAGCCTTGCACTGCGTTCTTTTACTGGGAAACCTTTAATCCCTTCAAGACTCGCTTTTCAGTTTCTTCACATAGAATCAGAATCGGAGAAGCCGTCAGTCTGAGGCTACTCTTCCCTGCTGTTCAGCCAACACTCCCCTGAGTACTCTGCTCAGCACGCCATGAATGACAAGGTTCTTCCACTCTGGCTTTTGGAATTCAGACTTTCTGGCCCTGTGTGAACTCCAGCGATGGTTTTGCCGTTCACGGCTTCTTTCCCTAGCTAAGGCAACACGTGTCATGGTTGGTATTCCGCCGAAGACTTGAGGGGACCCCCCCAAGATCCCTGGAGCTTTCTCTGTGTCTTTTGCAGCATTCTCTCGATGCAGCTCTCTCCTCTCCACCTAGGGCTCTCCTTCCTGTAAATTCCAGCCAACTAGTCTCCCTGAGTTTTCACCTCTACTCTCCACTCAGCAAGACACCCCTTGCCTCACAACCCGGAGGCGTCCTCCAGACAGTATGCCGGTGTACTTGTAGGGCTTGGCTCCTTTGTTTCTCTTCCCTCAGGAATTGCTCTCTGGCATTGGCTGCTGTCCAGTGTGTGAAAATCATTGTTTCACATATTTTGTATAGTTTTTACTTGTTTAAGATGGTAAAAGTGGCAGTATCTGTTACTCCATTTTGGCTGGAAGTGCAAGCACCCACAGACGATAAATTTCAGGTAGCTCTCCACTGCCTACAAGATAAATTTCAAACTCTTTAGTTTAGCAAAGTCAGTCCTGGACAAGCTGACTTCACAACAACCGCCATCCCCCGCCCTCCCGCCACCCACTTTCAGTAATTCAGAACGATTTGCCCTATGCAGACTTTTTCATTCTTGGCGTATTGCACACGCTCTTATCTCTGCCTAGGAAGACGTTTGTTCCATGCGTCCCCTTCTGGCCAAGTTCCATTTGTCCTGTAAGACTCAGCTCAGTTACCAATTCCTCTACTAAGCCTCGCCAGACCTCAGCACTCGAGACACGCCTCTGCCGTGCATTCAGAACACTTTTATGGAGTTTCTTCGCGTGACTTATGCGCCCCACTGAGGTCTCCTAATTTCCTTGAGGGGAATAACCCCTACTTCTGATTCACATCTTCATCTCATGGCCTAACCCAGGGTGTGGCTCGTAATAGAGTCCGGCAGTGTTTGCTTAATGAACATTCTGTCTCTGTGTAATCTTGCTTTCTGAAGGTGCTATTGGCTTGCCTGTTTGAGGAACTTGGGAATGATACATAAGGAAAAACTGAGTCAAATGTAAACGAGAAGAGCCGCCATTGCGTCACAGACGTTCTGCATCCTGTCACTGGTGACGATGCTGAGCAGGTGCTGGTTCCCTTCCAGGATATTATCTCAGCAATTCACAGCCAATAGTTCTTTTTCCCTCTCTTTCACAGATGGTGGAATTCTGCGACTGATTTTTGTGAGAAGTAAGCATAGGAAAAGTTATTCCTTTGGGAGTCCCCTGGAGTTAATATAATCATTTTCATATCATCAGCTTCAACCCAGAGATAGTTGGAATTAGATACCTCTTGCTTGGTTGAAGGCTAGTAGTGTCTTAGAGCTTATGTCCCACCTCCCCTAAGATGCCCGGGCTTTGTATAGTCAGGATGACCTATATTAGCAATTGAAGATTCTTGACTGGTGTTGAAAGCCGACGGTTTAGCAAAGAGCAAGCATATTGGAAGCCCACTTCCATAATCAAGATGGAGAAGGGTAGTCAGGTTTGTCATAGAAGAAAAAAAAAACCCACCAGAGCTCTAAAGAAAAACCCAAGTTTATTTACTTGCTTGCCATGCAAGAGAACATACAGCACTGAAGAAATTCACTAAATAGTTAGCTGAGGGGTGGGGGGTGCAGGTGGAGGTCAAGGGCTCTATCCACCAAAATGGGGCTTCAGGTGGTTGTTTGAAGTGATGGTAGAAAACATCCTCTCTGAAGGGAACAGGATGAGCTTATAAGTCTATATTGGCTAAAACAGTCCATCGATTAGAAAAGAGTCTGTAGTTTGGCCCCGTAAGGGTCTGGCATGTCAGATCACTCAAAATCGTAAGTCCTGTGTGAGCCTGGTTGGGACAGCTGTTTGCTGCAAGTTCGGGACTGTTTAACATCACCTGGTCGGAAACAGTTCGGGTGAATCTCAGCATTCTGTGCTCATCCTGGGAAAGTTTCCTTTTACAGGTACGATGATGTGACTTTCCCATGTAGAATTTGGTGGGGGCGGAAGGCCCCCTGCTTTAGCTTGGGGAAGGGTGCAGCACAGGGTCTGCACTGCTAGGGGAAATTAATGCTGCTGCAGTTCAGGGCTCTCAACAGGTAAAACTTACCCCACGTTGAGAAAAAGCACTTGGGCTTCCGAGTAGGGAAGGCTTGGTTTGCATTGCAGCTCAGCTACCTGTTACCTCGATAAATTCATCCAAGTCTCGGTCTTTTCACGTCAAGCGGGTATGTCACATCAGTCTCGTATCGGGTGACGGGAAGTTTAAACGAGACGCTGTGTGGGGACCAGCTCCACAGTGGCCGGCCTGCTCCCTGCGTGATGACCACCGAAGAGCTGATAGCTTTTCTCCCCCGCACACTCCCACCACACCCACGCCCGTGTGTGTGGATGCCTCACCTGTCCCCACACACAGTCCCGGACCCCTGGCACGACCCTCTCGTGTGTCCCCCTCCCCACCCTGGTTCACATAGGTCTCCTTCTCTTTCTCCCTCCTCTCCTCACTACAACTGTGCAGATCCTAATTAAAATACTATTTGCAGGCCCCAAAAGTGACCTTTATTCATATTCTCCATTAATAAGTTAGATTATATCCCAACTCCAGGACCACGTTCTCCTTTACTGTACAATCCTGAATAATTAGTGCTGAAAACTGGGCTGTTTGCAGCGGACAGTCAAATACAGTTGTTAAGCCGTGTTGGGTATGGGAACATCAGAGAGTATCTCAGATGCCCAGAACCAGCGCACGTGTCTCCTTC
>CM053514.1:69148627-69289751 GCA_028627145.1 Eidolon dupreanum
CGGCCCGTCCTGCCGTTCGCATGCGCATCTTCCTCCAGGCGCTCTGCTCCACGCGGGTGGAAGCCGCGCACCTCTCTCAGCCCCTTCCCGTGCTGTTTCTTCAAGAATCGCCTGGGAATGGAGTTAAAAACGCGGATTCCCTCGATTCGCTCTCCCTCCCCCACAATTCCGATTCTGCATTTCTGGAGTAGGGCCCAGAAATCTTTAGTGTTTAGCAGGCGGCCCAGGGGATTTTGACACTGGAGATGGCTGTCCTCTGAGAAACAGGGTTCTCATCTCTTACAGACTTTAGCCGGCATTTTCTCTGCCACATCTCTCAGATCTTTACTTTCTTTTCCCCAAACAACATGCCTTCGCTATCGCAGAGACTACTTTCCAGCCAGCTTTCTCCGTCCTGGGCTGGTCTGGAACTTCCCACAGGCGTCCCCGAGGCAATGACATCAGGCAGGAAGGGGGAACTTGCCATCTCCTTCTTCCCTGGGGACTTGGCCGCACTGGCAGAAGCTGGGCTCTGCGAGGCTGCTGGTCGGGGCAGCGTCAGGGAGGCGTCGGGGGCGGCGGCAGATACTTGGAAAGGCCCGGGCACCGACCAGTCGTGGTGGCTGCTGGCTGTAAAGCTCTTCTGGACCCTGGCAGTCATAGGCAGTGGCCCTGTGTGCTTCCGGGTCAGCCACCCAGCAGCCCCTCACCGAGGCCCGCCTGCACTGCCAGCCACAAGCCCCATGAGTTCCAGAGTGACCTTCAGGCCCTTCTCGGTGACGTTCTGAAGATGGCGTGCTGGGCATGACTGCAGCGAGCATTTGCTCCCCGTGTGGGCACGTTATGCCCGTGCCCTCATCATTTCTTTTAGACCTCTTTCTCTTCCAACTTAATGGTGTGTTCAGAGGCTTGTTTTGTGCTGTGGAGCTAGTCACATAAAATTATTCGAAGGGGTCTTTCATTATTCACAACCGTGGCACGAACACTGTGGCTTTACCTCCTCTCTTTCCAGTAAGCAAAGGCTTACTCCACGCTGGCAGTTCTTTTATTAAGAGGATTGTACAATTTTATTTTGTCTTATACTTTATATATTGATATGGTTTTATGTCTTCTCACCTTGACATTTTCTTTGTGGGTTTTAATTTAAAAGTTGAAAAAAGAGGTCTCAATTTCCTTGACCTCTGACTTAGAAGGTGGCTGTAGTAAATCATTAGCGCAAAGAGATGAGAAAACCCCGTTTGTTCTGGGAACATTCTACATCACAAATCCAACCGTAGGCTTATGAGGACGCTCAACACGGAAGCGGCGGCCTGCGTGGGCTCTGCCCCTGACCTTGGGCAAGGACGGCGTTGTCCCATGCAGCCCGTGGGAACAGGCGCAGTCGCCGCTCCTCGTCTCTGCGCATGAAAACACTGCGCTTCCCGGGTAAACCGAGGGGCCAGCAGGACGACAGGCGGCGCAGTGCAAAGGCCGAATAAATAAAATAAAAGCTGCTCCTTACCCTGAGCACCGCCAGTTTATTTAATAACTGTGGCAGCCTGAGCCTAGGTTCACACACTCAGACGTGTGAGAAATACCCCCTTTATGTCCTCTGAGTCATTTCAATTTTGATGCTAAACCTCTGTCCCTGTAAGGGCTTCTCCCGGGTTCTGGGCCACGTCGGGTGGAGGGCAGCTGGTTTCTGTCACCTCTCTGCACAGGTCACCACCGAGATGTCCGTTAGCCTTGTCCACACATTTCCCTTGAGCTCGAGAGCTCTCTGTGGGAGCAGGCTCTTCGACAGTGTGGGCTGGCAGTCCTCTGTAGAAGTTGCTCCCCGTCCTCTGTCAGGGGTCTTGCTGCCCCCCTCCTCCCACGGTCACCCCCTCAGTCCAGAGAGACAGCTCTGGACTGAGCCGTTTGCTTCTCCAGTCCACTCTATCCCTCAGCCCTGGTTAGACTGAATTATTAGCAACCAACAATTCAGTTTCTCCCTGAGACCAGGCAGGACGAGGGCGCGGGAAGCGAGTGTTTGCGTCCCATTCTTCTCTTACAGCAAAGACGAGAAAAGGAGAAGGTGGATACTAGAAGTCTCTTGTGTTAGCATCAGTTCCTGCCGTGTATAAAATTCACTGCTCATTTCTTCTCGTGAATTGGCGCCGACTATACCTTAGACACTCTGTTATGCCCTGAAGGTATATCGTCCTTGCCATCCTCAGTCAGGGCTCTAGGGTGCATTCAACAAAAACTGATTCTTGCACATTTAAGCAGAAAGATCTCAGGGCATCAGGGAAGTCTCCCCGTCCTCAAAAAAAAAAAAAAAAAAAAAAAAAAGGAAAAAGGAAAAAAATAAACGATGTGGAGTTGTGGAGTTAGCCAGATAAATGAGATGTAGGAATAAGTGATAAGAAGAGAGAGCGGGGGGGACGTGGGGTGCTGGGCGCTGGAGAAGGGGAAGGGGAAACAGAGGCGAGCGCTGTAGTCGCTGCCCCTCAAGGCCCATGCGGTCTGGCGAGGGAGCGGAAGGACGAGGCAGAGAAGCCCCGTGACAGTCTCCCTCGCGGCCTTGCTTCGTGCGTGGCGAAATGTCATAGCCGAGTTCGGAAGGAGCCATCGGATGCCCTGTGGTTTGCGTCATTGCCAGTGAACACCTTCCAGAGAATGCCGTGAGCAGAGAGGCAGGCCTGTCCCTCTGCAGCGTGGCCTTAAAGCTGCCGACTGCTCCTGCATGGGGCAGTGATCCTGACACGGTGTACTTCAGTAAGGCTCGGCTGCCACCTGGTGGAGGAAACTCCCACAGGCACGTTTCACTATCGGACAAAGAGATAGAGGTGTGTGCTGCCAGTCACCTGCGTTTGGATGCCTGGAAAAACATTCTGTAAACAACGTGTTTGCTCGGGGGCATTAAAGACTCAGGTGACTGTAACTGGGTTCCCGGCGTGCACGCAGAGGTCAGGGTGCGCACGTGGGATCCTGTCTACCTGCAAATAGGGTCGGTCGTTAATCAGACAAGCTTCAGGCAGCAGAGTCAGGGGCGCTGTCATCTAGGGTGCAAGAAAGACATCTTGATGTGTAGAGCGATTGATATGATAATACATTTGATCCAATTTACACCCCTTCCCAAATTTCCTTGGCTCCCTTTTCCCAGGCCACGGGCCGCTTGGTCCGTGAGCCCCGTCCCCCCCACCCCCGTCCCCCACTGTCCCCTCACCTGACACCACTGCCCGCCTTGCTCTCCCCCAGGGCGAAGGCTGCGTTCTTTGCGTATAGTCGAGTTGGTCCCGACAGCAGTGCTGCTGTCTCTCGGGAGAGGTCAAAGCAGACCTCGGCGAAGGGCCCGGGGTGCTAGCGGAGGTGCAGGGGGTCGGGAGTGGGGCGCAGGCAGAGGCAATAGCTTGTGTCGAGGCCTTGAGAGAGCAAAGAGCATTCAGGAAACTGGAAGACGTCGGCGCGGCTGGAGCGTGGTGAGCAGACGGGAGGGGACAGGTGACCCAGGGCCTCGCGGGCTGGTCTGGGACCTTCCCCAAGGGCAGTGCTGACTACATCCAGACGTGCACGAGCAGCTCTGTGTCTTCAGGAGACCGCTCTCTGCCGTGTTAGAGGCAAAACTTGAGGAAGGGAGACAAGGGAAGGGGTGGTTGGGGTCTGGGGCGGGTGGCGGTCCTGGGTGGTGGCAGAGGACTTGCAGTCGGGCGGGTGGGGATCCTGTCTGGGTTCTGTCTAACGCCGGGTGAGTTATTTAAGGGCCCTGGTGCTCCACTTTCTCATCTCTGTTGGAGCTAAAACTCCCCGACTCCTAGTCTTCTTTTGAAATTAAAGAAGATCATACGAACACACTTGCTAAATAATAGATGCTTCAGGGATATTATTTCGGTGTGAAAGGTGGAGGAAGGAGGCGTCTCCCACGCGAGCTCAGCCGTCATGCCAGTTACGCACGGCCACCACCCAGTCCTGACTAGAGCACGCCCTGCTCTCTCACGCCGAGGAAGGCGGCCGACGCACCTGGACATAAGGAGGCTTGTCGTCAAGTCCCGTCTCCACTGGGTTCAGGGTGGAGCCAGAGCTGCTTCCAGTAACGGAAACGTCAGTGCCCAGCGGCTGGCGGGCGCCGGGGACAGCGGTGCAGACGCTGCAGCCGGCACCGGCGGTGCAGTGTGCCACGCGTGGATTTAAACGGGCCGAGCGAAGTGGTGATTGACGATGCTGCAGGGAGGGGCGTTCACACAGGGGAAGCAGGTGACGGCTCTGAAACGCAGTTTGAACGACATCATTTGGGTGAGGTTGTTTCATAGTTGACTGATCTAGCGAACTGTTTTTAAAGGGTGCTAATTAAAAATCGCCTGAGGTTATCAATTTGCTGCCAGAACTGCAGAAAAATGGGCATGGAAGTGTTTCCGTCCAGCTAATTATTGAATAAGGCATAAGACTTGATTACCATGTCGGGAATTTCTTAAATGGGCATGTTTTCATTTGGAGCACGTATTTTTTTTAGAAGAGGAATTGTTGAAAGACTAGCATGATAGCGTGTCTTCTGTGATTTACTTTGTCTATCATTATGTTTAGTGTCGTTAGGGCAATGCTTTTTACATACTGGACTGAGGAGCCTCGGGGTCCTGACCGCGGCCTCCTAATTTCCCGGGGTAGCACAGAAGCCTGAAATCCGAAGCGGAGATTTTATCACATCTATTTCAGTCACCAGAGTCTAATGGCTTAGTTAGAGCATTCAGCGTGCTGGCAGGGTGGTTGGTGCAATTCTTCCTGATGCTTTTCCACGTTCTTTTGACTAGTCTAAAAATTAATTGTCTCCAGGAAATCTCAGAATCGGATTGTAAACTCCCAGGAGACAGGCACCACGTTGTCTTACTCCGTGCTCAGCTCCCAGGGCCTGGCAGGCAGTAAGCCCTCAACGAGCAGGTGTCGAGTGCAGGAATGCCCTCTGGGTGACGCGCTCGGGGCTTGGGCTCCACCTCGAGCACCAGGGGCAGGATGAGTGGCGTGGCATGGAGTAGTGGGCATGTTTCCTTATTAAATAGCACGCTCCAGGGAGGCCTTGTTGAGAAGGGGAGATTTGAGAATGGCAAGGATGCCAGCCCGGGGGGACCGGGGGAAAGGCATTCCAGGCAGGCGTGTGACTCGGTGTGTTCGAGGAACACGAAGGAGACTATGAAGCTTGAAAAGAGTGAGCAGGAGGAGAGGATGAACCACGGGAGAGGGGTGAGGGGCGCACGGGGCCAGATCCGCTGAGCATGTGGGTCCATGTGAGCACATGGGTTTTTTTCCTGAGCCAAAACCTCAGGGTTTTGAGTGGAGAAACGGCGTGGTCGGGCACTGCAGCTGTGCTGGGACCAGTTAGGGAGAAGGACAAAGTGGAGGCAGGCACCACTGGGTGACGGCAGTGATTCAGATGAGAGACGGTCGTGGCGTGGGCCAGGCGACGATGGCATAGGTGGTGGGACGTGGTCAGATTCTGAGGGCGCGTCGAAGGCTCCGCTGGCGGTCTGCCAGAGAGAAAGGGGAGACGGGAAGGGCCCCGGGATGTGGGCTCGAGCATCTGGAAGGACGGGGCCGTGTCGCTGAGATGGGAAGGCGGTAGGTGGAGCAGACGTTGGGGAGAACAGCACAGGGCTAGTGCTGGGCGCATTCGAGTATGAAACGCAGATGTCAACGGAGGGCACAGTATTAGGTGAGATCAATAAGAGTGAGCAGATGGTGAGAAAAAGAGGAGAGCGATGCCTGACACGGGAGATGTCTGCGGTTACGCCGGAGGAAAAGGGAGGGGCCGGGGTCGGGTGGAAGCAGGAGAGAGCGGTGTCCTGAAGCGGAGGGGAGAGTGGGCGCCGCGTGTGGGACAGCCGGGCACGTCGGTGCGGTGGGCCCAGCGCTGCCCGCGACGAGCCTGGTGCAGCGGCGGGCCAAGGGGTCGTCGGGGCAGGTTCAGGAGGGGAATGGAACGGGGACTTTGGAAAAAGTGCATTTATCCAGAAAATTTCGAAAGGCGTTTACTACAGAGAACAAGGACACGAGGTGGTAGCTGTTAGAGGAAGTGGGGTCAAGAGAAGAATCTGTGTGTTTAAGAAGCTATTTTTTGCTAATCCCGGCGAGAATGGTGCAGGGGAGAGGGAAGGTGGAGCTGGAAGGGTGAGCGGGCTGGGGGCGTCGCCGCGGGCCGCTCGCAGGGAGACGCGGGCGCGTTTAACCCCCGGCGAGGCCAGTCGCTGCGGGCGCGTGATGGGCTCCAGCTCTCCTCAGGTGCGAGGGAGGCGGAGTCGGATCTAATCAGAGTCTGGCTTTGCCAAGTGAGCACAGCAGGAGAGATGAGGGTAGAAGCAAGGGCGTGATCACAGTGACCGAAATGTGATTTCAGGAGGAGATGCTCAGTGTTTTAAAATTTTAAAAAGAATTTCCAGTTGCAGGTGACATGCAGCATTGTATTAGTTTCTGGTGTGTGGCATGGTGGTGGTGAGACGTTTCCATAGCTCACGATGGGCTCTCCCTGACGAGTGTGACACCCAGCCGGCCGCCACGTAGTTATTGCAGTGTTAGTGCCTAACTCCCCGCGCTGTGCACTCTGTCCCTGTGACTGCTTTTATATCTGGCAGTTTGGACATTTCAATCCCTTCCCCTTTTTCTCCGGTACCCCCAACCCACCTCCCATCTGGCGACCGTCAGTGTTCTCTGCATCTATGAGTTCTCTGATGTTCTCTGCATCTATGAGTTTGTCTCTGTTCTGTTTATTTCGGTTTTGGGTCTCCACATGTATGCGCCATCATATGGTATTTGTCTTTCTCTGACTTATTTCACTTACCACAATGCCCTCTAGGTCCATCCATGTTGCTGCAGATTTTGATAAAGTTTCATTCTTTTTTATGGCTGAGTAGTATTCCATTGTATATATGTAGCACATCTTCTTTATCCCTTTATCTATCGTGGACACTTATCTTGGCTACTGTAAACAATGTTGCAGTAAACATAGGGGCACATAGATCTTTTTGAATTAGTGTTTGGGATTTCTTCAGATAAGTACCTGGAAGTGGAATTGCTAGGCTATATGGTAGTTTAATTTTTAATTTGAGGAATCTCCACAGTGGCTGTACCAATTTGCAATCCCACCAAGAGTGCACAAGGGTTCCCTTGTCTCTACATCTTGCCCACCACTTGTTTTTTTTTGTCGATCATTGATGATAGCCATTCTGATGGGTCTGAGGTGATAGTGTAGTTTTAATTCCTCTGATTACTGACACTGAACATCTTTTCATGTCTGTTGGCCACCTGTATGCCCTCTTTAGAAAAATGTCTATTTAGATCCTCTGCCTATTTTTTTAAAATCAGATCATTTTATTGATATTAAGTTATACATAGGGGATCTTTATATATTTTTGGATATTAACCAAATGCTGAATACCTTCTCCCAATTGGTCGGTTGTCTTTTTGCTTTGTCGATGGGTTCCTTTGCTGTGCGAAACCTTTTTGTTTGATGTAGCACCATTTGTTTATTTTTATTTCCCTCCCTGAAGAGAGAGGTCATAAAAAAATATTACTAAGCCATGTCTCAGAGTTTACTGCCTATGTTTTCCTCTAGGAGTTTTATGGTTTGGGGTCTTATGTTTGTCTTTAATGCAGTTTGAGTTTATCGTATATGGTATGAGAAAGTGGTCCAGTTTTATTTTTTTGCATATATCTTCAAGTTTTCTCAGCACCATTTATCGAATAGACTGTCTTTATCCATTATATACTCTTGCCTCCATTGTCATTTTAGTTACAGTGTGTCTGCTGTGGGCCTCTTTGAGTTTATCTTGTTTGGGACCCTTTGCCCTTCCCGAGCTTGTATGTCTATTTCCTTTGCCAGTTTAGGAATGTTTCCTGTTATTATTTCCTCAGGTAGGTTTTCAATCCCTTGTGCTCTCTCCTGTCCTTCTGGTACTCCTATGATGTGAATGTTAATGTCCCAGAGGTCCCTTAAACTATCCACATTTTAAAAAGTTCTTTGTTTTTGGTATTCCCACTGGGCGTTCTCTGCTACCTTGTCTCCTAGATTGCTGATTCAATCCTTTCCATCTAATCTGATGTTGATGGCCTCTAGTGCATTCTTCATTTCAGTTATTGTATTCTTCATTTATTTTATTAGTTTCAAGTATACAGTACATTCGTTAGACATTTATGTAGTTTATAAAAACAATCCCCCTAATTGTTTTTTCTCTCCTCTGGCTCTCCACCTAGCCAATACATTAATGCTGGGTGCATTCTCTGTGCCGTGCTCCCCATCCCTGTGACCGTCTATCAACTACTAATGTGTACTTCTTTAACCTTTCACCTCATTCATTTCTGACTGGTTCTTTTTTATGTTTTCTATCTCCATTTTTTTTGTTTGTTTGTTTCTTATCTCTTTGTTGAAGTTCTCACTGAATTAACCTATTCTGCCCCTAAATTCATTGAGCATCCTTATAACCATTGTTTCGAATTCTGCATCTGGTAGATTGCTTGTCTCCATTTCTTTTGGTTCTTTTTCTGGAGTTTTGTCCTGTCTTTTCATCTGGGGCATGTTTCTTTGTCTCCTCATTTTGGCTGCCTCCTTGTTTGTTTCTGTGTATTAGGTAGATCTGCGAAGTCTCCCAGTCTTGGCAGAGTGGCCTTGTGTAGTAGGTGTCCTGTGGGGCCCAGTGGTGCAGTCTTCTTGGTCACCTGAGCTGGGTGCTTCAGGGGTGTCCCTTGTGTGGTTTGTGTGTACCTTCCTGTTGTAGTTAGCCTCGATTGCTGTTGGCACATCGGTGGATGGAATTGACCCTGAGGCTGACTGGCCGTGAGGTCTGGCAGTGACTACAGCAGATGTGCTGCTGTGCGGGGGTGGACCCCAGGGGCTGGGGTTCGCTCTAAGGGGGCTCTGGCGCCTGCTGAGTCCACCCTTGGGGTGTGTCATTTGTGGAGCTAATTGGGTGATGCTCTGGTGTGGTCTGAAGCCAGCCACTGGGTGTGTGGATTCTGGGACGTCTTAGGAAGGGTTCTGGTGCAGGTCAAGGTCAGCCCCTGCCTGTGCCTGGCCTGAGACCTCTTGGTAGGAGCTATAAAGTGATCTGTGGTTGGTGCCACTGGTGCTGGCCTTGGGGCCACTTAGCAGGAGATGCAGAGCATGCCAGGGCCAGCGCTGCTTATTCGGGGTTTGTGGACTTTCGAGAGATTTTGGGAAAGTTCACAGTGCAAGCTGTGGAAGGCTGCCTGCGTTGGAAAGCCATGGGAAGTTTAGGCTTGCCAGCACCTCCGTCCCCAGGAGAGAGCTGCCCTGGCCCCCACCCCGCCAGCCCTCACCCTGAAGCCAGTTTCGCCCCTCCCCTATGTCCCTGGGGCTTTCCAAGCTGCTGCACCTGGGCTGGAGCTCAAAGCAAGCAAGTCTGTGCGGGGGTGAGCTGTGCATGGGCCCTTTATGACCTGCAACACCTAGGTCTCTAGCAACTCTGTCTCACTTGGCCATGATTCCCACTGGTGTTCAAAGCCAGAGGTTATGGGACTGGTGCCATGGGGCTGGGGCCCTTTGCTCCTCAGGGCGGACCTCTGAAGCCCAGCTGTCCCTCTCGTTTCTTCACCACCACAGTGGGGTGTGGGATCCGCCCACTCCACGTCTCCATGCCTCATACCAGTCCTAGTGTGGCTCCTTCTCTATATCCACAGTTATAGGACTTCTGTTCAACTGGTCCTCAGGGGGTTCTCAGTGATGGCTGTCCTGTAATTTAGTTGTAATTTTGATGTGGTCGTGGGAGGAGGTGAGCACAGTGCTCACCTATTCTGCCATCTTGACTGGAAGTCCAGAGTAAGGACAGATTTGTCAACATTTGTTGAATGAACATATGATTGAAAGAAAAGCTGAAATATTGTTTATAAAAATGTTTTAAATTGTGTTTTAGAATAATAAAATAAATGCTGTATTTTAATGCCTGAAAAAATTGAGTGAATCAGACAGCGGGAGCCTCCACGCTGGTGGGCGTGCTGTGCCTGCCCGTCAGTCTTTGCTGCGCCTCTGTCTGCTCGGCGTCTTCCCGCGGCTGCCTGTGAACTTCCACTTAGTGCCTCTGAGGATCTGACTGCTCCTGCCTCTGTGTGTCTGGGCCTGCTCTTCTGAATGTATTTGTACTGCTAGAAAATCTTTTTATTAAAATGTGACATATATTTTTAAATATTTAAAATTGAATAATATTTTTATAAAATTTTTAAAATTGAATATTTTTAAAAAATAAAATTTTGCTGTACATGCTGCTTATTTTCTTAAAAATATGGAAAAAAGACAGAAGTAGATATAAGAGAAAAATGACCTCAGATTTCATTATTCATAGCGAACCATGGTAAAAGTTTCAGTGTATTCTCTTCTAGTATCGTCTACATAGCTGTGGTCAAACCGTTCATCTGCACCGTGTCCGTTCTCTCCCATTACCCTGTTGTGAACTCCTCACCAACGTCTGTTTACTCGACACGTGGAAGTCCTGCTGCTGCTGGGCGCTAGGTTAATAGCTGAAGGCAGTGCTCGCTCGCTTTCCAGAGGGTTCCTCTCTCTTCCCTGCACCCACAGCGACAGTCCCGGGCTGGCCCCGGGTCTGCAGTCCTCGGTCTCCGCTGCCTGCACCTTTCTTTTGTCCTTTTCCTCTTTTTCCCATCTCTTTCTCCTGTTCCTTTCTCCCTCTTTTGTCTCTCGCTCATTTAATTATCATGTAAGCCTGTGGGGACATCATTGCACCCCCATGTCTGCCTTGCATAGGCACTCAATTTGTGTTTAAAGACAGTAATATGTTTGGAATATCCCATTTACCTGGATTTTCTGCTTTATTGAAAGTTAACTGTTGTTCATTTTTATTTTTTATGTATTTTTTTTTTATTGAGGTAATATTGGTTATTAACATGTGTCTCAGGCGTACAACGTTGTAATTTGGTATCTGTATATGCTATAATGTTCTCTCCGCCAAAAGTCCAGTTACCATCCGCTGCCATATAGAATTGACCCCCTTCACCCCCAGCCCCCTTCCCCTCTGGTAACCATCAGTCTGTGGTCTGTACCTTTGAGTGAGTGAAATTACACAGTTTTTGTCCTTTGTCACTTAGCATAATTCCCTCAAGATCCGTCCATGTTGTTACAAATAGCAATACTTTGTCTTTTATGGCTGAGTAGTAGTCCATTGTGTGTATGAATATAGATCTCATTTGTCCGTTCATTCATCGATGGACACTTAGGCTGTTTCCATATTCTGGCTATTGTAAATAATGCTGCAAGGAGCAGGAGGAAAGTTAACTCATTGATATGAGGGTGTGTCTCCTGCCTGGGACCCTGGAACTCTCATCAAACCCAGGGCGTGGATTTTTATCTTCGTTCTTCCATCCGCTTTCTTACACAGGTCACACCTTTTACCAGCCATAAATTGTCAGCCTAGAAACCTGAGTAGCAGATGCGATAGCAGTACATTTTCAATGCGGCCATGAGAATCCATTTGCAAAAGATACAAAGTTAAGATGGCTTCTGAGGATGTTAGCTTAGCAGCACAGATCTCGAAAGCAGCATATGTCCCCTCCAAGTTCATAGAGTGTAAACTCTTGGCTTTCCTGGGGAGTTGCTCAGCATAGAAACTTGGGGGTTAGTTTAGAGGCCAGATCTCACGAAAGTCTGTCCAGCGTGGGTCGGATTGCAGGGAGCTTGCCATGTGGAGAGGGGGCGAGTCCATTCTGTGCTTGTTGGATGGAACAGCATTAGGGGATTCTTTTTACATTTAGAAGAACGTGCTTCCCATAAAGTCTACAGAATACTAAAGGTCCTGGTATACGAAATGTTTCGAGGCTAAAATGTGAATAATTCAAAAATTCAGTAACTCGGAGCTTCTGTAACTCCTAATTCTTTATAGTCAGTTTATCCATCTGATCCTCTTTGATCTAATGTTATTTACCTGATGTTTGTGCTCTGGAGGCTTAGCGCTTATAGATCACACATCTACCTGAGAGAGGTGAAGCCTAGGGCGGCTGGTGGCCAGCTGTTCCTTAAACAGGCATGACTGACAACAGCATTAGTATTCACATAAATAAGCCATTTATGTAATTATGTGAATACACAATTAGCAGCAACATCTAATCTAAAAAAAAAAATTGAAAATGATTTGCATATCTACTTCTTAAAATTTAGGGCAAATTTTTCATTTTGTAGAAAATGTATTTTCTTCCTAAAAAATTTCTGTCCTACCTCCATTTAGCCTTAAGAAGAATAGATTGGCCTCGTCGTGATTTAATCTGACTTTTTCCGCATGAAACTCATTGTTCAGTGCCACTGGTATACAGATATTCAAACTGACTGTGTTGTTCTATGCCTTGCAATGGAATTGAATAAAACTTGGATTAAAAGGTCAACTTTAAAAATAGGCATAACAAATTCACTGACTAAAAGCTATCCCAACAACTTTCTGCACCGTTTCTCCTCATTATTCATGTGGGCTTCTCTGAATTTTAAGAGGTGCCAATACGAAAGTGGATTGTGTAAACCATGGGGGCCTAGGAAATTATTTTTCATGAACTGGGAATGAAAGGAAGAGTGAAAAGTATTTCTAAAATTAATGAAGTTGATAGAGAATCGATGGACACTTAGCATTTCCTATAATACAGAAAAGTCAAACCTTTATTCTAAGAAAGCCCTTACCTTATGTCCTTCACATACTTGGTCCCATAGCCATTGTATCAGAAGTGTCACTATTTTTGAGATTACTATTTTTCAAATCTTATAACCCGTAATACTTCAGTTACTGGGCTTATCCAGCCAGGGCATGGTGGGGCTTAGCAAGGGAATGTCTGTAAGGGACAGGTGACTCTCGTGTCTTACTGTTACATAGAAGGCTGCTCCATGCATTTTACAAATATTTGCTGAGTGTGTTAATAAAAGTAGTATGAAGATAGGTTTTTTGGAGAAGAGAGATTTTTTTTCCAATAAAAATCTAATTTTTTTTTGTGATAAATTTTTAAAAAGTTAACAGCTATTTATTAAAAGAGAATAGTGAATCAAAATAAAGTTTTTTTTTGTGGGTAATTCAGTTGGAGACAATATATCATTTTTTAATGGTTTTAGATTCCTCAGGCTAATTTCATATACATGTTAAAGGTTTAACTTGTGGAACAAGTAGATATAAACATTTAAAATATCAGAATCGAATGACAGAGTCTCAGAGTATTTAAAAATAACACGTATTTTCGTCTGTGGTCTACATTGACTCCTGACAGCCAAAGTCATCCCTTGAATTTCCAAAGGTGGAAATAACTCCAGCTCCAAGACTTCCAACTCTGAAAATTCCTTTGCTGACCTCATATTTTCCATTTTTCCCAACAAGTCAGGTCACTCAGACATGCTCTTCGCATTTACTTTGACCTAGATTCTCTTAGTCCACAGTGGTCTTCCAAACCTGTCATTACTTGCCCATGGCTTTGACTTTCCTTAATCTACCCATTTTACGCATCTTAAAATTTCCTGGCGTTCTGACATTCCTTTATTTGTTACTAGGTGAGTTTTGCCTTGGATGATGTCTTGGTGCTTGGGACATTATTTCCTTCTTCAAATGTGTGAGTGAGCAAGTCGAGAAGCAGGTCTGTTCAACTGAGGCCCAGAGCCCTTGTGTTTAGCGCTGAGGGACCTCATCAAAGGGATCTTCGGCAGATCTACTTAGATCCTGGGTGGTTAGGGGTCAAGGACAAGTGTAATGGATTGCAGGGACTAGGGAAGCCATGCATTCTGTTCCTGGGGCCTGGCTACAAGTGGGGAGGTTAGGTAGCACCACGCAAATATTTTCTGCACTCCTGCTGCAGACAAGGCCCTAGTCTAAGACAGAGGACGTAGTGGATAACAAGAAGCACAAAGGCCATTCTCCCCACAGGTTTATATTCTAGTGGAGAATTCGTGGTGTTAAGTAACAAAACAAAACATGCCATTCTGATAGGACTTTGCTCCATTCCTGAGAACCTCATACTCATAATTCCCTATGTTTGTTGTTCAAATGTATAACTGGCTATTAAATATTCACTAGTCTTTAAAGGAAATATGTAAGGTACGATTCGTAATCTTTTATCAATTTCTTCCATTGTCAGTTAAAAACCCTTTTCAACCTTCGGACTAACACAGTATTGTATATCTTAGATTTCTTTGTTCTCATGGAGCAGCTGGAAGTCTTATTATGAAATACTTCTTTTTTCTTGACTGTGGGTGACCTCCGGGGCCCTCTTTATGTTTTTCTAGTCATTCTCAGGGATGGCGTTAGCTTTTATCCTGCTGAATATAAAGCCCTTCCTTTCAGTGGTAGAGTTAAGTACATAGGGCACAAGTCCCCGGATCTGTTTACTTATGCATTACCTGTGAAGGATGATGTCACCATGACCTCGTCCCGGGCTGCAGCTGTTTTGTGTACAGTGGTGGCATCAAACATGACCTCTGAGCCTCCAGGGGAGCCAAGCCAATGGAGAATAATCGATCCTGGCTGCCTGGAGAACTGTTTTGAGGTGAGGCTCAGACTGGAGCTCACCAGAAAACAGTGATTGACACGTGACATCTGCTGTGGGCCAGGAAGCCTAACTCGTATGCGCCAGGAATTCTCCACTCCATATAGATCAACTCCCTGGGAATTGCTCGACCTTGTGGCTTCAGTTTTAATCTCCCCCAGGTATAAGGATCTCTTACTCTGAATAGAATGCTCTAGATACAACTTAAAAACCGAGTGCCCTCCATTCCTAATGAAGTTAAAATGATTTTATTATTCCCAAATAGGATCACTTTCAGCCTGCCGTCACTCGTAGGTTAGTCCTCTTAAAGTATAGAATAAAAGCTATTATTAAGTGATAAAAATTAAGTGGCAAATTCTCATACTTGTCCTAAATTAGAAGTACATGCTCAATGCAGAACTCTGTCATAACACACACACATACACACATTTAAAAAAAAATCCTTTTATGCATTTACCCTACCTCTTGGTGCATTTTTTCAATCTAGAATAGATTTCTGGATGTTTTCGATGTTGAATAAAATTACCAGAGTACTGTGTGTGTGGACTAGGTCATCAGACAACATTTATTTCCAGTGGGTCAGGGTAAATATAGCGTGAAAGTCGCCATTCAGATCACATTGTGTTCATAATCACCGAGCCTAGGGGAGGGAATGACTTCTTCCTGCTTACTGGCCGGGCATGTGTCATCTGTCTCCAGCACATCAAATCCGTGTGCCGCTTCGTTCTGATTGTTCAGGTGAAGCTTTGGAAGGCGTGAACTTGAGCAGGAGTGGTAAGCAAGGTCTGTTTCAAATGCATGGCACACGTACAGAAGCATGACACAGATGCTCGGACAGGCAGCTCTGTGGACACCCAGCTGTCACGGCCGCCACCTCCCTGCTCTGCGTGACCCTCTGTGTGGTGCAGGGGCCCTCGCTCCCATCTCAGCTGTCCATCTTCTCCGTAAAAATTAAGGAATGAGGACATATTACGGTGCCCAGCCTACGTCTGGGAGTGTGGCCTGTTTCTTGGACCGCTTTCTCGACTTATTACATCCTAGTCACTTGTGACTCCAACCAGGGTTGCAATGGCTCCAGCCATTTTCAGATTTTCCAGGCCACCCGAAGAGAAGAGTGATCATAGCACATTTCCACTCATCAGAGATTTAGGCAACCCAATTGCATTTTGGGGTGATCATTGCCATATTTATAAAAGCTATAAATCCAAGGAACAGAGTGAAGTCAATGGGTCAGAAAACACAGTTCACTTTCCAGTGGGGCCAGACTCCAGTCTCTGTTTTGGCCACCAGCTGGCGGTCAGGACCGGAAGGGAACAGGAAGGCCGGCAGAGGGGCGACCTGGGGGGCTGGGCGCGTTCCGTGGGCGCACCCGAGACCTCATCGTCTGCACACTCATAGCGTCCATGTAAAAACCGTTGGCGGATACTTGTTTACATAATGTGGTGGGGAAGCAGAACATTGCACTTGAATAGTTTTGAACGGCAAGGGGTCAGATACCTAATTCTCCCTCCAGTGGCCTGGCAGGAATGGGGGGGCATCCTCTGCTTTAATGAAACCCTTCCGTGGCCTCCCGTGGCTACGGCGTGGTGTGCAGGCGGGTGGTGTGGGGTAAACCTGGGCCCCCCACCCCCGCCACAGTGCTAAGTTTCGGCAAACCATACTTTCGGCGAGTGTCCCCTTAGTAACACTGGTGAGATGTTCAGGGTGACCGGGACAGACGTTCTCCTGAAGTTTCTTAAGAGGAGGAACACTTTTCTTTTACATGTTGTGAACACATTTCTCGTCGGGGACGTGCAGTGGCCGAGCTCGGCTTGCAAGCGAAGCGGAAAGCGCTGGGGCAGCCGCGCTCTAGGCTGTCACCCGCGGCCGCTCTCCAGTGCTGTCTGGGGTCTTGGGGAAGCTGTCCTGCTGCAGGCTCCGAGGTTAGGGAGCCACAGCAGGGCCGGTGCCCGGGCCTCTCCCCTGGCCGCTTTGGCACGGTTTCCGCGTGCACGGGCAGGTGGGCGGTGTGCGGCCGGGAGCTCCTGAGACACAGAAGGGCCTAGAGTCGGGTCTCCGACCCCGCTGAGTGTGACCTGCGCTCTGATCCCTTCTGCTTCCTCAGGGTTCCTCCTTCACCAGATGCCCTCTTCGCTTTCTCTGCTACGGCGGTTCATTCTGTCAGTCTGTTGTTTTGCCAGCTTATGAACCTCTTGGAAAGCAATCTGCCTGTCCTTCCTAAGTCCTACAAGGTAAACAGGTCTACCCATCATCCCTATTTTATAGGTGGGGTCGTAATCCCCTGACACGTGATCTAGAGAGCAACTCCCATGGAGAGAAAGTATGAATAATAATACTGGGCTGCTGTCCGGAATCGGACGAGTGAAGGGTTACTAATCCTGTGAGCACATCTTAAAAAAATAAAAATACACACACACACACACACACACACACACACATACATTATGACATCGATGACAATGAAATACAGTTGAGAAAGGCTGTTTTCTTAAAAACTGACCACAGACAATTTAACTAAATACTTTTATTTGACATCTGGATTTCAATCTCACATATATTTGTGTAAATAATTTAAAATGATCTCTAACGATTAACCGTCCACACTTGCATGCTGGTTCAGCAGACCCCCCCCCTTCCGTGCCCACGGACCCGCGACCCTCCCCATCGTAGCCGCAGGAGGAGCAGTGGGCCCCTCCCCTACAGCTCCCCCAGACTGTGGTGGGCACGTTCCCCTGACTTCGTGGTTTACATGGCAACGCTTAGTTTGAGAAACAGGACAGAAGAGGGTCTCATCGTAAAAGAAAGGGGACTACCCTTCAGTGCCACAGGGGCCTAACCGCGTCACCCTGTGTGCCCCTGCGGGGTAACTGCGTGTGGGGGGGCCTTCCACGTGACGGCTGGGGAGAGGGTCAGGGAAGGCAGGCGGTGGCAGGAATGCAGGCTGTCCCCTCCCCTGGGCTCCTCAGTACCCGGTATGCGCCCGTCCCCACAGGTCGCCAAGCTCTTTCTGGTCATCTGAATAAACCTGTCCACGAACCAGCGTTTCTTCAGGCTGCGGTATGCCAGGAACAATGCAATCTTTATGCCTGTCTCCTCTGCACAGCATTTCAGTCTAGGCGGCATTGTGATGAGGGCAGTTTTGATGGGTCACCCCACGAAAGCGCGGCACACGGGGGTGAACAGGTCAGGAGAGCTTTATGAGTTGTCATTTTTCTTTCTTGCCATTCTCTTTTTACCTATAGCTTCCACAACCACCTGTTTTCAAATTTGATGATTAGGTTAATGATTCTTGATTTCTTTTTAAAAGACAATACCAAAGACATCTCAATCTGGCAAAAAATTTTCTTCTATATTATGTAGAGGGATCTAATATTAACAGGTGCTCGGAAGCAGGCCTGGTATTAAGCATTTAAAGACAGGCAGAAGGAGGCTGGTCCGCTGGATGCCAAGGAGCCTCAGCTGGCCCTGCTCAGCTCAAAATTAAAGCAATTTTCTAGGATAAATGGAATGATTAATAACATAAGAATAATCAATACTGAATGGAAAGTGGAATGATCTGCATTAATCTTCCAACTGAGGGTAAAAAAGCTTATTTACTTCCTTAAAAACAACCCCCCGCCTCACTGTGAAGCTGAGATCTGTCTGCAGTGCAACCTGGATTACACAGGCACTGACATCTTGAAAACCAGCGGGCTCCCCCACGGGGAGGTGTGGGTCCCTGTGCACAAGGGCGGACGCCCCTGTCCAGTGATGAGTCGTTGGCAGATGAGCGGGCGGGGCACAGCAGTGAGCAGCAGGTCCTGGGTTAGGTTTTGATGGCCATGGTCCAGAGCAGCGGGTGGTCCGTTTCCACAGTCACCACACCAGACCCGTCGTAGGTATTGGATGTACTGACCAGTGTTTCAAAACTAAGCACGTGATTTGCTGTAAGAAAATGAAAACAAAAAATGTTTAGTGAAAGCCAGCCTTTCTCCCATGCAGAATGACCTTGTCAGCAGTTACCGAAAAGCAGCAAAGCCTGGGCTTTGCAGAGGGCGCATCGTGTGGGGCCCGGGGGAGCATGCGCTGCGGGTGTGAGAACCGAAGCTGCTCTCGTAGCCTCTCTTCTTGGAGCTGGTTATTGGTTAATTACCATTTTGGGAAGATATGCCATTCTCATTACCAAATTTCATTAAGTTTTTTTCTTTACCAGTTATAAAACCAAAACCCATTTCTGTCATGTGCTACTTACTTGCCTGGTGCAATTTAAATTTTCCTTGATGGTTCAAGAACATTTTATATCAGTTATTAAACTCTATAAAGATGCAGTTTTAGCTTCAAGTAGAAATGATATCAGGCAGAAAGCTAATTACTTCAAGAAGACATAGGATTTTGGTCATTTTTTTCTCATAAATTAAGAAAAGCCAAAATGCACAAGGCTTACTTTTTGTAAAATTAATAGGAGCTCAGAGGTCAAAGCGGACTTCCAAGAGTGTGACCCTGAGTGAGCCGCTGACACTCAGCTGTACAGTGAGGCCGGGGTGGGGGGGTGACCCTAGAAACGCCTCCGTTTCCAAGGAAACACTTAAGAGTCACATCATGTAACAGTGTACATCTGTAAGTTATGTAAATGCGTATGTATATCTGCAAATCTCTACTTACAATTTCTAATTTCTAACAAGCTGGCTGAGGTTCATGCCGAGGTGGACTGGTGACCTCGCTTCTCTCTGCTTACATAAGAGCAGTTCTCTTCAGCAGCATGACCGTCATATGTGTATATATGTGTATATACATATATATATACGTGTGTGTATATATTTACATTATATATATATATGTATACATTAAGTATATATGTATATTTTGCTGAAGTTCAAGGAGCAAGTTGATGTTATGGAGCCCATACCGTCAGGGTCAGAAGAGACTCCCTTTCCTTCAGAGTGTAACTAAAGTTGTGCTGTTTCGGGGGAAACACTTCTCGCTGTAATGCCCGCTCCCCACTAGAGGGAGCCTGTTACCTTTCTGAGGACATCTTTGAAAAGGAAATTTAAAAATTCACAAGTAGTATTAACAGGATAATACATAATCAGGATTAGCAGTTCACTCAGTTTACTTTTTAAGACTCAAAGCACTTAGTTTTCACAGTTGCCGACACCTCTACTAACGTAAATACAAAGCTGTGAAGAAAAGCTGTCCGGGAACACAGTCCCCGTGACCATCACCCCGGCTGGCCATTCAGTGCCGGAAGCTCCCGCCTCTTCAGGCGTCTGCAGCTTTTCTGACGTGACGTTTCTAAGGGACACTGGTATGCACATACGTTAAATCTACGAATCTGGACACTGGTCATGGAGACGGGGTCGGGGTGCTGGCTGTGGAGGGGTTCACAGCACAGTCCACGTGGAACCTGCTAGGGAAGGAGGCCTGGCTCTCCTGGAGGACAGCCGGGCCTGGAATCGGGGTGCAGCCCGGTCCTAGGGTTTCCGCAGCGGGGGGAGAGTTGGGGTGCAGTCTGCACGTTTCAAACCACTTACTCATGAAGGCGACGGAGGGAGCTTCAGCAGGCCGCCAGCCCTGAGGCGGAAGCCCCTCGGGAAGAACCCGGTGCGCACAGCCCACCTGAAGGTTCTGGAAGCAGATTAGATTAGAATCCCAGTTTTCACCTGAGCTCAAAGGAGTGTTGCTTTGAGTCCCATCTCTTTCCCTTGGTTAGTCTAGCTAAAGGCTTGTTAATTATCTTTTCAAAGAACCAACGCTTTCTATTTCCTTGTTCTTTATTCCCGCTATAATCTATTTTCCTTCTGCTCACTTTGGGCCCAGTTTGCCCTTGTTTCTAGTTTGCAGGCGCAGAGTCAGGTTGTCTGAGATCTTTCTGGGGCCGGCGTGTGCACTCACAGCTGTCAGCTGCCCTCTGACAACTGCTTTCGGAGCCTCCTTACGTGTTGGTGTGCTGTGTCTCCACTTTCACTCGTCTCGAGACACTTCTTCCTTTTTAATTTCTTCTTTAATCCACTGGTTGCTCAGCAGACTGTTGTTGAATTTCCATGGATCCGTGACTTCTCGTTTTCCTTGTTCCTGATTTCTGGTTCCATATCAGTGTGGTCAGAGGAGCAGGTGGCTGGCATTTCAGTTTTCCTGGTTTGGTGGCCTCGCACACGGCCTGCCCTGGAGAACGTTCCACGTGTCGTCCTGCCCACCCACGTGCGGCTGGGCGAGGCCCTCCGGGCACCGGGTTCTCTGGGCCGTGGGGACCGGGCTACGACCCGGCCCCCCGTGTGAGAGGCAGCACAGCAGCCTCCCAGGCCGGCCTGTGCCCAGAACCCCCTGGCCACACGGAGCCCCGGCCTGGCTCTGCAGACGGCAGAGGCTACATGCTGCCCCAGCGGGGCCGTGCAGCTCCCCGTGTGCCCCGTCTCGGCGCCCGGTTGGGTGGGCTGCAGGCTGAGGCCGCAGAGGGCAGGGAGGGCTACAAGTTCGCTTCTGTGGGGAATGGCCCAAGGCCAGCAAGGCTCTTGTCTGGAGACGTATTAGGTAGATTCATGTCCCAAGTTCCCTGGCCCAGTGGCTACTGTCCTGGTCCTGCAGGTGAGTAGGGCCATCGGCTGGGCTCTGCGCTCCGGCGCCGGTGGAGCTGGGCTGCAGGGCGGGCTTGGCAGATTCCCGGGCGCTCTGGCTAGGTTTCCTGGTCAGGTGGGGCAGGAGGCCATAGTCAACAGTGGGCAGGGCTGTAAATTACTCCCCTATCTGGCTGCGGCCACAGCCTCCAGGGCTGGCAAGGCTCTTGCTCGGGGACCAAGTTAAGCAGAATTGAGCACCACGCTCGCTGGCTAAACAAGGCCACCATCCTGGCTCTGCAGATGGGCAGTGCTGCCGGCCAGGGTTCTGGGGAGTGGGCTGGGCCTGCACTCAGCCATGGGCAGGGGGCGGTGAAGCGGCCTCCCTGCCCGGGAGGAGAAGCCCAACCAGCTGCAAGGCTGACAGCTCATGGTCTGAGCTCCCAAATCAGGAAGGTCTGTGCCCTGCCACATGCGCTGGTCAGGCTGGGCCACCGCCCTGGCTCTGCAGGTGAGCAAAGCCGCCGGTCCGGCTTCTCCTTGGGCACCAGTACGAGGAGACAGGGAGTCTGCGGAGGTCCACATGCTGGGGGCAGGGCGTCCACCCTGGGGTGTTCGCGCCCTCCTGCCCCAGGGCCTGCTGCTGTGCTGGCCTGCGACAGGAGCCACGAGGTCGGAGTGCGGGCGCCCTCGACCCCTAGTGCAGTCTGTCTCCACCTCTGGGGTGCAGGGGGTGCTTCCTCCTCACCCTCGTGTCCCAGGACCTCCACAGTGGTGTCTTGTCCATGCAGAGTTACTTGGTCTTGCGAGGGGGACTTAAGTTGGGGATGACCTGTGCCTCCATCTTGATGGCATCACTCCCTCACAAATCACTTTTCATTTCTACCCAAAAAAACGTATCCAAAACTCTGGGTGGTGAACATTTAGATTCCTTTCCCCCCTTGTTTGCAGAGTATGTAGAGCCAACCACAGTTAAGGCAACTAGTCATTCAGATCGAGTTCTGTTTTTAACCAGAGATAAAAATGAAAGTTATAGCTATAGATATAAAACTAGAAGTAAGCAACCATAAGATGCGTGGTAAACATAACCCCAAACTGCTCGCTCTGTGAAAATGTGAAATTGTGTCTCACGTGTCTCATCTTTTGCGTCAAAGCCATCGTCAGCTGATTTAAGGAGAGTTGCAGGCGGGAGTAGGGGCGAGCAGCACTGGCTACGCTCCTGTCCAGTGACATTTGATGTGAGTGAGTTATATTTGAGGGGACACAGAGGCATAGGCTAACTTTTGGGTTTTCTTATTTTAGAGAAATAGAAGAACTTAAAAATATGAGAAACATTTTTTAACATAGATTTTACAATTTTCATTCATTATCTCAAACTGTCTTTTTCCCCAAAGGTTAAGGCTCAGAATTAGGCACTTAATATTCTATACCTTTTTTTCTTCAAACTGGGCAGACAGAAGCTTGGAAACAGGGGAATTGAATTACTGAACCCTTTCCACGTCAGGGCGGGGCACGTGGGCACGCGGGCCTGGTCTGCGGCCCGCAGTGCTGTGCACGGGACGGCTCTGAGGCCACTGAGCGCTGGCAAGAGCAGGACGCCTCCGCTGCCTTTCACAGAGGACACACCTGTCAGAGGTAAACCCGTGGCACGGTTAGTGGGCCAGGCCTAGGTGCAAACCTTGGCTCTGCTCCGCACTAGCTCTGTGGACTCAGGTCTGGAATATTTGGTCTTGGTTTCTTCACATGTAAAACGTGGATAATAAATGTCTACCGCACAGAAAAGCCATGTGGACTGTATAGCCCACATTCTAACACAATAGGTATTCAAGAAATTTCTATCCTCTTTGCTTTCTTCTGTTATTCTGTCAGTAAAGTATATCAGATTTCTCCCACCTTAAGTCTTTCAGAATGAAAAAGGTTATGATTTAAACAATTTAAGCGATCGTTTGTAACTAGCTGAGCAGTAGAATGAGATAAACTTCGAAGTTTTGCCAGACTAGCTCTCGTGTGATTCGTAAAGTCCTTTCAGGTGGCGCCTGCTGATATGTACAAGTTCATCTGCGTGACAGGCATTCGTTAGGGCTCTACCGCCCTGGGGCCCAGGGAGGCAAAGAGGGTGCCGCCGCCTTCCAGGTCTCCACGTTTTGGTAAAGGAGAAAGATGCACATATACGGTCCAACCCAGCAGACAGGGCAGAAGCAGAGGCTGAGGACAGAGGCTGGGTTGTATATTCAAGTGGGAGGTAAATGGGGGCACCACAGCCACCCCTGGGGGCCCAGCCCCTGGGCCTGGGTTCCCAAGAATCTATGAATTGACAATGGTTATTTTCTAAACTAAACAAAAAAATGTTCAAAGGCCATGCAGATATTTCTAAAAACAATGAAATAGAGCAAAAGAGAGGGGCGTGGTTGAGCCCTGCCCGGGAGGCAGTGTGCGGAGAGGTGATATGAGAAGGAGCAATGGGCATTCATCCAAGACACGACCCGAACACGCACGGTGTGCCAGGCTTTCACCTGCAATTTCTAGATGAGGAAAATGAGGCTCACGGAGGTTAAATGAATGGGCTGCGACGATGATAGCAGTCGTTGCTGAGGAAGGTTAGGGCAATTCTTCACAGAGCTCTGAAGAGAGCTGCCTGGTCCGCTCTCCCTGAAGTGGAGAGCAGTGCGGAGCGAGGGGGTGGCTGAGCGCGAGCGTGCAGCGCCCCCGACTCGTGCACACAGCGCTTAATGAGCCTGTTACGAGGAGTCGCAAGACTCCCTGCCACCCCGGAACATGAGGTTCCGTTCTAGGAGTTCAGCCAGACGTGCCGGACCTCGTTAACTACTTCAGACGTAACACAACTGCCGTATGCTCCACATCCATCATTTACTCTCTGAAGATGCTTATCCTATTTGGAGAAAGGGCTATACATCAAAAAAATGTGACGGATTTCATCAGAAGAAAAAGCAAAATATACTACTGCCTCTGAAATCAGTTTGTTGTGATTGGCCTTTGCAATTTTAATTTTCTGAACTATTGCTTTATATGTAAATGGGAGGCAAAATTGCTAATTTACACTTTAAAATAGGAACCCTAGAAAGATTATTAAAATTGTTTCCTATAAAATAGCATTTATACTTATGTTCTTGAGAGTTTTTGAAAATTGGTATATTGCTTTCTCATAGTCTCGAAGGCAGAAACAAACTAGTCCTAGTTCAGAGGTGTAGAGTATATGCCTTTTGTGTATTCGTATTGATTGGAATCTTAAAAAAGTTTGTGACCATCTATCAGAGTAAAAATACATTCAGTTAACTGTATCAGCACTCAATTAGAAATATGTCATCCAGACATCTAACTTTTAACTTTCCAATAGCCACATTAAAAAAGTAAATATAGGTAAAATGTTAATATGCATATTTGTTATTGTTGAGATTTAACTGACATTAGTGTCAGGTATATAAGAAAATGATTCAATGTGTGTATATATTGTGAAATGGTCACCACAATATGTCTAGCTAACATCCATCCCATACACAGTCACAAATTTGTTTTCTTGTGATGAGAATTTTCCAATATACAGCATGTGACTATAGTTAATACTGTATTGTATGCCACATCCTCATGACTCATTTATTTTATAAATGGAAGTTTGTGTAAACCTTTTGACCCCCCCCTTCACTCATTTCTCCCACCCCTGATATCCACCAATCTTCTTTCTGTATAAATTTATTTATTTATTTTTTAAGATTCTACATATGACTGAGATCACACAGTATTTCTCTGTCTGACTTCCTTCACTTAGCACGATGCCCTCAAGGTCCATCCATATTGTTGCAAATGGCAGGATTTCCTTCCTTTTTCTATGGCTGAATAATAGTCCATTATGTACATGTACCACACCTTCTTTTTCTGTTCATCCTCCCATGGACACTTAGGTTGTCTCGGCTACCGTAAATAATGAAGTGAACGTGGGGATACAGATATCTTTTCAAGTTAGTGTTTTCACTTCCTCTTGATAAATACCCAGAAGTGGAATTTCTGGATCTAGAACCTCTATACTATTTTCCGTTGTGGCTATATCAATTTATATTCCCAACAACAGTACACAAGGGTTTCCTTTTCTCCACATTCTTGCCAACTCTTATTCCTAGTCTTTTGGATGACAGCCATTCTGACAGGCGTGAGGTGGTTTTTATTCGCATTCCCCTGATGATTAGGATGTTTCATGTACCTGTTCACCATCTCTCTGTCTTCTTTGGAAACATAGCTATTCTGAAACTGCCTGTTTTTCAATCAGATCATTTTTTTTCCTGCTATTGAGTTTGTACAAGTTCTTTATATATTTTTTGGACATTAGCCTCATATATAATTTGCAAATATTTTCTCCCATTTAGTAGGCTGCCTTTTCATTTCGTTGGTTTCCTTTGCTCTGCAGAGGCTTTTTACTTAGTGTCACTTATTTTTGCTTTTGTTGTCAAATTCAAAAAATCATTGCCAAGACTGATGTAAAGAAGCTTTTCTCCTCTTTTCTTCCAGGAGTTTTATGGTTTCAGGTGTTATGTTCAGATCTTTAATTCATTCTGAGTTGATTTTTGTGTATAGTGTCAGATGGAGGTCTTGTTTTCCCAACACTATTTATTGAAGAGATTGTTTTTCTCCATTGTATATCCTTGGCTCCTCTGATGAAAATTGGCTATACAGGCATGGGTTTATTTCTGGGCTATGTGGTTCCATTGGTGCTATTTTTTTTATGCCAGTACCATACTGTTTGATTAATATAGCTGTATAGTATAGTTTGAAATCAGGAAGAGTGATGCCTCCAGCTTTGTTCTTTCTCCACATTGCTTTGTCTATTCAAGGTCTTTTGTAGTTTCATACATTTCTGTGAAAAATGCCATTGGAATTTTGATAGGGATTGCACTGAATCTGTAGATTGCTTTGGGATAGTATGGACATTTTAACAGTATGTATTCTGCCTATCCATGAGTATAAGATGCCTTTCCATTTATTCGTCTTCAATTTTTTCATCAGTGTTTTATAGTTTTCAGTGTTACAGGTCTTTCACCTCCCTGGTTATATGTATTCCTAAATATTTTATTCTTTTTGCAAATGAGATTTTAAAAATTTCTCTGACAGTTCATTATTAATGTATAGAAATGCGAGAGATTTTTGTTTATTGATTTTTGTATCTTCCAAGTTTACTGAATTTGTTTATTGTGTGTGTGTGTGTGTGTGTGTGTGTGTGTGCGTGCACGCGCGCGTGCGCAGTCTTAAGGGTTTTTATATACATACTATACATCATCTGCAAGTAGTGACAATTTTAGTTCTTCCTTTCTGATTTCAATGCCTTTTATTTTCTTTTCTTGTGTAATTGCTCTGGATAAGAATGTGTTGAGACTGGAGAAAATTGAAATGCAAAATCTAAACAAGCCTAACCTAAAATTACCAATACAATACACACTATAAGGAATATAATGAGTAGACTCCTGCTTGGACATACAACAGATATTCTAATTATACTCCTTACTCCAAATCATCCCCTCTCCTTCCCACTCCTTTAGATCCCATATCTGATCATGTCATTCCCAATGAAAGAATAACCGATAAACCCTAGTTGCCTATAACCTTCCTGTCCCCCACCCTAAACATTTTGGCTTGGCACTTAGGGCCCTTTGTCATCTGGCTACTTCCTCTCACATAACTTGCCAGCCACCCCATGCTACTTGCTTTTTTAAAATAGATCAGGAACTTCTTACTTCTGTGAAAAGTTGTGATGGACATCTCCTTCTGGAACTTATCCAAGCTTTTCTATGCTTGCTGTGTCCTTCGAGTCTAAAATCAAATGTCACCTTCTAGGCCATATAGCGCTCTTTGATTCTCTACAACTAGGGTGGATAATAATTCCCATTTTTATTTCCAAATGACTTGCTTCTCTCAAACATATTTTGTATTAAAAGTTAGCTATTTTAGATTCCCAGTTTAGGGCCAGCAAAGTATAGGGTACATCTGAAACATCTTGTTCCAAAAAGCAAGAGAGCACTCAAAAAAATTTAGGGCACTTTGATAGAAAAGAAGAAGAGTGGTGATGTGATGCTAAATAATATATCAAATAATAAAACGAATCCCCAAGGCAGGCAGAGAAGAAAGCCTCTTTTTTATAGAAGAATGCTGACTACTAAAGGAATGAGACAGGATTAGAAAATTACAAAGGTACCATTTTGCAGCTGCCAATGTAATAAGTGGTTCAGGCAGGGATCATCTATCAGTGGATGCTGAAACCACTGGTTAAACTGCAGGGTAGCAGACCTCATAAACGTCATCTCAACCACGTGATCAAACTTAGCATTGCCACTACAAAGATAAATGAACATTATGTGCCTCCTGATCTGAGGCTGGGATGAATACAAATACAACATCACCTATGTCATAATTTTTGCCAAAGAATGTTTAAGATGAATCTAATTGGGGGGAACTCTCGGACCGAAGCAGAATGTGGGGCACGTGACAAGTTAGGAGGCCTGGGCTCTTCAGAACAGTCAGTGCTGAGGAAGACCAAAAAGCTGGGGGCTGAGCTCTTCTGAATTAAAAGAGACTAAAGAGACATGACAATTTAATACGATGCATGATTTTTTAGTAGATTTTTAGTGGATTTACAAAATGTTATCGTATTACTAGGAACATTCAAGGATATGGATATGGGCTGTATAATGCTACATCAGTGTTATATTTTTTGGAGTAGATAAAGGCACTATAGTTACGTTGGAAAACAGCCTTGTTCTTAAGAGATACAACCTGAAGCATTCTGGGGGTTAAGTATCGTCGTGTCTGCAACAAGCAGATGGTCCCTGACTTAACGGTTTGACTTAGCAATACGCATTCAGTAGGAACTGCACTGTGAATCTCGATCTTTCCCCGGGCTAGCGATCGGCGGTACGATACTCCCCATGTTGCTAGGCAGCAGCGGCGAGATGGTTTTGCCCAGCTGTAGGCTCGTGCAAGTATTCTGAGCGCCTTTCAGGTGGGCCAGGCTAAGCTGCGACGTTCACTAGGTTAGGTGTATGAATGCATCTGTGACTTGGTATTTCAACTTGTGGTGGGTTTATCAGGACATAAGCCCATCATATGAGGAGCATCTGTATTTTCAAATGGTTCAGAAAGTGAAAGACATACACACAAAGAAAGAAATGCTATAATGTAGGTAGAAAAATGTTAACGGTCTGTAGGTTTGAACCTTTTTCAATATTAAAATTCAACATCAAAACTTAGGGCCAAAAATTTGGGAGAAAATACTAAGAACTTAGGAAGGGAAGCACTTTCTTCTTGTTCCCCTTTATTTCCTCAAAAGTGGAAGTAATGCCATTATAAGAATCAAATCAAGAAATGCCCATTGATTTGAAATGCATTAAAATAAATCCAAATTAAAGACAACGCGAGCCAGCTTTAGGAAGACGCCACCGAGCCTGTGCTTGCGTCACAGCCTATTACGAGACGCTGAGCCCACACACAGCCTGGTACGTGGGACGGAGCCCTTCCTCCGTCACCGTCCTGCAGCTCACCAAGGACAACCTTTACTAGCACTTGTGGATGCAGGAGGACCTGACGTTAACCCGAATCATGTACCAGAGCTTCCTGTGCAGGCTCAGGAAAAGAGCAGGCCTCTGAGAACGTGCCCTCCGCTGTGCTGTCTTTTTTGGACACTGTCTCACCAAACCCTGATCTGCTGAGGACTCCTGCCAAGGTGAGCACTGGTCACCTCTCCTGACCGCTAGTCCTTCTGTGAACTCAAGTGCCTGAGGAAGGGCTGCTGTAATCCTGTTGAACGTGGTTGCATCTACCTCCATCTGTCAGAAGCCGCCCATCCCCGCTGCCCTGGATCAGGGCCGGGAGTCATCAGAGGCCCTGACGCTCCATTCTTCTTCCACCTCCACGTCCCCTGTGTCATGACTCGCCCCGCTGTGCTGTCTGAGAAACAATCAGACCAAGTGCCGCTGCTTAGAGTTATCAAAGCTAATCACGCCAGTTAGAAAATGTCTCCCAAGATCAGCACTTTCAAATGTTCGGGCGTTTCTAAAAGAAACAAAAATGATTATTTTTCTTTGCTAAAGAGAGTTCCCTGATGTGCCACACCATTAGCGTGTTCTGCCCACAGGCCCCGCGTCGCAGTTAGCCAGTCAGAGCTGCTTTAAGAAAAGCGTCCTGGCTTACGGTCCACATCCGCAGTGAGACCTGCTTACGAGAGGTATGAGTGGTCACGGGGACGACTGAACGGAGCCGGCCAGACAGCATCAGCGCGGACAGCTGTCGGCTGCAGCTGTGCGCACAGAGAGCGGGCGCGGTCTGACCGAAGGCTGCCCCGAGCTGATTCGCCGGCTTCACCTCCTTCGGCTCCCAGGGCTCTGCCTCGCCCCCTGCAGACACTGGCCTGCCCCGAACACATCCACACAAGGACCAGCGTCACGACTGCACGAGGCAGCGATGACTGAGTCCCACCCAGACACAGGTCCTCGTCCCGACCCGTGGCTGGCCGGCTGTGGTCACCGGGCAAGTCGTGTGCTGCTGGCCTGCGGGCCAGCTTTCCACTAACATCCTCTGTCCGCTGACAGCTCCCCGGTGTCTCTAACATCGCTGCTGTGTGGACGAATGAGGTCATGTCTGAAGGGCTCTGACTTCTCCACAGAAGTCCTGAAAGTCTGTCATCGTTCTTTAAAGTGGCATTTGCTTCTACCTTTCAAATGTCAGAGATCATTCTGAGTACATCAAACAAGTGGAAACGGCACAGAAGCGTGAAGAGTAGGTGAGGTAGCATAGTATGCTTGCTTAACATCACCCTCAAACCTGCAGGTGACATCTATACGAAATGAGCTAAGGAGACATCGTCCATGCTCTTTTGGAATCTACCAGTCACATCAGATAGCCCTGAACAGATGAACAGAAAACGTGAGCGTTGCGCCCGAGGAAAGGCGTGAGTACACGTTGGGAGGGATAAGAAGTGATGAAGGGCTGTTGACGGAAGGCTGCACCTCGTATCTTGAGAGAGAGGAAAGAGATTAGAAAAATAAAATGCGTGTGATCGGTAAACATTGGTGGTACCCCCCGCCCCAGATTGCTTTGAAGGAAATTACTCATCTGAATAACATTCGACTAAAACAGGCTATTTATACCTAACGCATAAGAAGACCTGTCATCTGTAACAGGAAGGACACACACACGGACTGGGTGCGGGCATCTACTAACCTCGCTTTAAGCATGGGGCTTCCAGCCGGCTCCAGCATGGGATGGCCGGATCTGGATTAAGCTGCACCTTGGGTGGAGATGGAAGTGGCGAAAGTGTGGAAATGATGAAGGAAACTGACATTCTGGCTTGTGACATCAGAGGGGACAAGCACAGGAGTTTGATTCTCCTAATTATGGCTGGGAAGATCTAGTCAGAGGACCATAAGTCTCTGAACTTACAAAAGCTTTTGGCTCTGAAAGATCTGCCGTGTCCACCCGAGATGCCGGCTCCACCTGGATAAACTCAGCCAGACCAGCTGCACCTCTGACGTGAGCCCTAGCCGAGGGAAGGCCCCTTCTCTCGCAGAGCCATCCTCCCTGCTGCCATGTCCCCGCACGGCCCCTGACTTCCTGTGTGGCTCCCCCTCTCCTGCGCCCCACCCACCAGGGACCTGGGTGCACTGGCTTCAGCTCCTTTAATCATAAATCCTTTCTGACACCTCGCGGCCCAGAACTCTGAACTCTTTGAAAATGAAATACCAGTGGTCACAGTGGCTATCACTATCTTGAAAATATTCACAAAATAGAAATAGTAAATGACGTTTGCCATCAAACAGAATTCACGAACGTATGCGCTGTCTTAGAACGGTTTCATTACTGAGAGTCTGAGCACCGTCTTTTAGGAAAAACAGCATTTGATTTAAGTCATATGTTTTAGTATTAACAAATATGATTTATTATATGGAAGATAATAAAACAGTACCTTAGACTTAGTCTATAAACCTATAAATTTTTGTGCTCACCCCTAATATATTTCATCATGATCTATTTTTACTTTTAATTTTCCCTTACCGATATACAATAATATTTCATATTAGAAATAGCTGACATCTTACTATATGAATATTCTAATGAGTTTGAAAATATTAGCCATTCTTAAAAGCAAGCTAACTTTAATTGACAATGAATATATTTCCTCCTGCTCTAGTTATATAATCATCTTTCAATATTCATGCTGGGGACCCTTTCCTGACGACAGCCTGGACTTCTTTTTTCTTAATGAACTTTCTTTGTATTAATTATTCACATGCAAAGCTGATGTTATATTATCCTGGCCTCAAATTTATACCTTTCCACTTAGCATTTACTACAGTACTGTGGAGTGGGGGCAGGTGTATTCTGTCTTATACGTTAACTGTCTGAATGTCTTTTTATCCCAGTCAGGCATATGGCTTGGTCTGACTCCTCCTAGCGTAGATTCCTAATTTGAAGTGGACCTTACATGTCTAGTTTGGTGGTTTGACACAGACAGTGAACTGCTCCCGCTCTGACCAGGTAGGGTGTCAGCTTCAGGCTCTGTCCACTTGACTCTACCCCATTCCCCAGCTAAGGTGACTGGGGAATTCGCTAGGGCTTTAAAGCTTCAGAAAGATGTAGTCTGAGAACTATCGGTCTAATATCCAACTCCTTTTTTTCAAGACTGGGAAACCAAGTCCAGATACCTATCGACCCACGAATGCACAGCCCCAGACCCTCGTCTCCCGACTCTAGCTGGGCTGAGAAGTCGGGCTGCGTTTTGCTGTCACGGAGTCAAGCTGTGCCCGTTGGCGGGCTCTCCAGAATCGTTTTCAGACTGAGCACAGTTAAACGATCTGAGCTACAAACCAAATGTTTACTCAAAATGTGGTTATGTTACCTAAATTTTTCTAAAGCTTAGTCACAAAACAGAAGAAAGTGATTCTTGTAGTTGGACCAACGCTGTGGACTTTGAGCCGCAGCCAGACTGATTCAGGTTTCTCTCTCCTTATTTTTGACTACGTAAGCGACAGAGCATGGGGCACAGACATAAAGCACTTAACTGAAGCACTCTGTACTACTTTCTTATTTAGAAGATGCACTACGTAATTCCATTAATAAAGCACTATCTAGAGCAGTGTTTCTTTTGTTAGCAGTGTTAGCCACTATTTAATTAAGGGGTATTAACAGTCTAGACAAGGAGGACAGAGAAAATGATTCAACAGGCTTAGCTGCTAGACAGGGTTCAATACTTGGCTTTTAGTAAACTCACTTTGCTGTATCTGCAGAAAATACACTAGATTAAGAATTAAGGTGAAATTCAGCTCATCTGCGTTCACTTTTATTATGGGAAAATTATTTCCTGGTATAGAAGACAGATTTAAACTACAGAAACTTGACTTACAATTCTAGGGAAACTGCTCTATATTGTTACAGAAGATGAAAAATAAGTTCATTTGTAATGAATGGCTATGTTTGCAACTATGAGAATGAAAATTAACATTTAAAAAATATCTGACATCAAGTATACCCAAATAAGATGATGGCAAAACTTGTATGCAGAAAAAATATTTACTTTGAAGTATCTGGAGGGTGAGATGCAGAATGGCAATTTTGCTATGTGGGGGAAAAAATCATTCCTTCAAAACTGAGTCTTACAGTTTGTATAAGCTCAAGCTGTACTATATCAAAGCTGCAGGTTCAGTCATATTTATCTGCTGTGATATAGACAGATTTACAACTCTAATCTGCTTGATAAAAAGTCATTGCTAAAATGGAACTGATTTAAAAAAACTGCTAAATCACAAGTATGTACATTCAGAAATACCTTAAGAGTATATTTTCTATATTAGTAATCAAGGAATAACAATCCCACGTTCTTTGGAAGCATCTAGGCTGCCAAGATACTTCCTGTCCTCTGACGCCATCTGGCATCTGGTTGGCGGTGGACCAAGTGGGGACATCTGTGATCTGGTGCGCGGGGTGCCTTCTCGATGAGCAGGGTCCAAGCTATGCAGTTCCATGCAGTCAGTGGTGAGCGCACGGCACGTCCTCCCCTGCACCCCTGACGGCTCCTACTGTGAGTGCTCACCCTTCTACACTGAGTCAGAGACACGTTTTCAAGAGGCAGCCTGGTGGTAGCCACTCTCTCCCCGCTTGTTCTTCCCGGAACATCCTGATCATGTGGGAAAACGGGAGTATTTGACGGGGGCTCCGTAGGGCTTCGCTGATGGACGCTCAGCAGATGCCTCTGTCCTCCTGAGTGCCGGCAAAGCCCTTGCCGCAGAGAGGATGGACACGGTCATGTCGTCTCCCTGTTTTACACTCAGCAGTAAGTCTTTGCCAAGGGGTCGCCAGAGATTGGCTTCTGCTTGGGCACCGGAGGCCATCTCATGGGTCTGGAATGATATCTGCCTCTGAACCTGGTCTCGGGGCAGCTTCACTTATGGGCCGTGGCCAGGAAGCCTTGTGTGTCTCCGTGCTGGAGTTTCCTCTTCTCCACCCGCTGATGGACATGGCAGTGACACTGTCTCCTCTCAGCATCAAAGGCGCATTTCCTACAGTACGCACTGGGGCCTGGGGCCAGGCACCTGTAGGCGTTAATCTGACCGATAACACCTTCCTATTCTGGCCCTTATTCCACTGAAGCCTTATTCTTCCAGATAACCCCAAAGATGATCCCAAACACAAGCGACCGGTCCCAGGCCCCGTTTCCCTGTGAGGGGTGGAGAGCCCACTGTGGCAGGCCGTCTTTCCTTCTCGTTTAATCGAGATGGTCGGACCTCCACCCGGGAACAGGGACGCGCCTCCCGCAGGTCTCGGCATGGGTTCAGGCATCCGCACACGTGCCTGCCTCTGACGTGGGCCCAGGTACCTTCCTGGGTGTGCCTTCCTGGGGCCCTCGTGGGCATTCTGTCCGAGAGTGACTGATCTCTTCTTAGTGCCTCAATGATTTAAATGTTTTGTTTACTAAATTTGCCATTTCAGCAGGCCTTTTTCTCTCTATCTTGCCCTAATAGTCTAAAACTTTAAGTCAAAAAATATGTCTTCTGCCCATTTTTTGATTGGACTTTTTGTTATTGAGTTGTATGAGTTTCTTATATAAATGTCAAATCACCGTACACCTGAAACTAATATTGTATACTAGCTATACTTTAATAATTTTTTCAATTAAAAAAATAAGGACTAGATTTAAAAACTTTGTCACACTGCTTTTTAAATAGTAGTCAGTAGTCTTATATGGCTTCTATAATGTGCAATGCAATAATGGTGGTGTGTTTCAGGACTAATTTTACGTCGTGAAAAACATCTGTAAAATCAAAGTAAAAAGCTATCTACTTTTTTTAAAAAAAGGTTTATATATTAATCATATTGAACCTTATTAGGTATCTGTCAGGCTTGGTGATGTAAGCTCATGACCCTCAAATGCAGCAGTTTAATGCACCACTAAATTAATATACTGGTATAATTTAGGCAAAGACATTAAATTTTTAACAGTGCAATTGACTGCATGTAGTTCAACCTTCAACCATAATGCTTGTGAAAAATTACAAAAGACATGCTCTAGTATATGATATGTTACTACTTTCTAAAATGCTAAGATAGAAGCATCTACTTTCTGTTCTGATTTAGCCCAAATCCAGTATACAGGGGGATTTGCACAGCCTCAGGAGGAGTTAAGAGGCCATTGTAGGAAATACAAAAATAGCAGACTCCCTTCTAGTCTAAGTTTCTCCTATATAGCTAATTTATGACATTTGAATTAGAGAGTATAATTACAATGGGAAAGGGGAAAAAATGGACCTTAAAGGCCTGTCTCTTTTTAAGACTACTGTAGATTTCTGTTAGGTCCCTTTAATTGCCATTTTAAGATGCTTGAAATCTGTCCCTTTGTCTACCCTTGAATTTTTTAACATTTTGTAAAAGTCATGAAAAAGCTCAAACTACTGCAATCTCCATAGTCATTCACATGCTTTATTTTGTACCAGAGTAATTCTTAGGGGTAGAGTGGGAAGTTGCATGTATAGTTTGAAAAAATATTCTTAAAATTGCAATTATGTTAATCTTTTCAGTGCACAATTTACTGTGAAAATTCAGGCATCAGGGGTGATGTTTTTATGTTTACTAAGAAGGGTCATGAGTTTTAAAAAGGTAAGAACATTGGAATAAGCAGGCGTTCAGGAAGAATGCCGGAAGGTGCTGCCTCAGTTCACTGTGGTCATGGGCTTACTGCGTTCAAGTTCAAGGCCCTGCCATTGCGACAGACGCTGGCAGGGCTCGTAGCTGGGATTAGGGGCTCTGTGTGTGTGCAAAAGTAGAGCCTTAGTGTTACGAACAAAGAAGTCTATTAAAATGGAGTGAGAGAGGCTATTTTGTAATTATGCTTAGGGCTATCCTCAATTAGTAGATTATAGTCTGCCAATTCAAGAAAAACAAGGAATCCCTAAGGGCACCTCCCTGATTGTTTACATTATACAGAAGTATTAACATTAAACATTATTTCTACAGTTTTCTCCCTACTCAGGATCACGTAAGCCCGTGAGAGACCAGGTTTGCTTGCTTTCTGCTATACCCGTGTACATAGCAGAGGGCCGAGGACATAGTAGACTCACTATAGACATTTGAGTGAATAAGTGAATACCTGAAAAAAACAACACAAAGGCTAAGGATGACTTTGTGTCCATGACCTGAAACGGAGTGTCTGCTCTGCAGACGTCCACCCAGGCGGTAGCTTAGGCGTCGGACAACTCCTCCAGGCCGAGACGCAAAGCAGCCCCCGCTCCCCCGCGTCAACTCTGCCTGAGCTCTAGAATACAGGGTCTTCGGCTGACTCCCAGAGAGAGTCCCTTCCTGGAACTCGCGCTTCCTGCAGCGGCTGTCACTGAGGGAAGCGCGGGTTTCCCAGGACTGGTTTAGGATTGCCCGCGGCGCCCCACACAGGTGAAAACACACCTCTCCCCACGCACGGGGCGACGCACCTTCCCCAGCGGCGAGGCCCGCGCTCCCCAGTCCCTCCCTGGCGACTCCGCGGGGCCTCCACTGTGCAAGGTTCCGGCATCCGTGGACGGAACTTAGAGAAATGCTACTGTTTCTGAGAAACTGAGTGTTTTGCTAAGCTTTCCATGGTGGCACGGGAGCAGGGAAGTCCTGACCCTTCTAGCTGGAATCGAGGTGTTTCCATCACTTTCTCTGTGGCTCGGTGGTTTCACTACTGGAGGAAACAGCCCATTAAACTTGCCCGTCAGGCAGGAAGGAGAGCGTCATTCTGTGAGGAGGAGCAGGTGAAGGTTCACCATAATCAGTCAACGGGGACACGCCTTGTTACCTGATCAGGCAGACTGCCCCTCAGATATCTTAGAGGAACAAGGGAATTTCCAGAATAGTAACAATAAGCCTAAACTAAATGCATGCATGCTTCGACAGACCATTCATCATGATGTTTATCATGCCTGGTGGGTATTCACTGGCAAGGTTAAATTCTCCTTAAACTCTCTTAAGCCGAAACAGCCAGTATGAGTAACAGGAATTCATAACAGCTCCGTGGAGCAATTAATGGAAAGTTTGGGTCCATGTTATGCATTATTTGAACTTTGTGATTCTCGATTTGAAAAAGAAAGGTGTACCATGCTGACGTGCGGCTGTAGAAAACGGGGCTGGAAGCCCGGTCCCGGGTTGCTGTGGGCGCCTCCGACAAGTCCCTCGTTCTGTCTGGGCCTCAGTGTGACAGGTGCAAAACAGGACGCCTATGCTCGGTGACTCGAGCCTCAGTCCTCTAGTCCGCTGCTCTGAGATCTGGCCACTCCACTTCCATGGCCGGGGTTTACCTTACCCAGGGTTCAAAATCATGTGACACAGTTTAAGAAAACTGTCCCTTATGGTACTGCTCAAACTTCCACTTAATTCCTGAACTGTACTCCTACAAATTCCCTTCCCTCCATTCTATTAGTGACTATTTCCTGGGTCTCTTGTCTCAAATGTTCTATATTCTAAATAGGTCATTTTAAGTTCCATAATAAATGTTGAGAGACTGAATATAGAAACTGACAACAGCCAGACCGTATGTGCAAACAGAACTCTGACCCACAGCCTGCAGCAGCCTGCTCAGAAAACCATTCGCACATCTACAGTGAGGAGCGCAGGTGGCCAGCCCGCTATACGGCGGACTCGCAGGAGGTCAGACTGCTTTTATCTGCTAACGATTCAGGAAGCCAAACAGTAACTCCACAACACTAGGTTCCAAATGGCCGAGACTTGATTAATAACTGACAGCTTCTCATTTTTGTCCCTGTTTCCAACTCTAAGAGCAAACCAAGGAAGCCGCACGTGCCCCCCTGAGCAGTCACAAGGGACGCCCCACCTCGTTAGCCTCCGGCTTCTCTAGACCCGCAGGCTGCGGCCGGGCGCCCCGCTACGAAGCTTTCCCACTCTGCCCGCCCTGGAGTTTCTGTCAGAATGAGTCACTCTGCAAGCGACTCTGAACCAACAGTCTTTGTTCTCATTTGGTTGGTACTCATTTATTTCCATATGAAAATTTAAAAAAGACACAGAGAAAGCGCTCAGCTTTGGCGAGGCCCTCAGTGGAAGCAATCGTTGCTTCCTTTATCCATTATTTTTAAGTTCTTGACAGCTACTGCTGAAAAACTTCCATATATCTAAAGCCTCCTATTGTTCTGCATACCTAATACTTACCCACCCTAGGCATATGGCTGTACCCCAACTTCTCAGAGAAAACAGAAGCCCGAGAGCTACCTCCTCATCGTATCAGCGTTCACTCCAAATAGCCACAGTGTCACCCCGCGCGTCCCCCCTTCCCCTGGTTACGCTCCAGGGGCCAGCGCCTCGGTCCCCTGCCTCTCACAGCATCTGCGGAGCGACGGGGCAGGAGAGTGTGGTGAACAAGCTCCTCCCGCCGCCTTTCTGTGGACACTGGGAGATGCTCAGGTCTCTGCCACCTCTTCAGCTCCTCCGTCCCTGCCCCACGGCGAGCCCCTTCCCCCTAAGCCTTCTCCCTGCTCCGCGCCAGCGCCCACGCGCTGCACGGACCGACCCTAACGTCCACCCACTCCGCGAGCGGCTGTAGCGCAGCTTCCACCTCTTCCTCGCTGACACTGCGGTCACATCACCCGTGACCTCGCTTCCCCGGGTAGACGTGTGCGCCCAGGGCCCGCGACCGGGACGGACACGTGGCGGACACTCCTCTCTTGACTTAACTTTCAGCACAGTTCTGCGCTGATGAGCTGCGCGCCGGCTGCGGCTTTGCCTGGACGCACGGGAAACCGCGCGAGGGAGGCGGTGTTACCGTCACCCGCTTCGGACGCGCGGGCGCGCCGGGCTGCGGTCTCCCGAGCAGAGCGCGCAGCGGCTCCACCGGCGCTTCCTCCCGCGTTCGGCGCTGCCCCCGCGGCGGTGGGTGGGAGGCGCCCGGACGGCCCCGCAGCCTTCCTGGCACGTGCGTGAGAGCCCCGCGAGCGCTGACAGCGACCACCGTTCTGCCCCCTACGGCCGAGCCCTGCGCGGGAACAGCCTCTCGTCTGACAGCGAGCCGAGGGCTGTGGCCCACCGGCGCTCTGCGGGCAAGCAGGGTCGTTCCCCTGGACCTGGAAGCCTGCAGAAGCCTTGACCTGGCCACAGTGGTTTTAGAAAATAAGAAAAACCTAGTTTCCTTTCTCCGCAATATGCACTCTCATTTCTAAGAAGGCAAAATTACAGATGGCATTATTTGATAATCGGCCATCTTTTAGGGAAAAGAATTTACCTTCATCTCAGTTGGGCAAATATCGGTTTGCAGGTGTGATTCGAGAGGGAGCACAGGCACGTCTTTCTCCTATGATGTACGTGTATAAATATTGAAATTCATGAGCTTTAGCTCTGAAAACCTGCTACTCAAGGAAAATGAAGTGTAATTACAGAGTCGAACGAAACAAAGGGGGATGAAGGGCATAGATTTAGAGACTTACTATCCTGCCTTCCCTCCCACTGTCACTGATTCCTGGGGGCAGAGAGGAGAGGGACAGCTCGGGGACAATAGGTTGTCAACACGACTTGCACGGAGCGGGACGCCCTTCGCAGTTCCGGAACTGAGCCGAGGGGGAAAAGGGGAGACCCCGCGCGTGCTCGGAACAGCGCTCGTGGAATCGCCTCAGAAGTCGCTGCTAAAATCAATAGTCTCACTCCACCCACACACTGTCGAACGCCAAGGAAAAGCCCCCAGAAGACAGCGGCCAGTGTGCACAGACGTCCCATAAAGAAGTGGCAGGTGCCCCATTTTTCCTTTGAGCAAGGAGATAGGACAGGATTCATGCGATTCTAGATACTGTGTTTCTTTAATGATGTTGCCCTTAAGGGACAAAAAATATGCCAACAAAGAAAGGACACAAGAAGCTAACAGCTCGCTCGGTGCCAACCTTAAACAAAGGATGGGTTTCTGGCTCTCAATGTACTACAGGCAAAAATTTGGCAAGAAATCTATAAATAAGATAAAAAGAGCTAAACTCAGAAGTGGAGGGCAAATGAAAATATTTCCCAGATGAGTTGCCAAAAGCAGGTAACATGGGTGAATGTCGTCTCTCTGGATGCCATATTGGGATCATGAGGATGTTGTGCCCCTCCCATGAAAGCTCGCTGGGAGCAGCCTGATGGAGGAGGCCCCTAGGTACTGACAGAGACCATGTGAAAAACAAGAGCAACCAGCCTCTCGAACAACAGAATTCTACGTTTCATCATAACAGAATAAATATTACTATTTTATAATCATAACTCACATGAACTCACTATTGGGAAATAAAACGGAAGTGCTTCCTTTACTCAGGTGAACACTTTAAAAGATGGGAAAACAGAAGAGCTAAAGATCCGGAAGAGCATAAAACCGAAGAGTGCCAAAGTCAGTAACAAAAAGGGGATTTAAAGCAGTTCGGAGCAAAGGAAAAAAAGTTGCTTTCTGCCTGGAGAATGAGCATCGACTTCCTGCTGTGACCCGGTTCCCGCATTCTCCATCAGGGAAATGGTCTCAGTGCTGGGCAAAGGCACCTGAGCACGAGGTATGGGCAGATGCAGCGTGCTGGCCTCGGAGCGCTGGCGGGGACGCTCGGCCACCAGCCTGCCTAACGGTTTCCTGTTTATCATCGAGAACAGCACGCGGAAGTGCGGGCTAAGGAGTTGACAGACAGATGGACTCGGAGATGCTGACTGCCTCTCCCGAAGGGTTCTGATCCCCCGCTTTCTGGAAGGGCTCTGAATGATGCAAGATTCTGTCCCTGGAACTGTCCCATTCAACTCTGTTTCACTGTCTAGGAATAAAGCCAGTGAGGCCAATCTGATCTGCAGGTAACAAACGCTGGGAGAGAGACGCTAAAGAACACGTCCACAAAGACCCTGAAAAGTTGTAAGCCGAAAGCAATGGAGGGTTACACACTTTAACAAGGAGAATTTTATGGGATGTGAATTATATCTTACTAAAGCTGTCATATAAAAAAACAAAAGCAGTGCAGGATGTTTAACTAGAAAACGAAAAGCCTCGTTTGAGTTAAAAAACAAACATACTGGATAGGAAAAGCTGAGTTGGTGACAGTCTCCAGGGTTCGAGTAAACTAGTAGCTCAGTATCAGCCAACAGCCTGTCTCCAAGAGTCTTAGCTTCCTGAGGACCAGACTCACCCCGGGCCCTCAGCACCTGCGATGACACAAGGTCTGCACAGAGTAGATGCACAATGGATATCTGTTAAGTAAATATGCTGCTTAAAAACAACAAAACAAGAGAAGCCAACAACCTTATACAACCTTAAGCTACAAGAGCTTAAATATAGGTTTCTTTTTTAATTTAAGAAATCCAGCAATAACAGCAAAAGACTGGAATAAACCCAAAGTGCTGACAGCAGCTGTCTTTGAATTAGGGGATTCTGGGGGAATTATGCCTTACATTTTGTCTATTTTGTGTTCGGCTTATGTAGTGTGGGGAAGAAATGTCCCCATTGCCCCTAACACAAGGTTATGTGAAAGACACAGAATGTTATGGGCTGTCTGCACCCCCCGGAGTTCATATGTGGGGATCCTAACCCCAAGGCGATGGTGTTGGGAGGTGGGGTCTCTAGGTCGTGAGGGTGCAGCCCTCATGAATGGGGTCACTGCCCCTAAAAGAAGACTCCAGAGAGCTCCGTCACCCCTTCTGCCCCGTGAGGCCAGAAGCCTGCAGTCTGGGATCCAGGGCGCAGGGCCTCGCCAGACACTGAATCTGCCGGCATCCTGACCTGGACCAGCCTCTAGAACTGTGAGAAACAGCTGTTTCTAAGCCACTCAGTCTGTGTATTTGGTGACGGCGCCCGAATGGACTAACACTGACTATATGCTGAAACACCGATCCTCTTGAAAAATATTTTATATATACAATTCTACATTATTTATATTTTCATATCTTTTTATGTGTGCATCTTTTCTCTCCCTCTAAAATGTATACCCCTTAACCTCAGAGATGAGATTTTATTAGTCTGAGGGTAAGGACGACAGCGAGTTCAACCGCCCTCGCTTGCAAACACCAATATAACCGAACTGGGGATAAGAACAGAATAGAATCCACATCGCTCCTCTTACCTCATCCTACTTTGATACATTATCTGTCAGAAAAGGTACTTGACTCAAACCAGAAAAAAAACGGCCACCACTATGGCTTCAGCTGTAGGCTGGATGCCCGTTCTGGAACTCTCCTCTTTCTTGGCGGTGAGAACAACATTCTCCCAGAGCGTTAACGTCTCCTTCACTGCACGTGATCAGTAAGTTACCTGCTGTCACCTCCCTGCCCCTGAGGGGGGCTGTCGCCTGAGTCTAGATTCTGCACTGCGGATTCACCACTCTCTCCACTGATGACAAGTCATCAGAGCCACAAGCAGAGAAGAAACGAAGGTCGCCTGCCCACGTGTGGCGCCTGCAACAAGCAGCGGAAGAAATGCCCTTCCGAGGCCTCTGTTTCTGGACAGGCTTACCAGCGGGTTGGCTGTTTATCTTGCACAGCTCTGGGGAATTCCTGGGCCAGTGACGCGCAGGCCAAGCACAGCCCCTGGGGCCTCAGGAATTAGTACCAGTGAGAGACGGCATTTCCACGAGCCATGAGACAGACCCAAGTCAGCAGTTACCACCTCAATGCTTGACTATCCTGTTTAAGTTGTAGGCTTATCTAAAAGAGCATTAAAAGTAATCACAAAATAATGCAAACTCATAACAAAGCAACCAACCCTACATCATTGTCCAAGCCACATTGCATCCAAGTTCTTATTTTTTAAGACCTTTAATGTGGAGGAAAAGTGAGCGGACCTCTGTTATTTTAGTATCACTGTCAGAAACTTTTAGTTAAACAAATTTTCTCATGTACACAAGATGATTTAAATTATCTCGAAAAGTCTACTTAGTCCAACCAGATCGGCTCAAAGAAGTCCAATGAGTCAGATAGAGAACTCCAAATGGGCCACGAGACTCACGCAAAATATTCTTAATTATGCAGTCCTGAAGATGTGAAATAGTTAAGAGTATGATTTGAGATTAAAAACAAAGAAAAATAAATTAATAGCAATTTGTGGTTGATGGAGTTGCAGAAAGGTATAATGAATTTGAATAATTATAAATGAATTAATTTGAGAAAGTAGATGTATCCTCAAATTCTTTAGGATAATTTGTTTATCCAAATAGTTTAAATGACCTATTGTTTACCCTGCTATGCATATCTTCTCTTTAGATAATAAAAGGTTTCTTGGATAATCACACATTCCAAATTAGTGACATTTAATTCAAAGAATCATTAACTATCCTACCTTCAAGTATAATAATCATAAATATGATAAGTTACAAAGTCTTTTATCCTGTCCAACCTTCCTGACATTCTAGATGAGAATGCAACCCTTTCTGAATATATGAATCTGCTTTTGGATTTGAGAATTGGTACCAAAGTTTAGGACAAGACACCGTGGCCGACTCAAGCTTCTCTATATCGCGGACTATACCATATTTAATATCCATAATATTTTTCCTGCCTTTGCTGTTCTAGTCTTTTCCTAATGACTACTATTCATCTTTAAGCAACTATTATTTACAATATGCCACTTACTCCGCTTTCTGCGAAAAAATAATGTCTTCCTGATGTCCAAACACAGGGAGAAGAGATGGTCCAGCAGCGCTCTGTAAGCTTTTCCCCACTTAAGCAGTATCTGCAACATACAGTCAAATGCCACCACTAATATTTATGATTCCTCAAAGAGACAGTGTCTTTCAAGACAGGGGATTGATGGGCCTAGATCAAGAAAGATTTGAATTCTAGAATATTACGCAAAAGGAGCCACTGCATTTTTTTTTTTTTTAACAAGGAATGACTGGATAAAGCAATATTGTAGGGATATTTGACAAATAGGGCAGAACATACTGAAGTAGGAACTGAAATACTTTCCATTGAACTTAGGTTATGCTGTTTCTCCACTAAGGTAACTACTAGTTCTTTGTTGCCGATACCCAGGCTTTAAGTTATGTTTCCAAAAGCATTGAAGTATTTATGTTGATGAATTTAACTGCCCATGAGAATGTCTCGTGTTAATGGCTCCGCCTGGGACTTCTTGATCAGCAAAGCATTGGTCTCAGTTCTTCTGGCTGAGACAACTTCATTCATTCATTCCTCCAACAAATATTTTAAAGTACCTGCAACTTGGTCATTTTTTTTTAGTAGAAAAAATAGGGAATTGAGATTTTAAAGCTGAGAGCTATAATCTGTTTCTTAAGATTTCTGATGCATGTTATTTAAAAGTGGTGTTTTTCAAAAATTTCACTTAAAAACATTATAAATTTACCTATATTATCTTATTATCTATGCCAGAGGCTTTGCTGGATACAAAATTTGGCACCATTCGGCAGGCATTTTCATGGGCAGTAGAGTGTGCTTCTAAGCCCCTTGGTGTGGGCTCGGCCACGGGACTCTGTGTGTGGACAGAGAGGACAGCGTGCCAGGCCAGAGCCCTGGTCATCGTTTCTGCCTGCTGTCTGCAGTGTCTGCCACGGCCTTGAGGAGAATACGCCAGCTCATGGGCCAAAGAGACCTGGGGAACACGGCCGTCCAGATGTCCCGCGGATCTGTGTCAGAGCAGAGCAGTGCCACGCCAGCTGCTGTGTAGCAAAGCGTTTCAGATTAGCTACGTCTCATCTGAGCTGCAGCTGCAGGAGCAATATAAATAATTGTGGTTTCACACTACTGAGTTTTGAGGTAACACGAAACAGCGTCTTTGTGCCCACAGCTAATGGAGACAGTGGCAAGATGGATTATTAGCATCGAAGGCTGCCGGCTCTTACCTGAACGCAGATTATCATCTCGCTTTGCCCCTCCTCCACGAGGCACGGCCCCACCACACACAGAGCTTAGCCTGGGGTTCCTGTGCCCTTTCCACTGCCCGCGTCAGCGATGTGCAGCTCTTGGTTTAACAAACTTGGCTTCCCACTGCCTTGCCTGCTTTTTGTTAGTATGTATATCTTTTCCTATGTTTGGAGTTAATTTTTCCACTTTTATGACATTTTGTTTTCTTTCTTGGAAACCTAAACTCTTTAAAATAATGGTTTCTCTCTCTAACTTTTCCATAGTAAGATCCTTATGACTTTGGGGAAAAAAGGAAACATTAATAACCTGTTATTATCACTATTACTTTTGCTTGAACCGTACCCAGTCCGGGTTGTGACAATTAAGGGATGACCTCCAGAAACCTGCTATGTGTTTTCAGTAGAAGTTTATACATGAGAATGCGTGAATGAGACATGCAAAGTTAGAAACGTGTCCCACCAAGTGCTCTGGACACTGACAGCTGCAATTCATCACATAAATTACTACGCTTAGCTGCAAAGCTTTTGTCATAGGGAGACAAGGCACTTCCTAAATTGCTTCCTGCCCTCTTTGATAATCACCTCCGTTTTTACAATCCAGATATCCAAGATAAAAGACACCTTGATGCACACACACAGAGAAGCGTTCAGATTTTATGTACATCACTGGGAGCGCCCATATGCTGCTCTGTTCATCTTTGGATATGAGTCTTTTTCCCGTCTGTCTAGATGAGGCACTAGCTTACTTAGGCAAGAAACTGTGGGCAGGAGAGGAAACGTAGCACCAAACAAGTCAGCCTCTTCACTATAGCCTCTTAGTGGCATCTTCCACAGCGTCAGGCAGCGAGAACCCTTTCATCCCGAGCATCACACCAACAAATTCACTTTAAAATGCATGCGTTAACGTGTGTTCCTGAAGGCACGCCATCTGGTAAACAGTCTGACCAAGTGTCTTTAAACTGCTTTAGAAACTTTAAGGACTGATTGTTCTCATTTTAAAAATATCAATCTGCCCTTTAGAGATATGAGTTACGCTGCCACACAAATGCAAAATTTTATACATCTTCATAAAAATCCAGTTGAATTCCAGGGGACTGATCTAGCAAAGCAGGTAAGCTGAAACCTGGTCCCAGGTCCACATTAACTCCAGAGTCCACATAACCCCTTTCTAGAAAGCCAGTTTTAAGGTTGCTATCTATAATTCCACATTTCTGAGCTGCTTTCCTCCGAGATTACAAGAACAGAAACTCCGGTTTAGAGATCATAAAATAGGCTCATTAAGAATCAACAATGTGCACATCTACTAAGCTTTCTGCCCGATGACCCGTGCCACAGCCGAGATGGCTGTAGAAACGAGACCCACCTGACTTACAGTCGGCTTCTGCCCGAGTACGCGCCATTCCGCTAGCTGGCAACAGGTGAACCACGGCCCCAGCTTTAGCAGAACAGGTCAGCAGTCAGGCCATCTGGGCACATGGGACAGCAGCTGCCCAAGGACGTCCGTCTCCCCAGTTCCCGGAACCCAGGAATATGCATGTTACACGGCAAATGGGGAATGAAGGTGGAAGATGGAATTAAGTTTTCTAATGAGCTGACCTTGAGAGAGTATCGTGAACTGTCAAGGTGAGCCCAATGTAATCGGATGGGTCCCTTAGGAGTAGAAAAGGGAGGCAGAAGAGATGGTCAGAGTGATGCAGGGAGTGAGACTCGGCCCTGCATTACTGGTTCACAGACGGAGGGAGAGAACAAGAAAACCACGCGACGTGGGCGGCCTCCAGAAGCTGGAAGGGCCAAAGAACTAGTTCTTTCCTAAAGCCTCTGGAAAGAAACACAGGGCAGCCACCACCTTGATTTTAGCCCAGTAGGAACTTCTGAACCCATTTCAGATTTCTAAAGTACAGAATTGTAGGATGATAAATTTATGTTGTTTTAAGCCACTAAATTTGTGGCAATTGGTTACAGAAGACACAGGAAACTAATATATCATCTTAATGAGGTTACTATCTAAATTATAGCTCTCTAAAGGCTATCTAAATTATGGATAACTGAGAGACAACAGGAATTTAAAATAAAAACGGCATCTTATTCCAATTAAAATAGTTTCATAAAATAGAAAAGCACAAGCAACCAATGAAAAACAGATAAATTAAACTTGATCAAAATTAAAAACTTATGTTTCAAAGGACAGTTGCAAGAACATGAAAAAACCCACAGAAAAAAGAGGGTATTTCCAAATCATATTTCTGATAAAAGTCTAGTATCCAGAATATATAAAGAATATAAGTAACTCCACAATAAAAAGACAACATAACTTTTAAAAAGGCAAAGGATTTGAAAAGATATTCTCCAAAGAAGACATACAATTGGCCAATAAGCACGTGAAAAGATGCTCAGCATCATCGGTCATTAGGGAAATGCAAAGCCAACTACAATGATTCCAATTCACACCGACCACCACGGCAGTATGAAAAGAGGAGAGGAAAGGAAGTGTGGATGAGGATAAGGGAACCCTCATACACTGTTGGTGGGATGTAAAATGGTGCAGGCAATAGGAAAAACAGCTCGGTGGTTCCTCAAAAAGCTGGAGTTGCCGTACGCCCCAGCAACGCCACCCCCAGGGGTGCACTGGAGGACTGAAACGTGCGGAGCCATAAAAGCTCACACATAATGTTCACGGCAACATTATTCGTGATAGGCAAAAAGTGAACACAATCCCAATTTCCATGAAGTGATAAATGGATTAAAAAATGAGTATCCATACAGTGGAATAGTATTGAGCCGTACGCACGAGTCGCGTGCTAATGCTAACGAAGCCTGACACCCTTCGATCCTCTCCCCCTACTCTGAAGCATACAAGAATCTTGGGACACTTCAACTCCACTTAACCATCCCAGCTTATATGCACATATGTCACAGTTTCATTGTGTGTATTTTTCCTTCGATTAAAAACAGACCATTTTGAAATAATTGTGGCTTTACAGGAGGTTGTAAAGAAGTGTACAAAGAACTTACATAATTCTATTAGTAATATTTAACTCCCAATCTATAACAGATATTATAAAATAATAATCTGTTTTGTCTTAGGTGAAAGTAATGTAGAGAGTAAAGGCCTTCTGCTTCACTGTCAAAGACTTGAAAAAGATCAAACAATACAGGCTGTGATAAGCACATAACCTTTTAAAACATTGTGTTAGTAGGTCCAAGGATCTATGGAGAAAAAAACTAGTTAATATATTTATCATCTTTTCAGTTTCTATCTCATTAGGAGACATGTAACTTCCTAATCAGGTCATTCGCAAGTTATCTTTAAAACGTAAGAGCTACTCTCTACCTCTAAATGAAAAGAACATCCAGCAGGTGCCACAGAATACAGAGGAAAGTAGAACCGGCTGAGAGCAAAGCCACATGGCTTCTTTCCTTTCCCCTGGAAATACAAAGATCAAAATGCAAAGCCAGGACGCACGTTCAGGTTTTCTAAAGAGATGGACAAATGTGCGGATAGTGAACAGACCTTATTTTCCCTACTGTGTGCATCAGCATATACTGACATTGTCTATATAAAAATGTTAGAAATATAAAGAGCATTTTTAAAACAAACTTTAATAATAGCCCTTGACTCATTTTCTTTGCTGTTCATTTATATTTTCTTAATTATTTGATTTTAAATTAATTATTTTAAATTAATTAATTTATTTTTCAGGCGAGGAAACCCTTTGACCTCACAGATTGCAAGGACCTTGTCAGTTTACAATCCCTTTTTTTTTTTTTTTTAATGCCTATAGCACCTGGTCTTCCTAGGTGGTCTCCCATCCAAGTACTACCCAGGCCTGACCCTGCTTAGCTTCCAAGATCAGACGAGATTGGGCTTGTTCAGGGTGGCATGGCCGTAGCATTTTCTTAATTTTTTGAGGTCTAATAGTCTTTATAAATTTGTAAGTGTATCATTCACATTAACTAAATGGCCAACACCATATATCCTGCTAAATGAGTCATCGCCCTGATACAAGGCAGCCTTAAAGTTTGAGTTTAAATTGTATTTTATTGGAAGGTATCTTGCTAGTGCTTACTTGCGTGTACTACACCACATTCTACATACTAGGTGCTACAATAGTCATGACCGGTGTTGGATGTGCGGACTTGGTCCTCCAGCCTGATTCTAAGCACCCTCAAGGCCACATGAGCATCATCTGGGTTCCTGTTAGAAAAGCAGAATCCCAGGCCTCACCCCTGGCCTACAGAATCAGAATCTGCATTTTTGCAAGACACACCAAAGTGTCTTGCAAAAATTAACCCCTCCATTTCACATACCATTAGTCTATCTCTCACGATTTCCTTTCCTTCTTCAAACAACTATGGGCTCCTTATTTAAACAAAACCAAATTTCTCCCCATGCCCAACCACCTTTGGTGACTGGTAATCTCCATCAGCGATCAGACTACCTCAGCTTGGTTTCCTTGGTTACCATGTTCCTGGAATGAATTCTGTGCACCTCCTTTTTTAATTCACTCATTTCCTTCTTAAAGCTCTGAAACTTGACTTTCACCCCAGTGTCGTTTGTACACGTAGAAAGCATGCATACACGCACGCGCACACACACACGATGCAGATAGTTGACTCTGGTAACCTTAGACCAACTTTTAAAACGTCCATCGTCCTAAGACTGACTGGAACATCTGGGCGGCGTGCGGTGCCTGTGCCCATCTCCTCACCTCTCAAGATCACCTGTGCGGGAGCTGTGCCCCCGCCTAGCTGGCTGGACTGCCCTACGCCAGGCCACATTTACTGAATGCCTCCTGCAGCCCTGCCCTGACTTTGAAAAACTAATTTTATAACTCTGCATGAATAACCCAAAAGTACACACAGACACAACAACATAGGACCTAGTACTTACTATCAAGCGTTGTACAAAAAGGAAGCAAAAGAAACACATTCTCTTTTAATTCCAATGACTTTCTTCCCCTTTTTCCTCCTCTTTCATTGTGGTAAGGCACTCAGCATGAGGTCTACGTCCCTAAGAGCTGTGCGTGCACACCACAGTATCGCTCACTCAGCCGCAGCGCCGTGCAGATCTGCAGAATGTGTGCGTCCTGCGTAACCTCTTACAGCGAAGGTCTGAAGGCTGAGATGCCATGACGTTTACTGGGTACCACAGCCCACTCACCTTCTATGGGTTTTGAGCGGTCTGCTCACTAGTGATGGGATGTGGTGTTATTCATCAGGTTGGCCCTTTACGAAGAAAAATGAAGAGCAATAAAGGAAAGAACCACAGTGAAAATGGGGGTGTGCTGAAAGGTTAATGTGCTCTTCAGCCACTTCAGACAGATCACCGACAGCCACACGATCTGTTTACCTGATGCATGCAGAAAGAACTGTCACGCCTCACCTTTGGAAATGGGCCATTACTCTTGGTGACAGATTATGAATTCTGGAATATGGCCGGCACCTGGCCAGACAAGGAAGAGTTCATAAATCAGACCCAAAACAGAATACCTGACTAAAATTCTTGAGTTCTTTGAGGAGTAGAAAAGGGCCGCATCAGGAGAGAATGAGGTAAGCCTATGTGTGTGTGTGGGGTGGAGAAGAGACTGTGGTTTTGGTTGGCTGAGCTCTGCTACACCGTGGAACGTGGCAGGAGCTGGGGGTCGGGCTGGAGGATGGCTGGGATGAAGGTTTTGGTCTTGAATGGAAAACTGGCTTGGGCCTTCCGTAAGCAAGAGAAGTGATCAATCTCTCAATGAAATGTATAAATAATTGATTCTTAGGGGTCAGTGTTTCTCTATTTTATAAATAATCTGGAAAACAGCCATAACTTGGTAGACAATCCTAGGCAAATCATTAAATAGATGAGAATAAATTAAAATTGGGGTTTATAAATATTTGAAAATAGCCAGAAAAATATCGACTAAAATATAATGTTGACATACAAATGCCCCTGAGAAATGAGCTAAACAACTTGTAAGAAGATGGGCTCAAAATATTTGTTTTGTGATATAGGAATGAAACCCAAAAGTGACTTTTAAAGCTATTATCTATTAACTAAAACTATTATGAAAATACGCTCCAATGAGCCCTCCAAAGCCAGCGACTGTTGATAACCCTCCAGCAAAGTACTAGCAATGCACAAAAGGTCACGTTCTACTGGCCGTCACCGTCTGCAGCCCGTCCCACAATGACGTCATGACCTGTCGCCTGGGAGGCGGGAGCAGTTGCTCAGTTTTCCTCGCCCCCTGCCTCCTCCTCAGACAGCAGCCACCAGGCTGGTGGGAAGCTCGGCCAGTACAGCACTACAAGAGTTTCCTTTTTTGAGAAGAAAAAAATCTAAGTAAATATAAATGCCATTACTGTAATGTCACCAGTAGGATTTTAAAATAGTTTGTTTTTAAAATCATTATTTGGGACATGCTTTAAAATAATACATAACATCATGCACAGAAAGTGGAGACCATTTTCATAAGGATAAAAGGCATACCAAGCCTTTTAGCTGTGATAAAGCACCATCTCTAATAATCATTTTATCTAAAGACTTCGGAGGTCTGATAAATAGATCAATTTTCAGATATGAAAAACCATGCTACTTTCCCATTTATTATTAATGTCAATGACCTAGAGTTCTCAGGCCAAATTCGATTTTCCTCCCCAGGAACCTAGCTCGGTAGAGCCCTCACAGGCCTTCGCTACAGCAGAAACTGCGATCAGCATGTTCACACTAGAGGCCAAAATTTCCCAGCGAGCACCACAGCTGAGGCCGCCTGAGGCCTCCCTGTAAAGTGCTGGCTCTGCTCGCTCCCGGCAGGGACGCCCGGTGCAGCGGGCAGGAAAGCGGGTGGCTTTGTCAGCAAGTGCTGGGGACGGGTGCTCTTACGGAGACGGTCCATTCCGCCTTTCTACCCCTTTTCCCTCCCTACTTAAAACTTGCCCTCAATCTCCCTTTTAAACTGACTTCCTCAGTATAAACATTTGTAAGATGGCAGCACACATCTTAAAAATATGGTGTCCAATCCTTCTGTATACTCGCATCCAGAGCTAGACCGCGTACACCTGTACCCCAGCCCCCACTCGGCACGTCCGTCTCTGCAGGTGGATGGCTGTTCAGCAGGAGGTCCCCCCCTCCACCAAGAACACGGGGCTCTCCTGCATGCTCGTCTAGCCAGCTAGCCTATCAGCTTCTTTTTCTGGACCTTAGTTAAAATGCTCTATTATCTCTGTGTTAAAAAGGACATAGCTTTCCTTTGTCAAGATAGTTTCTCCAGATAGAAGCCTTTTGTTCCTTTTCTTTTGTTCTTTGGTAGGGTCCTGGTGTTACCCTATTAGCAGCAACATCCATTCCTGTATTAAACACATCAAAAGCTTCACTATATGGATCAGTTTTAGTGTATACACATCTATGCAAAGTAAAAAAAAAATGCATAGCTTTTATTTTTCATCACACATGGTACAAATTGAAAGCCTTAGAAAACAAATTCCAGGCACCTTTATACTTAGTTGAAAAAGAATGTTAACAGTCTTGTTAGGATTTTTCATTCTGATGTTATCTCACGATTTCCTTCTAACAATTCCCCAAAGGAAATGTGTGTCAGGCATGTACGTACAGAAATAGTGATTCAATAATTAATCATCAGTGACTTGCTAGACCATCTTTAAACTGGCCAGGAGCATTACAAGCTATATTTATCCTAAAATATAAATTTACCTGCTTTAGAGAAATAATTATATTTTAAGGTTTCTTATGGACACCTGTCTTTGAACACTTAAGCATTAGTGACTGTGTTCCTTGCCTTATGCGTAAGGTGTATAAGGCATCGCGTTATGTGTTGTAAAGAAAACCCTCAAGATATATGAAATGCAGGAAGTGAAACAAGCTTAAATTCACAGGAAGTTTAACTACACTCAATATAAATCGTCAATATAAATATTTAAAGAACGTTGCACGTAGAGGGATGGATAAGAGCTGCATCTTGAAGGGAACCAGTATGTCGCCCCAAAATATGCCACAATCGAAATATTGATTATTTTGAGCAGAAGGCACCTGAGAAATAGCAGATACAGGAAGGACTCTCTGACCTCATTTCTAATGAAAAGCAAGGCATGAAATTTCCGATGACAAGGGTGCCCTCCCTGCAAGAACACGCTTATCACTGGAGGCAGAGTCGACAGCAAGACGCAACTGCACGAACAAACCGAACAAAGTCACCCCATCTTCAGCTAGTTCCCTCCACTGCTTTCTAGTCACTTTCCCACAGCTTACCCCTCTCAGACCAAACCCCTTTTTCCTTTGTCTTGATGCATTTCCACAATTCATCACTGTTTTCTAAAATGAGCTCTCAGGCCTGTCTGCTTCTTTGGGTCTTCATTTCTTATACATGAAGGCTTCCATGTATACACAAAAATATTAACATTAAATCAAATTTCTGTGCTTTTCTCGTGTTTATCTGTCTTTTGCCAGTTTAATTCTCAGGCCCAGACACAGGACCTAAGAGGGTAGAGGAAAAGTCTTTCCTCCCCTACAATATACAAATGAGTAGCATTTGAATAAGACATTTCAAGCATGAAAGATCCATTTGTTAATTCCCTTAAATCTTCAAAAAGCAGAGAAGATAGAAAAAAACAGTTCTTATATTTTTGATGTGAGCTAATACAGCACTAATACCAAATCCTGAGAAATCTAGTTATTAAAAATACCTTCAAGAAATATGAAATGATCTGTGGTAAGTTTGACAAAAGATTGCAGGAGCTGTAAACTGAAGGCGATAAAACGTTGCTGAGAGAAATACGTCCCTAACAAACGGGGAGGTGGACTGTGTTCTCGGGCCAGAAGATTCAATATTGTGAAAAAAGATTAAAGTAAGAGGATTTACACTACCTGATTCCAAGACTCATCATAAAGCTACAGTAACCAAGACATTGTGGTTTTGGGGTCCATGTAGTCATACTGATCAGTGGGACAATGCAAAGTCCAGAGGTGGACCCACACATTAATAATGAACAGTTAATTACAAAAAGATTTCAAAGCAATTCAGTGGTGGAAAGAAAAATTTTCAACAAATTGTTGTTGGAACCATAGGACAGCCACGTGCAAAATTATCAATCTCAAACCCTAACTCATCGTTTACAAAAATTAACTCAAGATGAATCACAGATCTAAATGTAAGAGCAAAACTGTGAAACTGCTTAAGAAAAATCTAAGAGCACATTTTAGTGACCTTGGGTTGTATAAAGATTTCTTAAATAAGACACAAAAAGCATGAATTGTAAAATTTTAAAAATCAATAAATTAAATTTCATTAAAATGAAAAACTTTTGCTCTTCAAAAGAGTCTGTTAAGGAAATGAAAAGGTAGCTACGGACTAGGAAAAATTATTTGCAAAACATGTATTCCGAAAGGATTTATACCTAGAACACAGAAAGAACTCTTATAAATTACTAATATAAAGACCAACAATCCAGTAAAAAATAGAGAAAAGATCTGAACCATGTTTTTTTCCACTGTGGTAATTTAGACACCTTGGGCTGGATAATACGTTCATGGTGGGAGGCCATCTTGTGCAATGTGGGGTGTTTAGCAGCCTCCCCAATCTCCACCCAGTAGCTGCCAATGGGATCCCTAACAGTGACAACCAAAAATGTCTTGAGACCTTGCAAGTAGTCCCGCGGAAGCAAAATCACCCCCGATAAGAACCACTGCTTTGAATACCACTTTACCAAAGGAGATGTATGGATGACAAATAAGCCGGTATCACCTATGATAACCAACAAAGAACTACTGAAAGCAGTTGCTTGATAAAGTTATACAATATACAAACATAAGCTTTGGAAAAAATTTACTAAACTCATATGAAGGAAGCTATAAAGTTTTACTGAAGGGGCATGAAAGAATGAATATGTGCCTGTGAATAAATAAATGTGTGCCTGGAGAACAAATGAAAAGATGAAAAATCCCCTACTTAAGTTGTAAATTTGGTGAAATTGTAATGAAAATATGATTTCCTTTTAGAAACATCATAAAATAATTCTAAAGCTAATTGAAGCATAAAAGGAATATCAAGAAAAATATTTGGAGAGGTAATAATGGTAGGTCTAAGGTTGTTTTAAAAACAGTACAGGGATAGGAAAATGCACAGAAAAATCAAAGAAGTTCACCAGATGTACCTGAATATTCTGTTTGATAAAAGCAATGTTTCAATCAATAAGGACATGATAGATTAATGAGTGAGAACAAACTAGCCAGGTATGTTTTTGAGGGGAGGGTGTGTAGTTGGGGCGGAGAGAGAAATAGTGTTGATTCTCTACCTGCATTACTTTTAATCTTCAAGTAAATTTCAAATGATCCACTTCAAAGTTTTAAATATTAACCAACAACAAAATAATTGGATTTTAAACTTCTGTCAGAAGAAAGTCTATTACAAGAAAAGACATAAAAGACTACTAAATCTGACGGCATAAAAATTAAACTGCTTGAGCTAAATTTATACAATCTACATGAATAAAACTTAAAAACAATGTTCAGTAATAAAAGGAAGTCTAAGTATTATATAAAATTTGCTGTTATTTACAAAAAATCTAAATACAGAAAGTAATATGTTGCTTATAGAAACATGTGGGCATTCAAAAATACACAGTTTAGAAGAATAAAGAACATACTTTGTTACTCTGGGAGATAAATGAAGTCCAAGAGTGGGAGTCTGAAAGATTATTTTTTGCAATATATTACATGTTATTTATTTTTTTTTTTTAAAGAGCTGGAAACAAAAAAAAAAATGCTAATTGTGGGTAGTAGAAATATGAATAGGGATTGTATTTTTCTACACTTGTGCATTCCAAAAAATTCCTCAAAAGAATATTAAAATTTTTGAGGAAAAATAAGCACATACATATACCGTGTTAGAAGACAAATTACAAATAAATTTAGAATACATGTAAGTTCAATAACACTAACAGAAAAGAGTTTGTTCACATAAGAGAAGATGACTAATCCCACAGAAAAATGGGCAAAAACAGTGAATGGACAATTCAAAAAGAAATTTACAGAGCCTATAAATATAAAAGGTGCTCTATTTCTCTATTAAAAATAATTTTCCTAATAATTAAAAAGAATTTTTCCCATTCGAAAAAAAAAAAGTTCATTTTGGCAAGTGTGTGAATATATGTCTATTCACATGATCCCACCGTCTCACTTCCGGACACTGGGTCCTCTTGGCTATTGTCACAAGTACGTGTCCAAGGATTTTGGCTGTAACATGGCAATAAAAATCTAGAGAGACGTAACCCACATGCATATCAAATTGGAACTGGTTTAATAAGTCATGGTTGCTCTATATGACGAGATCTATGTGTGTGTTAAACAAATGAGTTGGATCTGTATTTATAAAATAAGGTAATATATTTAATAACGTATAGCATGTGTTTAAGTATAAAAAGCAAGTATAAGAGAACGATTACTTTTTTTTGGTTAAAAATGCACCCATAATAACAAAAGCATAACGTTCTAGGAAGATAAATGCCAAACTTTTAGAAGTGGTGACCTACGGCAGTTAGATGGTAATGGGACTTCCATTTTCTATGTTTCATATGTCTGCCCTGTTTTATCACTTTGACAATATAATCTCTGCAAAAAAAATAATTTTTAAATGTGTATTTTGAAATTTATTTTTTGTAGGAGCTTGTAATCAAAGACATGGACTGTGTCATGGAAACTGGAATAAAATTTCTGAAGACTTTATTTAAAAGGAAAGTATTTAATAGAAGAGCATGTGCTTCTTTAAGCGATATGCTGTATCTAACATTTTATTCTGGATGTGGAGACTTTGTGGTGATTACCAATGCTGTAAATGAAAGCAGCGTTGCCTAAGTTCTTGAGTGCTCCCTAAGAACAATTTTCCATGAAGAAACAAATAAGAATTCTTACTTTCCCACCTGAATATAGTATTTGAAATATTTATATATATGCAAAGTAGGTCATATTTCATCCAAGTTGTCATCAATTCATCTAATTTTTGACATGATATATAATTTTTAATGATGTGCAAAAGAAATTCTGAAGTACTCTATCCCAAATCGTCTAAGTATTAATAAGACCAAAAGTTATAATGACACACTAAATATAACCAAAACTTAGGGCAATATTCCCCCTTTTCTATCAAAAAATAGATAACTTGAGCTCACAAAAACAGAATAGGCAGCAACCCAGAATTTTCCATGGCATCTTTCGATAAGTGGTGCCACCACAAACCTCAACGAATTCCCAAGACATTTTAAAATCAGCAATTTAGCTGCCAGTTCCAAATAAATCGTTTTATTTATGCAGAGGCTGAGACAGTCTTAAGTACCTGGTAGGAAGTTTGCCTCTTTTCCCTCTATGCCTGAGTGACTCAGTGTCTGACAGTCACTCCAACTAATCGCCTTGCAAGTTCAAGATCGGAATCATTTCCAGTGTCTGTCATCCCTAGTGGGGTACCTAAAATTCTCTTGTGGTCCATTCTATGTCAGGTGAACTCAGTAAAGGACGCTGGAATCAGTCCACTAGTTAGGGTCTGTTAATTTACTAAGAAATGTGCTCTACTTCCCACAAAATATGCAAACTGGGTTTGTACTGCAGACGTGTTGCCTTCCTAAGGAGGCTCAGGACTGTTAAGAGTTGGTATTCAGAACAACCCAAGAGTATATAATCAACTAAGAAGATGGCTGATTTTTTGTGGCCTATGAAAGAATTATCTGACACCATTTACAATTTGGTAATGACAGGGAGAATGTACTTGGTCTCTTTACTGGGATAAAGTCTATAGAACCATTACAAATTAGGGCTCATATACAGGAGACACCTTCTTTGTTCTGCATTTATATTATGCAAACAGTATTTGGAAGGGCTGGAAAAGAAGAAAAATCACCCATAATCTTATTACTCTAATTAAATATGTTTTCCCACTTTCAGTCCTACGTGCTTATCTGTGACTCTTGTTTTGCATCGTTCAATCACAGCATATGCAATTTTATATCTGGTTTCTAAATTCATTTTCCAAATCAAAGCCTGTTCCTCAACGAGCAACTGTCTTCTTCATCATGATACAGCAGCCATTTCGAGATGGATGGGAAGGGAGCTATTTTAACTTAACCAGACGTTTATAAATGTGGTATTCTGCCCTTCCGAGATCTTCTGGAATCTCGGCAGGGGCAGATCTACATCCCCCCCGGTTCTGCTCTCGGTAAGTGGCCCGAGGACACTCGGCACTGCCACATTCTTGCCAGGACCCTGGAGCTTCAAAAGTTCTGGGCAGAGGCTGGACTGTTACTTTCATCATTCATTTACTCTGCACTGTGACTGTGGGTATGTGATCTTTTTCATGTCTAATTTTACTTTTTGTGCTTTTTCCTTTTTATTTCTGATGGTCCGCTGTCTAGTGGTTTCTTGCTCTCTAGGAACCAGTTTTTTGACTGCTTCACAAAGTTATAATTTTTAATTTCTCCTTTGATCGTTTTTCTTTCATTTGACTTCCTTAGATATACTGTATTATTCCATTTACAGCTTCTTGAGTGAAAAGTAATTTATTGCTTCTCTTTCGTTTTAGAATTCAAGTATTAAAAGCTGTATATCTTCCTGAGCAAACTTTACTGTCTCCTATGATATGTGTGGATTTTTTTTTTTACAATTATTATAATACTTAAATATTCCTTTTGACTCAAGAGTTGCTTATGAGTAAATTTTTGCTTTCCAGAATGTATTACAAATTTATGATTATAATTTTTAGTTTTATTACACTGGGTCAGAATGTGGAATGTATTATTCCACCTCAGGGAAAAAACTGAATTTTTTGGTCACTTAATCATCAATTTTGTAAATTTCCAAGGTGACTTTTAAATGACTCTGTTATCATATAATTGTAGTCCTATGCGTATACAGCTGACCCTGAATGACATGGAGGTTAGGGGTGCTGACCCCTCTTCCCACAGTCAAAAATCCAAGTTTAACTTTGAGTTTCCCCAAACTTAACCAATAGTGTTTGTATTTCATATGCACACACATGTAAACATATACATTTATGTATACATATATTTATATATTATGCAAACCTTACTAATCTTTCACATCTTTTTGTTTGTTTTCTGGATCTGTCATGGGCTGACAGAATTTAGAGCCTATAATCACTACTTTGTCAGTTTATTCATCTGCTTTCCTGTCATTTATGCTTTACAGATTATGGTGCAATTGTATTTTAGTATATACTTATACCCTCATTATGCCCTTCACTATTATAAGTTCCTCATTCATATCTCTGTTGAAATAGTTTATCTTCAATCCAGATTTATCTAATAAAAATCTCAATAACAGCTTTATTCTTGTTAGTATTTCTAAATTTGTTTACATTTTACCTTTCTGGGTCACTTTGCTGTAAATGGATCTCCTATAGTCAGCATACAGATTTTTTTTTTTTACTTAATCTTTAAAAAACATTTTAAACTAGTTTTGTTTACTTTTATGTTTAGTTTTAGTTTTGTTCTATTGTGGGTTTGAAGTTAGAAATCACACAATATACATTCTTATACACAAATATGTCTTTCCATCTTCTAGACTGGATTCAAAATATATCCGTTACCCGACCTGCACTTCAATGTTCGACTGAGTGCATCTCCAGTGGCAGCCTCTGGACAGTAATCGGCAGCTGGGGGGTGATAAACTCAGACAGGCATCACCCGGCCTGGCTAGAAGCTCACTCGCTGTAGCCGTCACCGAAGTGCACCTGCTGTGTCTGAATTAGAGCGACTAATCGACGAGGCACTGAGGGCCAATGAGGGGTGAAGCTCCATCCCCTGCTCTTCAGCCACCTTGTTGCCATTACTACGCATCAGTCTAGACGCAGTTCCCATTTGGAATGAGCTTTAACTGCCCTGCTGTGCCTCCTGGGTCAACGTTGTAGCTGACCAACAGCAATAAACAAATAATTCAAATAAGTTTAAAATTCGAAGGAACACAAAATAGGCCTGCAAAAGAACTGCATCCAGATAACTCCATCCCTCCCTTTCTTTGCTTCTCTGAGGCTTCGTGTGACCTCTGCAGCCTTCTTGAAGCCATTCTTTGTTTATTTTACATCATAGTCTTCCTGAATCTCCTTTCACAGACAGAGTTCTGGATTCTTCAAAGCAGTCTCTGAAAGAGTGAGATTGCGGTCCCTGGACTGTACTTCTAGCCTACACTCAAGTAGAGAGGGATGCAGAAGTAAAAAGAGATGCTTGGGGTCTATTGGCTCACCTGTCCCGCACACAGTAAAAGGAGCCTCACCTGCAGAACCCAAAGCGGGTGGGGACACGGGTGGGGAAGGTGGGTGGGTTTGCTTTGTAGAAAAAAGATCATTAAATGTTAAAAAATCAGGCATCTGTGCTTAGAAGCTATTTAGTCTTGTAATTCGCTTCTAGATACAGCAGGAGAAACAGTCACAGCTAGATATAAATCCGAACGCTAGAGCAGGGGGAGCCTATGAGTGAATGCTGAGTAGGTTACCAGAACAATCTACAGGAATGAAATGCCTGGTCCTTGCTGTTTGTGACCCTTTTTTTTTTCTTTTCTTTTTCTTTCTTTCTTTCTTTTTTAAACTCAGGAAGACAGCCTGTGGCCTAGGGAAAGGAATATGTCCCCTCTCTCTTTCAGGGTGCAGGAGAGCTAACTTTTAAAGGACGGGAAACATGGTCTTCCCATGGCCACGGGTCACCACCTTAATCAGTTTTCAAGACTATAGGTAATCTCTTTAACAAAAGATCAAAGGACATTGCTTTCTGAAACAGATATCAGATCAATCAAGCTTTGCATAAGAAGCTAACTCTGAGACAGAAATGGAAATGGTGGAGGTGGAGGAAATAAAAATGTAGCAAGTGGCTGAAAAAAAAGATATACAGATGTTTGCTTCACTCCACATTTTACGTGATTTCATTAGCAGCAGGTAAAGATAGAAAATGTCCTTTATTTCTAGAACCTTATACAAGGTTGTGAATTTTGCTCTAATACCTATGAAACAAAGATTGGAAAGAAATGAGTAATATGGAGCTCTAACATGATATACATATATATTTGATTTAAACAAATTCAAATCCAGATAAATGAACTTTTTTTTTCCTTAGTAAGTGTCAAAATCAAATAGCATTTGGTTTCCAATTCATTTGTGTGCTCTGAGCTTCTGCATTCATTATTATTCTTCCCCAGTTACATTCCCAGACTTTGCAAAGACACTGTCGGGCGGTTTGCCACAGGTGACAGGGTAGCTGAGGAGCCTCGGTGCCGGGGAACCTCTGGCCCTGTACTGAAACTGCTGATGAAGGGAGTGTGTCATCTGCCAAAGTCTTCACGTTCTGACAACTACCATTTTGATCCAAGAGACGATGCCTGCCCCCGGTCTTTTCTTCATATTTAAATTGAAAGGGGGTGGGGGAGCATATAAGCTAAAAAAAAGAATAAGTAGGCACCTGTCAAAGTTTCATATTTTTGAGTAAAAATGGGTGATTTAAAATATTCACTCAGATTATTAGGCTCTTTATATCAAATGGCTCACTTTCCTCCTATCTGTCTTTCCTTTGCTTGTGTAAAACATACTGAAAGCCATGAAAATAAGTCAAGTCATTAGGGCCTTACCTGGCTTTCATGGTTTGGAGGATCATCACTTTTCTACTATTGTCCTACATGGATAGTAATTCTGTATGGATTCTTTTTTTTTTCTTTTTAGTATTATTTAGTGTTATGCTTTCTAAACAAACTTCTCATTCTACTGTGGTAGATCTCATATGAAACAGAATATAAACTCCAAAGTTTAAAGAACTGGATTGTAGCAAATCTAACCCAAAACAGTTATCTGGTAGTAATTTATATAATCTGTGTGAATTCCACAAGAGTTTACATCAGGGGGTAGACTTAGAAATCAATGGCTCAGTGGCATAATGAAAGTTGTGACTAGCAGGAAAATATATTGAAACAATTTATAAGTTCAGTTCAACAATACTCAACGATCTTTCACATTTTTTGTTTTGACCCAGGTCCGCAGGTCCTGAGCATTGTGAGGGAGAAAAAGACACCATTTATTCCCCATGGTATAAGGGTCTGGACAAAAACTGTCTATAATTCTGATATTCATTTTTCCCTTCATCCAGGACAACAGAACCACTGATTTTTAGCTGGATACACAGCTCTTGAAAACACAGATAACATTCCTCAGTTTCCCTTGCAACTAGGTATGTCCATGAGATAAAGTGCTGGCTCAAAAGACAGATGCAGAGGTTCTAGAGCAACTTGGGGGACTTCTCCTTAAAGAGACAGCTGATGCTTTTGCTCCTTTACTTCTACGCTGCTGCCTGGAACATGAGTGGTCGAGCGCCAGCTGCCACCTGTGACCACGGGGATGAAAGCCCACCCAGGGCAGGGGAGCGGCAAGGCGGCGGGCGCCAGTCTCCAGGGTGACCGTGTGAAGCGGACCACCACATCCCACAGTGAGTGAGAGTAAGGAGCTAATTTTATACCCAAATCAACCGTAAGATTTCTTTTTCAATTATATCTCAAAGTGAATTAAGTTTGCTACTCAACTCTGCAATTGCTGAATGATTTTCGTCTTGTGAAAGGGTGAGATTCAGCATGAAACCGAGTTTTTCTGCACCTTGTCGATGCTTCCCCACCCCACCCCCCTTTTAGTCACCTGGGGATGCCTGTGTTCTCAGTCAGTCAGACTCTTCTCCTGCGTCCCCAGAACCCAACGCAAGACGTCCTGACTGGCCTCATCGCCACACACTGCCCAGTAACTCCCACCAATCCCTCACATCTCAGGAGGCTGAGCTATCACTTGTAGAAATATGATTTTTCAATAATTCAGCAACTCCAGAAGCAGCAGAGGACTGACACATTGGCACCCGATGACCTGTTGTTTTTTTATGACGTGGCAGCCAGAGTATTTTTTGTAAACTATAAGTCAGATATGTTGTCCTTTGCCTAAAACCCTCCAATTCAATTCCATCCCAACAAGTAAAAAGCTGAATTGAAAACAACTCTTCCCTGATCCAAAAAGACGTGAAGTCACAGAGCGAACTGCTGCCCCCAGCACTGGAGAGACCAGAGGTGAACACAGGAATCAAACCCTCCTGGAGCAGAACCCCTGAGCTGAAACCTCCATGGGAACAATGAACTGTAATGGATGAATTGCTGGAGTCTCAGTGTGGACAAGTCTGAGAGAGAAAACAGCTGACTCCAGCCCATGTGAGCATTCTTTCCCACTGAAGTGAGCGGGGGCGGGGGGGGGGGCATTTGAGAAGCATGTGAGGTCTCCAGTAAAGGCTCAGGCACACTGAAAGACTGACCATCAACCACGTCCCCTCTCCCACCCTCACCACCACCTTAGTGAAGGCCTATTCACAGCGGTGCCATGTCCAGCTACCAAGAGAAAAATTACAAGGTATACTAAAGGCAAAAAACACAAACTGAGGAGAGAGCAAGCATCAGAACCAGATTCAGATATAGTAGGGATGCAGGAATTTAAACCTATGATTAATATGCTAATAATTCTAATGGATAAAGTAGATAGCATGTAAGAACAAACGGGGAACAGAAACAGAGATGAAAATTCTAAGAACCCAAAAGAAATGCTGGAAATCAAAAACACCGCGGCAGAAATGTAGAATGCCTTTGACGGGCTTATTGGTAGACTGGGCACGGCTAAGGGGCGGCTCTTGGAGCTAAAGGATCTCTCAACAGAAACCTCTCCAAAACTGAAAAACAGAGAAAAAAGGTTGACACAAAACAAAACTAAAAGGAAACCATAAGAGCCTATGTAAGAACCGAGGGACAACTAGAAAAGGTGTGACAAACATGTAATGGGAATACCAGGAGGAGGAAAGAGACAGATATTACATCTAAAGCAATAACGACTGGCTGTTCCCCCCAAATTAATGCCAGACACCAAACCACAGATCCAGGAAGCTCAAAGAACACCAAGAAGGATAAATACCAAAAACCTGCGCAAAGGCATATAATTTTCAAGCTACAGAAAAATCAAAGGTAAAGGGAAAATCCTTGAAGAAGCCAGAGGAAAAACTGTAATTCTTCTCATCAACAAAAGCCGAAGTCTTTAGAATCCCTTTAAGGCCATGTAGGGGTTGGAGGGGAAGATAAGAATCTCCCTACTAGACAGAAGCAGAAATCATACATTCCCTATGATTCTCACCGAATTCTTTCTGTCCGCTAAAGAGAGAAGTGTCGAGGCTTAAGAAAATTACCACGTGAAGTACGTAGGAGACAAGGACGAGTCAGCACATCGGTACTTATGGTCTCGCTGTCATTCTGTCCCCTTTCAGTGACCCTCTGCTTGAACACGTGCACAGGTCCTCGAGCGATGCTCTCTCGGTTCAACACGACTTTGTCGCAACACCAACGAGATACCGTAGGAACCTAACTCGTTTATGAGAGCGAGCCTGTGGGAAAGTGGTTTTGTTGCACGTCGTTTTGCTTTAAGTCGCAGACCCTACGGACAGCGTTAAGAGGGGACTTACTGTAGCTGACTTCCTTACATACCTCTTGGTATTTGGATTTTCACTTCAATCAAAATCCTATTTTAATAAGGAGGTGTTGGTCGATATTTTTTAAAAAACAACAGCAAGAGACAAAACTTTGTAAATAGTAAGAATCTATTCAGTTCCAAGTTCCTGTCTCTGAATCTATGACTATTTAAATACTATGCATTAATATCTTACAAGTGTAAAGTGCTTTCCATATATCATCTTTTTTTTTTTTTGAATTTTGTAACATTCCTGTATGGTTAAAATTATTTGCTTTTTGTCCTACACAGCTATGGTTTGATTTTTCACCATGGTTCTGATTTCTTCCTCTATTCTGGCATTTTATTTCAGATGATTTACTGTAAGCTCTGCCAAACTTTTCCCGGAACAAAGAAAACGATAGGGAAAAAATAAGAATAAGAAGACTCTCACATTAGAAAATCCGGAAGTACAGGCTTCTTCAAGGTCATGTCACCTGACTGGGCAGGAGATGGGACTGGAACCAGGCCCCCCGACGCCAGGCCCCGTCCTGCTCTAGCATGCTGCCCCCCACCCCACACCTGTTCCCTTCCTTTTCCTACGCCGATTCTGACTCCCCGACACCCAGAAGCAGCAGAGAACACAGCGCCGGACATTCAGCACATCCTCAGTAAACCTCTTCCGTAACTCGGTTTCTCGGCAAACATCAGCCCGTGTTTGTCTTCTTGACAACCTCGCTTCAGCTAGACTCTCCTGGGTAGGACTGAAGTTCAAAAAGATGGGCCAAATAGATAGGTTTAGTTATTTGGATTCAGAAAGGAAAAAGAAAATCTCGCATACTGTTCATGAAACGTCTGAGGTACAGTCTGCATGTCAGAAGCCTTGTTTATTTCCTATTCACGTTTGTTTTTTCCGCCCTAATATACATGTTGCTCATATCTTTGCTTTAGGGAGTTGAATATGCTAAAAAAAAATGAGCGAAATGTGTCTGCCCTACACATGCGTGCATGCATGCGCGCACGCGCACGCACACACACACACACACACACTGGGCACTTGTAACTGAGAAGCTGGCAACATAGGACCTACTATACCCATCCCCCTGCTGAGACCCCAGACTCCTCCTCCTCTGTGACCAGCCACAGTCTAATGCATGAAGGAAGGAAAGTGGGCAAAGACAGAGAAACTGCCCCAGTTTGCCTGTGACGTGCTATACCCTGCCCCCATCCCAACACTCCCCAAGGCAACAAATTTGAGCCTCCGTTGTAGACTGATTATCATCCTCTGATCATGGGCTACATTTCTGGGAGGCCAGAGGCTGTTTCCAAGGGCGCAGGATAACACGCACATGACGCCATCATCAATCATTCATCAGTTGTAATTACCATTTGCATCCATATATCTAATCACAGCCTGTAGCAACTACCGCCCGTGAAGAGTTCAAAATCGGCTGAACACAGAAACACGGAAGGTAATTATAGCACAGCCACCCACAAATTCTCTCACACTACCATGTATGCGGCCCCTGTTCACATTCCATTTAGCGAATGATACACATTCCCTCTGGCCCGTATCGCATGCTGGAGGATGGGTGGAGGGGCAGGATGGCGTACTGCAGGGGGGATGCGGCGGTGAGCACATGCCACGTTTCCTCGGGGGCGAGGGACCACATCCTCTGAGCGGCTAATTCCTGGGCTGTGCTTTTAAGCATATTCTCACGTCAAGCGCAGAACTCTGCAAAGCCGCTTTACTACACTTCATTCTCCTCCCTGCTCCTCCACACATCTCCCCTGCCGCCTTCCTTTACTCTACTTCTGTTTTTGTTTGTCTTTCCCCTGCCGAGCTTTACTTGATCAGTTTCTAGTACAACTGGCCTTCAAGTTTCCACACATTCACTTTATCCACGACATTCTTTTGGGACAATTTAATAGCAAGTCATTTACATTGGACTGTATATCCACCGCGCATAGCTCCACATGTATTTCTATATCCTCCCTCCTGCCAGGCATGCTCATTTTCTCTTTCTTTCCTTTTTGCACCTATTCGCCTTGTCCAGCTTTTAAAACAGACCCAGCTCAACTCAAAGCTGAATTGTATTGTGAGGCCCTCCCAGAGCCCGGCAGCGACGTCTCTGCGTGTGCTTCCTGAAGCGCACAGCACAGCACCCTGCTCCACCCCGGCTCCCTCCACACGTCCGAGATGGCGTCTCTTCTGAGCGAGCGTGGTCTGGGGTCAGTCGCACCTCGGCACTGTGCCTGGGAGGCTTGTAAAGACGAACGACACACGGATGCTTCTTAGAACTCAGAGTTTTAGATTACTTATTTGGGAGGAAAAAACACTCTCTCAGGTCTTAACTGCTTAGCACTGGGATAATTTTAGACTTCTGGGGAACTGAGGAAACAGATAATGTTAAATGTAATTAGGATAGAGCTGCGGTGTCTACGTACGTATAAGATCCAACTTGAAAAGATTTAATGGCTGCCCCTTGCAAACCGCGTTTTCAACTTTAGAATGCTTTGATATAGTACATTATGATACTAGAATCCATTTACACAGATTTTTAGTAATAAAAATAGGTTAATACATTCTTCAGAGGTTAAAAGATTGTCTAAAAGAGTAATGGGATTTATGGCATATCAGATCTAGAAATACACACAAGTATAGATACATCATTTCATAGAGGTAACATACACAATGAAGTATGCAGAAAAACTTGAAAAAATATCCTTTGTTCACGTATTTTGAGATGTGACATTAGAGTGACTTATTCATGAGAATTTCGTAATATATTAGTAAGCATGCTGCAGGATATTTTGGAAAAGTAATGAAGGCTTAGGAATGTGAAAATTTCCCCCAGCCTTCTTTTCTCAGAAATAAATGAGGTGAGACTTTCTTTTCAGTTCAAGACTTTAGTTCTTTCTATCCATAATCTCGTTTATCATTTTACCCTGCACATGTGTGTAGCTGTGGATGCATTTGTGGGTCTGCGTGACTCCCTGTCCTCCGAAAACGTGTGCCAGTCCCATGCGGAGTGTGTGCCAGAGTTCGTGACACAGACACGGGACAGCAGGAGAGGAAGGAGAATGAGCATGTGTGAAAAACTTTCTATATTTTCCTACAACAAAGAATACATCCTATGGGAAACAACTTCCTATCAGGGAATAATTGAGGGGGAGGTAATATTAAAAGGGTAACTTTCATTTTGGGTTTGACTTTAACCTCTTTTTTCCTGCCAGAAGTTCTGAAATTTTACTGTGCTTCAGGATCATCTGAATTTTAATTAGAATAAACATTGCAGGGTTCTACCCCATATGGGTTGGGGCCCAGGTATGTGCATTTTAAAGTACCCCAGGAAATAATGATAGTGGGGGGGGCCTTACATCGTTTACATTCTTAGAGCTCTATCAAAAATTAAAAAATAATATTTGAGGAAAATGACTAAATTTTATAGTGCTTATACAGTACTTTCTCACCCGTTATCTCATTTAATTTTCATAACAGCAGAGAGGAAAACAGGTATTGGCATTCCCATTTAAATGCAAGAATCCAAGATTCAAGGGCAATAATTTGGGCCTTTCATTAGCAAAGTACAGTGATATTTACTCATTCCCATGCAAATATCTGAGTACCTGCTTTCCTGCAGTCATGGTTCTAGGTTCTTGAGAAAAATTAGTAAATAAAACAGATAAAAATCTCTCCCTCGACAGGGAGAGACAGATATTAGTAGACAGAATGAAAAAGTAAATCATGAAATTAATATTAAGTCCAATTCAGTCAATTCAAAGTAACCCGGAAAAGTTAAATGCTACATGTTACAGAGATTATCGAATGGACTTTTGAAACAAAGGAGCTCTCCAGTTCATTAATTTAATAAAAAACTAAACGAAACACAACCCTTCACAAGAGTCTAATAGAGCTTTAAGTTTGATAACAGCATTTTGCAAACATTCAACTGCTTTTTTTTTTTAATGCTGCAACAAAGTCCTACTGGATGTACACAGTTAATTAATCAGTGTCTGTCTGTCTGTCTGTCTGTCTGTCTCTCTCTCTCTCTCTCTCTCCCCCCCCCCCCTTAATCCCCTGTGGCTGCGTTACTGCAAGCACATGGAAGTGGTAACTTGACTTTATTCTCTCTCTTCTGTAGATGGCACTACAGATCTGACAAGGACCCTTCTTCCCCCGTCAGGCCTGTTGTCTATGTCAGGCGCAGCTGGGCATCACGTTGGATGCTATGAAAACCACATTCACTTTAAAGCAGAAATCACTGTGCAAAGGCAGGACACGACTCTATAATTAAAACTTTCCTTATAAGGTATTAGGTCCCACAAAGGCTGAACTGCTGAAGTAATTCTGTTTACCCTACTGTATCTATTTTAGTTTATTAAAAGGTGTAGTATAATATCTGTTCCTGAAGTAGACAGATGATTCATTGATAAACTGATGTATAATAAACCATTCCTGTGGGTTCTGTGTCCGCCTTAATCAAAATAATGCTTTTTATGGCATTGGGATTTTATTTCCTTACCCAAGAAGTTAAGTAATTTTCTGCAGGGAGTGAGATTTAATGTTTGTTGAAGAAAAAGGACCAGGGGTTAAGTATAGGCATTGTTCAGTGGGCAGACTCTAACACCAAGTAGAGAGAATCTGTCCTTTTGAGCTGGAGCAAGAAACTGATGTAAGTCAGCTTGACTATATAAGAAAGAGAAAGGTCAAGGCTCTTGTCCTGAAACCCAGACTTTCATTTTATTTCCTACTGACTGACTGACTGACTGATTAACCTTTTAGCAGGGGTCCCTAATCGCTAACTCAACTCTAGAAAGAGGGACAAAATAGTTCAAACTGTGCCATAGGATCAGACTATATCCTTTTCCCAAGCATTAGAATTACACTTGTTTTTCTGGCTCTAGTGCTAAGCTAGAAAGCAAGTCGCAGTGAACAGACATGCACCCTTTTCCTCACATACAGGGGAGGTGGCAAGTCTGGCGACTAATCATCATGGCCATTTGTGTGCTGAGATAAAGTTCCTCAATCAAGGAAACCCTTTCAGTTGGACTGCTAAGAGGACACAGCTCCCCCGCCGTCCTCACTCTCTCGGCTGCTGTGCTCTCCACGAAAGGCTTGCTGAGGTGAGCTCTGGTTGATGATGCCCGGTCCCCTACGTCACAGAAGATGGGCGACCTCTCTTGCCCTTTGTCTGAGCAGTTACTTTACGGAGCTGATGGGAGAGATGAGCTGGCCCCCTTTAACCCCTTCCTTGCAGCTTGCTGCTTCAAGCGGTCACTCACCCTGCCTGTCCACATGGCCAGCTGAGCCTCAGCGAAAGAAACGGTGAGGAATAACACAGAGACTGATGTTTCAGATCCAGAAGCAGTGAGGGCACTAGAATGATGAGAAAACAGGATGACGTTTTGGACAAAGAGAGAAAGAAAGGCCAGATCAGTCCTGATCTGCAGTTCCTCAAATGGACCACGGTGATTTTCCTTTTCAATTATCTGGGAGGTGAGATACTGAAAAGAACCCAACAGGGATTGTCGGGCTCTCAGAATCCTGGTGGGCAACAGCCTGGACCAGGAAGCCAACAAATAAACTGTCAAAGCAATGACATAACTCTTCTTCTCTGTATCCCAGGCTTCCGTGAACCGCTAGGAGGTTTGTTTTAAAGAATTCCCCAAATGTACTGTAAGGGCAGTGTATCATTTGATGTTATAATTTAAGTTACTTCATATCACTCAAGGATAGCTTTTTGGTGATCCCTGATTCAACACTAGTTAGTGAGTGCCTTCACGGGCAGCGGCTCCCAATGCGGGAGCCTCCCAAGGGAGAACTCTCCGCTCCGTCCCAGGGACAAGGCGCAGCACAGGCCACCGGCACGGACAGACAGACCTCGAGCACATCAGTTATTTCTTCTTCCATTTACGTCTTTCCTGGGCAAGCAGCTGCCTTCACGCTCCTAAGGACTCTGCTAATCCACGCTCCTAAGGACTGTGCTAATCCACGCTGTAACAATCTTCAGGAAAAGAACACTCGTCTACAGGCTCTATGAAGTTATGCAGAAAAAATTATCCGAATGTGGAAAGGAACCAAAGGAGCAAGGCAGAGTATAAATTCTAATTTGTAACTTAAAAAGGCACATCCTTAATATGACAGTATAGTAAACTTACTGGAACTAATTATTTAAAAAAAATCACAACACATCAAAATTGGTGCTAGGTGAAGAGGAATGTATATTTTTGGGGGAGGTGGTGTCACACCACTAAACAAGCATTTGTTTTCTGAAATGGAAATCACTGATGACATATAATCTAGTTTTTTGCAGGAAAACAAATGAATATGTTTAATTACTCCAGATGAAAGCATAACTGCCTCTACGTGCAATCACAGAAAAGCATCAATCTGCTTGCCCAAATAATAATTTAGTGATAGGCATGCAAATCAATCTTACATTTCCTCAATCTCTCTCTCTGCCCCCTCCCTACCTTCTTTCTCCACCTGTCTGTCTGTCTGCCTGTCTGTCTGTATGTATGAATGAATGGGTGCATGCACGCACACACACAAACACGCACATACAAACACATACAGAGCTGTGAGTCCCTCCCCGGTCGTTGCGCTCTGTTACAGCCATAGGGGAGGTGTTACATGTGACGCGTCCTCTAGCTAAAAGCAGCAGCGCGGGCTACTAAAAAAGAGTAAGAATTCCATTATAAGAAATTGGTTTTTAACCACAATTGTTAATGAACATAAACAGATGTTCCCTTCGACAGAATCTTCCCATTTTCAGTTCTATGTTCTAGTATCCAAAACTAGTGCTTTTCCAAACTTGAGATTTTATTGCTTTTCATATCACAAACAAGGTATAAAGTAGGGGTCATAAAACATGAGTACAATGAACGGGACCACCCGGACTGGTTTCTGAGACTCCATTTGGGAGTTCTTAGGGAATTACCGGGGTTTGTGGTGCAGAAATAAATAAGGAAACCCCATTAAATGGAGCCAGGCAGTGCTGACGGGGGAGCACTCCCATGTGGGGCACGTGGGCGCTCTGCAGCCCACACTGACGGGAAGGAAGGTAGAAATTATTTTGACAAGAGGACATTTTTCACGCAGGAATTTCATCTGCTTTTAGGGAAAGAAAGGAAGCTGCCTCTCTGCCCCAGCAACAACGTGCGAACCACCAGTGAGAAGCCACCACAGCCTGACTCCTGTTCTCCTCCAGTGAGCTCAGTTCAAAACCATCCTCCCCTAGGTCCTCCTCCAGCCTAATAAAAGCTGACTTTCCCTTTGCCCCTCTGGACTTGCCCATGGCTCCCCACAGCTTGCTTGTCCCAAATGGTAACTCTCTGCTATCCCCAAATAAGCTCGTTTGGCTGGGAAAACAACGGGCTGTTTTTGAGGTTAAGAGTGGCATGACCGGAAGAACCGTGGTTTACAGACTCTGTGCTGCAGAAAGACTTAACTCCGAGTGAGTTTATCTTACGGTCTCGCCCCGCTCTGTCCGTTAACCTGTCTCGTGGGGGCTGCAGTGAGCAAAGGCGTGAGCGCAGCAGACAGGCAGCTGAGCTTTAGACATCTCTTCCTAACCCTGACTGCCCGGCGCACACCGGGAAGCTTAAAAACAAAACAGAAACAAACACAGCACCAGGGCCATCCTGAGGCCAGTCAAATCAGACCCTCCACACAGGGGCCAAAGGTAGAGGCATTGGCTTGTTCCCTCGTCCCCTCGATGCGTCCAGTGCCGAGCCAGAGCTGATAACTACGTTTGCTTCAAAAGCAGTTTTCAGAGGCATAAAAGAAGGCAGCAGTAAGACAAATCCCCTAGGCTGTTTATCACAAAGCCATAAGGCACCTAATTCTCTGCAAAATTCCCTTCAAGTATGTCTGATGAAACTCTCTCCACAGTGTCTGTGAGAAATCTGAGACCCCGGTGAAGGTGATTTTTACTTTAGGTGGGACGGGGTTCACGAGTGGTAAATTAATGGGTTTTGCAGTCGGATGGCCAGGAAACGGTCCCAGCTTAGAGGCTCTGTGACCCTGGGCAACAAAGTTACTACCTCTATACCTCAGCTTTCCCACCTGTCAACTGGTCCTTGACACTGTTGGGTTACAACATGAGATAATTCTCAGAAAATACTCAAAGAGCTTCTGACTCATAGGGGAACACTCAGTATTCACTTGGCATTTATTAGCTATTATTTCTCGCAGAAAAGAATAAAGCAGAGGCCAGAAAGTTGGAAATATCAGTGGAGATTTAAAACATATCATTAGAAATATTGAGGGCCGAGAGAATGTGTTTCTCTGAGGCCTGATTACATTGATTAGGTGGACGCCTACTATAAATATGGGCAAGGCTACACGGCCAAGCTTTTGGCTTTCGGGTGGTTGACAAAGGATTTTGCTAGGTACTGTACTTAGGAAAACTTTGCGGACAGTGGTAATGATACTGGTAATACTGATTTTGGTCACAGACTTAAACTGAATTAAAATCACTAAGAACATGATGGGCTTCAACGAGCACAATGCTGACTGAATATGGCTTTGAATCTTCAGAAACTTTCCAAGTTTTTCATATTCGGGAAAAAGTCTGATGTTCAGTTCTGGGAGAAATGCCCCACCTCAGCTGTGCAGACTATGATTCATCAGTGTCATTACGCTGGCTGGTGAATGGGAATGTCGCCAATGTACAAATCAGAGGCTCTAATTCTAAAGCAATTATGGCCAATTCCAGCATTGTTAACATGATTAAAATGTGTTAACTGATTCATGTTCATAAACCAAATTCTGATTAGGTAATACTACTTGACAATGTGTGTAACATTCACATTTCTTAAAGGTTTTCCAGTATAAAAACTCATAAAAATTTTCCATAATGTATGAAGAGCTAAGGAATGAATGATTGATGGGTTTTCTTTATGAATCTTAGAAAAGTTTCTGATTTGGTTGGTCTTCAGTTGTTTAGGCTCAGAATCAGGAATTCTAGTTTTGATGACAGTGTGTGTGCACTGAATTAGAAAAACATCTCACAGAGCTTTATAAAAACAAACTGATCACTAGAAACATAATAACGATGGAACAAAACTTCATACTGAAAGTTCCTGAAGATTCTACTTTTCAATTTATTATAAGACAGATGCTCTTAAGGATGTATCAGGGAACAGTCAGTACTAACATAAGTATATATTAAAATACAGTCACCATCTGTAGGTGATACTCGAGTTTTATCTATAAGTCTAATCCTTCTATCAACGACTGCAGGAAATGTGAAAATACAATAGAGTGGGTGTGCAGTTGTGGGTATGTAATTGCAATGATTTTCTAATGTCGAAAGAACTTCATTTCTGGTATATTTGGTCCTTTAAATTGCATTACTCTGAAACAGAGACTCTTAGGTCAGCTGGTTGGGTCAGAGCAACAGGACAAAGTTACAGAAATAGAGGTATGTCACATTTCACAAGGAGGACACTTGCGATTTTGTGGGGTTTTTTTTGAAAAGAACCAAGTGATCCCACAAGTCATATCCCCAAAGACGAGCATCGTCCCTCTTCTATAAGCAGACATAAAAGTTGAACTTGGAATTTAAGCGTCAATGGTCCATATTGAAAATGACAATATATTTAATGTAGCCACCATTTTTTAAAAATGTCACTCAACAGATCTCACCCCTTTACAGTGAGTGAGAAATCCTTCTTTGGAGTGTTTGTTCAGATAATTGCTATAAGGTTCTAGTTTCATATATGATCTGATTTTTAAAAAGGAAAACAAGATCTATTTGCTGTATCTTTCCCTAATCCAACTCACGCGACGATTCCAGCGTCATCTTTGTTAAGCGCACATGTGATCACTTCCCTCGACGGTTTAAACGTTTCCCCAGCGCCTACAGAGTAAACCCGAGCTTCCGCGGTAGTACCCGAGGCCATTCACGATCCGGTCCCGTCTCCATTTCTAGCAGCGTCTCTCATCTTCCCACCACCTCTACGGCATACTTCGGCTACATAAATACTTCTCTGACACATCAAGGTACATTCGTACAAATGCCGCGCCATCATCCTGGACTGAGCTACCGTTCTTTTTGTAGTTATTCTGAAAGATTTCTTCATAGCTGCCCGAGAGAACAAATTAGCATACAAATATCGAGCCTTTAGCATTGAAGGACACATTAAACTATATGGATATATGCGCTTATACATAAATTACCAAATATTTAAACCTCGTGTTGAAAAAGCATGTGTTTTTCCTTAAAAAATAATAACAGAAAACTTATTTGATGTGATCTTATCCACAGCCCTAAAGCAAAGTAGAAATTATTGTAATAACAAACTCACAGAAATACATGGGCAATAACAGACTTTGAATAAGTTTAATATTTTTCCATGTTCAGAAAGCCACGTTGATGAATCTCATATCCCTGCTCTCCTGGTTTCATGGTTCTTGGCAATTCTTTTGGTAACTTCTGTTCCCAGGCAACGCTGCCGAGTCCTTTTCTAAGCCCGTCCACTCCGTCGCTCAGGCCTCCTCGGCTCCAGCTCTGGCTCTGCCGCCCCCTTCGCTGCTTTGGCCTCAAAACCAAAGTGCTGCCGCGCGAGAAGGTCGCCCTGACAACCCGTGCGTGCAGGGCACACGGTCGCCCCCTCACGTCCTTCTCCTTCAAGACGTCAGACAGAGCAGCCTCACGTCGTACGGTCCTCGAGGTGATGGTCTGCCTCTGCTTTTGCCACCTCTGCCTCTTCCTGGAACTTTTCTCCTTATTTACTCAATTACACAACCCTACAATTTGTTTCTGAGTATGCAAGGACATAAAATAATGGGATTTTCATGTCTGTGGTTCCCATAATGAAAATTAAAAGATCTGATGAGCTGGAAGTAATTGAGTAATAATCCTGATTAATATTCTAAATATACCCTATGGTCTACAACTGAATATTCTGATTCTTAGAATTTAAATAGCTGAGCCACATACTACAGAGAAGTTGATAAAATCTTTGCAAGTACTTTATTTAGGAGAAAGATTGGCAAGTTCCAAACCTTTAAGAAGTTGCTGCAAAATCACGTCAGCCTCTCCAGAGCTCTTATTTAATCAGGATCGTTCCATTCCCTCCGGGATCCAGCCATCCTTTGAGAAAGGCACTATCTACTTTTTCAAGTCAACAAAACCAATCTGGACTTTGACTGAAATTTCCTGTTTTATAATCTAAATTACTTTAAGAACAATTTAAAAAGGCAAAAAAATCTGTGGTTTGTTCTAATCAAAGGTGTAAGTAACAAAGCAAGGCATTAATCCTTCAGAACCCACATAACAAAGGGAATTGCTCAGCACCGTTTCGGGGTTCCCCCACTCAGGAGATTCATGCATATTTAAATGATTAGTTTATTTTCAGCAATCTGCTCTCTAAGAGCTTAAGTGGCCATTTGCTGTGGCTTATTTTCAGGATTCTGCACCCTTGTTCTCTGAGCCACCAACTTACAGCTCGAGTGCTCCAGGTGTATTTATACTTGAAGTATTTTAAATTCCCCATTAGGAAATTCGAGTTCCTAGCTGTAAGAGTCAAAAGTGATTTTCCACTGTTAACTTTCTCTGAATTAAGGATATAGGCCTGCAGTCACAGCTGAAATTTTGGTACTATATTACTGACTCCAGGACAGGCAACATTTTAGAATGCCATCAACAGTAGAACCACAGATAGTCACTGGAGATGGGCCACTCTTGGGCTCTCTTGGGACTGACACTTGACATAACCATAAAAGTCATCACCATAATAATATCTTATTATTACTTATTATACTCTGTGCCAAGCACTGTATATACACTATCTCATTTAATCCTTTTGACAATCCTATGATGTGGTTATTTTCTCTCATTATTTCAATTTTAGAGATGAGAAAACGTAGGCTTAAAGATGTGAGTCACCAGGTCATGTACCTCGTAAGTAGTAGAACTGATATTTAAATGAGCTACCACTTTCTTCCTTTGTGGGTTTACACTGATTCATTAACTTCTAAGGCATGTTTTTTTAGAGGGTATAGGAATAATCAGAACTCAGTGTCTGTGTTTAAGGAATTTTTGACATATAATTAGGGAAAAGGACCTAAGACAATTAGACAAATATTACAATCCAAAGCTATAAGTGCCTTAAAGAGATACTCACAAATGCTCTGAAGATTCAGAGAAATGAGAGATCACATCTAGTTGGGGTATGATTCTTCAAAAGGCAATAGTTTACTGAGGAAGCCTAAAAAACAAGGTGGGATTCAGAAAGCAGAAGCTGTGGGTTTCGAGGCAGCACTGGCCTTGTACTATGAGTGATTCTGACAATAATGAATGTAAGAACATGAAGGATTTGGTTTATCTATGGATCAAGAGCTCATCCTCTAGTGGTGGACTCCACAGATATGGAAAGTTCCTGAATTTGGGACATGGAATTGGATCACAGTGATGAACAGGGTTCCTTTAAGACTTCTGTTTTGAGCACTTTCTCAAAACACATCTTAGCTGGTCAGACTGTCAAAGAGAAAGGAGCTCTCCCTTGGCAAAAACTGCCATTTGAGAGTCATCTCAGGCATTCTCTGATTCCATCCTGGATGCTCCTCTTCTCATCCTCTATGTCTTTGGTCTCAGGTGGTCCTCCAGGCGCTCCAGTGCACCTGCCTCTAACTCAGCCTCCTGCCCTGCGGACATGTCCACTGCCCTCACTGCTCCCTGAGGGCTGCCCCCAGCTTAGCCTTTCACTGTTAAGGATGCAGTTAGGACATGTGGCTCAGAAGCTGGGGCTAAGCCTTCTTAACTGATTTAATTTTGGCACCTGCCGTCTGACCCCACCCCACAGTTTATATTCAGCAAATGTTTGCTCAGTGTGTACTCTGCAGGAATCACGCTAAAGGTTCAAGATACAATAGAGTCAGACGGTCGAAGTCCTTTCTCTCGTGAAGCTTCGCTTTTAGTGAGGGTGAGATAGAGATCAATACTATAACATGGTATCAATCAAATGATGATGATTCTAATGAAGAAAATGAAACAGGGCTAGAGAGTGCTCTGCTGGGAGGGGAGGGCGTGGGTGCTAATTCAGATCGGCTTATTAGTAAGAAAGTGTTTCCATGAAGCAGCATGCAAGCTGAGATGTAGATGCTACATCGTGGGAGGTCCGGGAACAGTGTTCTAGGCAGAGGGAAAAGCGAGTACAAAGGGCCTAGGGCGGGAACCAAGAGGGCAGTGTGACTAGTGCCAAGGAGCAGGAGCGGCCACCAGCGGCTGGAGGGCGGGGAGGAGGCCGGGTCCCGGGCCACAACACAAGTGGGGCTTTCATTGTAAGTATGAGGGGAAGTCATTGAAGCATTCCGATTGGGGACGGCACAGTGCATTGTGGCTGTAAAATGACTGCTCTGGTCGCCTTGTACAGAATGACTAAATAAGGTGATGGATTAAGAGACCTCTGTAGATTCCATGAGAGAGAAGGCGGCGGCCTAGGCTAGGATCATGGTAGAGGAATCTACCAGGAAAGAAAGGAAGAAAGGAAGAATGAGTCTAAAGTTTTTCGGCTTGAGCATCTGGCACAGTTTACATCCATTTTCACCCTCAAAATTCAATTTATCCTTCATTATTCAGATGGTTTTATAAGTTTATGATGAAGCACTCGTCTTTCAACATCTTTTATTATAGCGCTATTGACTGTCCCAATACGGAATTCATGTGGGTAAAACGCAGTTGCTAATTTTAAAAAGGTTATTAATTACACAAAACATGCAATCACTATTCTAGATGACTAGGAGACACACATGACAAGCACCAAATCCGTGAGGGAAATGCATTCTAGTTAAGGGAGTGAGAACTCTGCCCACAGAGTGACACCCGCAGGGAATAACGCTGAGGAGCTGCTCGCCACCCTTTAGGAAGTCAAGGGGAAGAGAAAGCGCCTTCAGTGAGGAAAGCTCCCTGAAGGATGTGATGTGGAATGGCTCCATGGGATGGGTAAGATTTTACTGGGGCAGGGGGAGGAGAGGGAGGTGTGGACGGGAGAACACATTCTGGGCATACTGGGAGACGGGGTCACATTTTATGGGGAGAATGGCACCTTTTTTTGGATCTCAGATGCTTTCACAGGCATCAGGAAGACCAACATGGTATGATTCTGCTACCGAGAGTAAAGTCTGCTTAAGACTAACGTCAGAGGTGAAGAGTGGGTCATTTAGTTCAGTCACTCATTTTAGAGGAAGGGGCTGCGCACTGCGGGTGGGTGAGGCGGAGCTCAGATGCAAATGCTTCAGGACTGAGAGCAGAGACCCGGGGTGAGGGGGTGGCCAGCACGCCAGTCCTCATTCGCTCTGCCCTCCAGGCACAAACCAGACTTCCCCCCCATCAGTAACATGCTCCTCTGTGAGAGCCGGTCCTTATTTACTTAGTTCACATGATGATTAGCATGCACCGTGCGAGGCAGCAGGGAGTAAAACTTCCTTCTCCTTATCTACAGAACATAGGACTTTGGTGGGATGTAGGTTAATTAAAAACTCTGCAGGTTTCAATTTACATTTTTCTTCATTATGTATCGGATTTAAATAGCCACTACTATACTGCAAATAAATAATTTTTAAATGATTGAAATGACCATCAGAAAGAATTCTTGCTTCGGCAACTTTTTCTAGGCACATTCTGTAAGGCACACCTGTGTCCACACATACACAGAAGGAAGAGCAGATTTAGGAATAGGTAGTTGAGAGAGACAAGTTGTTACTTTGCAAGTCCTATGTGGTCCAGAAAACAGATGCGTCAAAAAGGCCGACGTGGTTCTCCTGACATGCAATCTGGCACTTAAACTGGAAAGGGCCAAAGTGGGGCGCTGCGCTGGGCATGCGGGGTGTCTCAAGGCGACTAATGCGTTGCCGCCAAAGGGCATTTCGCTGACTGCACTGGAGCTTCCACTCCGTCTCCGTGTAAATGGGGAATAAGAATAATTTCCCATTCCCGGCCTTCCCGTGAGCTTCTGCAGCGTGAGAGCCTGTAGCAGGGGATTATACACTGCAGTGACGAACAGGACATCCCCCTCCACCGTGTTCGAAGCCACTTGTGTACACTGAACTACAGCACATGAAATCTGTGACAGAAGGCAGGCGAAATGCCACGTCCACCCTTGACACAGCTCCCAAACAAAAGCCCCAGGTCCCGGTCCCGTTCCGGCTTCTCAGGGGACTTTTAATGCCACCACAGAGGGAGTTCAGGAAGAGGGGCATTAAGCTCCTGGCACATATGATCAGGGCTTATCCGTTTCTCTGTGGCTTCAGCAGCCACAGTTTTCAAACTGAGGGACACCTGTGACATCACCCACAGTCCCCCGTGGACAGACGGAAGTCCCCGCGATGTCCCAGCACCAGGTAACTCGTCCCTCTCACAGTCAGAACTCGAATCCTATTGTCATCTTTCCTCCACATTACTAACTGACGTGAACAGCTGCATACACCTTTTTCTGCTTCATTTCAAGAGAAACTCAAGGTACAAATTGCAGAGGGAGAAGACGAGTTACACGTTATGCGTTAGTCTCCACAGAGCTGCTTTGTCAGGGGGTGTACAGAGCTGCTGCTCCCTTCCCCTTTGGGGCTGGTTTATAGCCTCCAGGCCACGGGATCTCTACCCTCTTGCTTCAGTTCTCTTCTCGGGAAGAAAGAAGATGCTCTGCAGTTCTCCGCCGCACCCTTTAGCTGGAGAACTTACTTTCTCTCTATTTAATCTGTGCCTTGACTTTCCCTTGGACTACAGCAAAAAAAAAAAAAAAAAAAAATTATGCCAATATTTCTTCGCTACAAACTTTATTTGAGGCACAGAGATCTATTTAAAAGGACTTTTATGTGGATGCCTCTATTTTAGTCTACATACTGGGCATTTTGCCAGTTTGATCTCCCCTTCTTTTAATTTAAGCCTACTGCTCTCCAAATGTTTTCAGCGAATTTTTTCACGATTTGGCCTCCAAGCAACGTAGAGGACAAAGCGGCAGCTCACTGCTGAGAAACCCGCATGCAGCCTCAACCTCCTACAGCCAAGCCGTCCTCCTCTGTCACCGCTGCTCCTCCTCCTTCATCTTTGAATCTTTAAATTCAAAAATCCTGTTTCAATCATTTATCCTGCTTTGTGAATGCCCAATCATTTTTTCCCCTTGAATCCTTACAAATACCTTGAAAACCACGATGAATGACAACACTTAGTTTATCATCACCCCAGAAATCAGATATCACAGTAGGCATAAATTACACTTAAATTACACACTCTGCAAATCCGCATGAGTTCTAGCTTGTGATCTGTGGCTCAGAGAGTAGAACGGAATCTCGTACATGGGGCTTACGACATGATAACAGTTGCTAAGGTGTTAATTCTCTGTCTTCTTTGTCTCTAACCTGGCCCAATTTCAGGAAAAATTATACTTTCATTTAGGATAAGGACTGCAAGATAGGTTATTTCGCCATGTCCAAAGCTTTTAAAAATAGGTATGTAAATGACCAGTGATGGAACTATTTTACATGCAGAGAGGACTCAGGAAATAAGAGCTTGGACAATTCATTTAACATCTCATGTCTCAGTTTCCTCATCTATAAAGTGGAGATAATGATACTCTGTGTAAATAAAAGGGTTGGTGTTCTATCTGAATGAGAATGAGTGTACGAAAAGAAGTATAGGGGATATATGAAAGTGTTATTCAAAATACAAAGTATGACTGTCTGGACCCAGTAGAAGACTAAACCCAGTAAGCTGTTCTCACAAGAACAGTTTATTTACCTGCACCCATGCAATTCACAGAATGATCAAAAGTTATTGCTTTCTTGTCTCAGTATATTAGCTAGATGGCTGAATGCACAGAGCTCATATCTGAATCAGCACAAAAGTGAAACCTGGAGGAGGGGGAGGAAAGGGACGGCATGGAAGTCATTCGCATCTGTCACCCTGCCCACATAAATATCAGGAAATCAACTCACTAAAACAACTAGGGAGGCACACCTGAGTGACGACAGTTCCCGAGTGCGAGCCAGGGAAATGCGGGTCTGCTCACGAGCTCCCTTTCACCATAGCCCCTCCACCCTGTCAGTTAATTGTTTTCGTATTTAAATGTTTATAATCAACATAAATGTGTGTTGTCAGATTGTGGGGAATTTTCTAAAAACAAAACAGGATGAGGATGCCATATAGTAAATTGTTGTTAGTTCTTTCTGGTCTCCACAGAATCACAAAAGGGAAAGGACTTATGAGAAGAAAAATTGTTCATGTCTGGTTCAAAATCTACAGCATAGAAAATAGAACTGGAGCTGAATTAATGAAATATATATATTTAATATAAGTTTGTAGTAGGCTCTATGTCATTAGTCTTAAATGTCTGAAAATGTAATGTTTACTTATAAATAAAATATTTGAAAACCCTTCAGAATAACATAATCCAAAAAATAATCTTGGTCCCCTTTGTACTTTCTCCCCAGAAAAATAATACTTGATTGAATTTTAAGGACCTTTAGAACTCTGAGATGCTAATAATATATGGTAAAAAGCAATTTAAGAGTCAAATTTTCCACCTTTTATACATCAGATTGCTGCCTGTTATATGATAGTTATAGAAACTGCCAATTTCTCATAGAAATACAGCCTCAAATCTTGGAATGGGATTATCCTGGATTTTCCAGGTGGTCCCAGTACAGTCACAAATTCCTTAAAAGAGGGAAACTACAGAGTGAGAGTCAAAGAAAGAGATGTGACAATTATGTTTCTGTGCTATTCGATCTACCATATTTTATCATTTCTAACATGTACATTTTCCCCACATCTCTTCAATTTTAATTAGCAGTATTTTTTCTTAGTGTGCATAACCTTAGAAATAATGACATCGTAGATGTGATAAAATACAATCATTTCACCAACTTGTAAACTAGAGAAAATGGTTTGGGGCTGGAAAATTTTAGCTACATGTTCTTTGGGGAAGACTGAGGCTCCCAAAAAAGTCATCCTTATTATCACTTTTGATCTCTAAAGCATGTTTAATATAAAAATTTAACCATATACTTTATTCAATTCAAAGTGGGTCATGATTATCAACAAATTAAGATACAAAAGACATTGTCCTGAAATCAGACAGGAAACATGTCACAGTTTCAGAGTGCTTTGTTTTAAGCACTGGACAAAAAAAGCAATAATTAAAATAATAACAAAGACATCTAAAAACATCTCATGCATTAGCGGCACTAGCTCATGATCATAACCTAGGATTGTAACCTAAGAGGACATGGCTCTTGTTGAACCATGACAACTGATTAGAATCACTTCGTGAGTCATGATGGAGTGAGAATTAAGAGTGAAACTGCATTATTAGCAGGCGTAGTTTTATAGATACAAGAACTGTTCCCTTGTCAGTTGGCACATAAAAATCCTGCTACAGAACTCCTGCAGAAACTCTGGTTGTCTGTACACAGTATTTCCCATTGAGATGAAAAATCTTTTCAAACTCTTTTCTCATAATTTTTTTCTTTCAAAACTCACTTGGGTTAGGAGATTTGAAGTTCTTTCAGTCAATGTTATGAAACTATTTCATTCTCTCATTTATTTTTATACTTCTTTGAAAAAACACAAAAGGAGGAACAATGAATATATAATTTCAAGCTCGATTTCATTGTGCTAAATAAGAGGCCGAGACAAATGGAAGGCAACTCTATTTAATAATTTTTCTTAGGCAAAAGTGTAGAGAAGTTAAAAGTTTTGTCCCTCGGAATTTTTATTTTTCTTTCTAATTACTTTCTATTTCCTGCCATTATTTCCTCTTTCTTATCTATCTCCTTTGGTTTCCCTTCTCTGCAGCTACTTTCTTCTTGTTTTCTTCTCTTTATCCTAAATCCATTTTAGTGATTCTTTTCAACATTGGCTTATTTTATACGGAAAGTCTTTAATTTATTAATCAAAAACAAACAAAAAAAATAGCACTGAAGACTTAATTCAAATTTCAAGTGCATCAATCCACAATAATGTGAATTTGGGTATATCACTAACTAGACCTTTGAACTACTATACCCTTATCTGAAAAATGAAAATATCTGAAAAATTTTCAAAATCGATGAATTACACCAATTATCACAGCTATGGAAAACCAACTAGAATAAAAAAGGTTACATTTAAATATACTGTAATAAAACTGCAGAATAACAAAGGAAAACCTAATAAAGAAGAGCGTTGAAGACAGATTATAAACAAAAATTAGTTTGATTGACTGGATTAACAGAAACAACAGAAACCCGTAAGAGTATGGCTGAAAGAAAGTTGGAATAAATTTTTATTATGTTTATAGTTAAAATGTTCATCAAGATGGTGGACAAAGCAAAGATATTTTTTAGAGATGGAGAGCAGACTCTTACTCATTCTCTCCTTCCTCACAGACAGACTTTCGTTTTTTATTGGGGGTGACTATGTCCTTAGACAGAAATTGCACATCCCAGCAGCCTCTGTGGCTGGGAGAGCCATGCAGTAAGTTCCAGCCACTGAGGCAAAAGATCAGATGCAGAAAGGATTTCTAGCGATGCTGGGATCACCGATGCCCTGTGTTTCTGCCCTGGGCACTGCCCCATGTTGCTCCCTCGTGATGCTGACCTGGCAACTTGGTGGCTGAAGGGGATCCTACGATTCTGAGGCAAAGGCTGAGGAAATGACACAAACCTCGCCCTATGAACACGCCCACCTCTGCGCTTTGTTACATAGCTTTGTTTTTGATATGTGCATAGTATGCTTTACCTGATTTCAACTCTACAATTAAAAGAACATTTAGAATTTAAACAGAGGTAGCATATGTTCCATACACTATGAGTAAAAATATGTTACAACACAAGCTGAGTTTAGCAGAAACTGCAGTTTTCATGTGAAGAATAGCAAACTCTCAAGAGGTTCTGAAAATCTTAGAATGAAAAATAAAATTGTATGTAAACACTTAAGGGCTGACCACAATGGCAGTAAACGTCACAGTCTTAATTCTGGTTTCATAAAAATGTTAAAGTTTTATTTAAATTGTTAACTATGCTTACGAGTGACTTGTACTTATCCATGAAGTGAATATATTTCATCCTTAAATGAAACATACATGCTTTTACTAAAAGAATAAGTCACTATTTAAATTATAAATGTATACATATTGCGGCACTGTAATTACTTTTATATATTAGAAACTATTTGTACTTAGCAAAAAATAGGCCTTAAAAACTATTTCAGTGAGTTATGACTGAACACAATGCTATTTGTTATAGACTGAAAAACAAAGAAAACTTGATTACTAACAAAAATATGACTGTCTATAGAAAACCCAAGTGAATCAATAGTCATATTTTTAGAAGTGGTCAGCAATGTATCAATACAACATACTAAAATCGATTGTGTATCTATATCCCATCAATGAACCTTTTAAAAAGGTACAACTTACAACAGCCACACAAAGTACAAGGCATCTTGGACTAAATCTCATGTAAGACATACAGCATCTTTAAGGTGAAAATTTTAAACTTACTGGAAGCAGTTAAAAAGTTCTAACTAAACAGAGAGATGAACTATATTTTATTGATAGGAAGACTCAATTTCATATAGAAATTTTCTTCCCCAACTATTCTATTCTTCCCAACCTATATTAAACATAATTTCAATTAAAATTACAATGGAAGTGTGTGTGTGAGAGAAGTTTGTCAAGCTGATGCTAAAACTTATGAAAAAGAGCAAAAAGTCAAAAATAGCCATGGAAATTTTGAAGAACAAAGTTGAAGGACACAACGAACCACATTTCAATATTCATTATAAAGCTACGGTAATTATGGCGATATGATATCAGTACCAGAAGACGAACGGAGGTCAAGGGAACAGACAGAGAATCAAGAAACACACCCACGAATGTGAAAACTTACGGTGCAACTGAAAATAGCTGCAGAAAGTATGACAAATGATGCCAGGGCAACTGATTATCAGCAAGGAAAAGAAATGGATCTCTAACTCATATCACACACAAAAATCAATTTCAGGTGGAATAGAAGACCTAAAATAAAATATAAAACTAAAGCATGAGAACATCTTTATGACTGTGGGGAATAGAAAGAGGACTTAAGATGCAAAAGTTATAAACCTTAAAGAAAAAGATTCACAAATTTGACTACCTTTAACTTACCATAATCTGTGCCTATGAAAATGCCATAAACAAACAGAAAAGGCAAAGTACAGCCAGGGAGATGGTAATTAGGGTCAGAAGAACTGAGGATTCATAAGGAATAAAATGAATTAGCCCAATGGCTAATGTGCAAAAGGAAGTAGTAACCCAGGGACAAGGAAACCGCATGACGAGTAACTGCAAAAGGAGGCTTTCCCTCACCAGCAGAGTCCACAGTGAGATACTACTGACACTGACCGGACCGGCGAAATGACTAAATCTGACCACAACGAGGACCGGGTCAGGATGTGGCGCACGGGAACTCCTGTGTACTCTGGGACGAGGGCACACTGGAATAGCGACTGTCAGAGCAAATGGCAAACCTAGCAGCGGTGAGGATGCACTTATCCAGGACACACCTATTTTACTCCCAAGAGAATACAGCCTAGAAAACTCTTGCATCAGACATGGCAACGAGCGTTCACAGCAAACTGTTACAAAATAAAATACTGTAATCTACGTAGCTTCACCGATACTGATAAAGATTCACTTCTGAGCAATGGGTGCATAGGCATCTTTTACACTTTAAAAGGAGACTGTGATGGGAAGCATCACGAATTTAAACTACTAAATCAGACTACTGTTAGAACTCGTGGCGCCATATTTGAGAGCAGGTGTAGACCGGGAGAGATCGAGCCTCATGACCACCTGGGGGAGACTCTGATTTGCCTTCTTACAAGGGCTTACTCTCCTTGACCCCAAAAGTAGTGGCCGCCGGCTACGTTACTGCATCTGTGCTCCCCTCCTCCAGGCCTGGCCCCATCCAGTCACCCTGCAGGTGCGCCTGACGAAACGGCACTGCCCTCAGGGCTGTGCTTTCACAGACAGTGATGCTGAGTACGCAGTGGCCCTCTCTTCGCGTCAACACGGTGCCATTTCCGTTACTGTCATTACTTTTTAATGAGGTCATATCACCGATCAGAAGACCACAGATAATTAATGAAATGCTATGTCTCAACGCTGTTGCTCGGAATATTCCATGAAGTTGCTGTTTATGTATTTTCACAAAGTTGTAGAGAAAGGAATTATTTCAAAAGTCAAAGCTATCTGTAATTACATAAATAATTAATAGTGTCCAGCATTACAGCAAAATCAAAGACTTTTGTCACAGGCAGGAAGGTGAGAAGCCCTACCCGATTCAGGCCAAAGGCCCGGTTCCCAGAGAAAACTGTCTTGTACAGAATTAGGGTGTATGCATCACTGTGGGAAATGGGGGACCAGAGGAGGTTCCAGAGAGCCCCAAAGAATCGTGCCCAACCCTGTGACTCTTTCCCGTTACTGGGGGAAAAAGGAAGTGGAGGCTTCTGCCGTACTGCTGGCCCTCCTCTCTGCTTTGCTCAGTGCTCGTGCCTTGGTGCCTGCCCTGAACGGTGAGGTCACCACCAGCTCCAGGAGGAAGTTCACCACTGCATGGACGGGACTGCGTCCCTGGAAAGAATGGGAACTCCGAAGAGTACAACTGTTTTAGGCTGTTTTCAATAAAAAGATTCTACTGGGAGCTGGTGTCTGGTACAGCTAACCACTCTCAGAACCTGTCACATATTTCTGTGCACTGGGGAAGATCTGTTCTCACCACACTTTCAAATTCTGGTGAATTCTCCCGACATCTGCTTTGAAATATCTCCATTTTTTTCTGATTGTTTCCGCAGTGCCACATAGAAAGTTCTTTTAATATATATTTGTATCTTCAAAATATTTATTTCTTGAAATATTTATTTCCTTATAGGAATCCGAACGTTTTGTGTGTTATAAAAGAATGATGCAGTTTCTGTATTTTACTTTTTACAACCTTAGAGATATTGGTCAGTCGAGAGGTAATTCCTTTGATAGTCAATCAAAGCTCTTTGATTAAATTACTGTTATTCTGAAAGAGACTAAAGCTGATTCACAATGCCTGATGATTTATTTTGGAAGCAGTATTTGTATTCATGAAACAAGTCCACCTCATTTTTTGTCCTTTTCAAACCAGACGATTTTAGTATAACTAGGACCTAATACAATTAATAGGTACTGAAAAACATATTAAAATTTAATAAAAGCAGCTAATAATGAAATCTCAGAGGTCTGCCTATGAAAAGAGCATGCTCCATTAGGTAAACAAGCTACGTCTCTGTTAAAGTAAACTAGGTTTCAAGTGCACAAAATCATGAGGAAGGCAGAACAAAGAATTCTTAGATAGGACACCAAAAGTATGATCCATAAAAGAAAAAAATTGGACTTCATCAAAATTAAATTAAAATAGTTAATGAAATTTCAGAAAATGAGATAAGCCAAAGACAGAAAATATTTGCAAGTCATATATCTGATAATGAACTTGTATCTGGAATATATACGGGAATTGTACAACTCAACCGAAAAAGAGAAATAACACCATTAAAATATAGACAAAGGATCTGAATAGACATTACTTCAAAGACAATATACAAATGGCCCACAAGCATATGAAAAGACGTTTGACATCATCAATTATCAGGAAAAAGCAAATAAAAACCACAATGAGATAATGCTTCATAACCACTAGGATGTGTATTAAGAGTAGATAATAACAAGTGTTGGTGAAGCTGTGGAGAAACTAGAACTCTCATACACTGCTGGTGGAAGCCTAAGATGGCACAGCTGCTTTGGAAAACAGGCCAGCAGCCATTGAAAGGTGAAACACAGACTTACCTTGTGACCCAGCATTTTTCACTCCTAGGTATATGCCAAAGGTAAATGTATAACAGAGAGAAAAACTCCCTTTGTGCAAGGGTTTTACTTACTGAGGTTCCACTTGAGGCCAGTTGTCGTCACCTGATTGCAAGGGTGTCCGACAGGAATAAGGCCACACCAATCACCCTCCATTCCCGTGTCCACGTGCAGTCTGTGCTTCCCCTGAAGTGGAGAAGGAATGATTGTTAAGACCCGGAAGAGAAAGGAAGTGATGTGAACGGGCACTGAAGACCTGGTCAGACACACCAGGCACCATCCCAGGAACCTCACGCAGTTTATCAACTTAATCCCGACAGCAAGTTCACATAGTACACACTGAATAATCCCAGGACCTTTCACCTGACTTAGTCCCAGCAACAATTTTACATGGTTGCTTTTGTTATTACTTTTACGTATGAGAAACTTGAAGCTTGCAGAGATTAAATGTGTCCAGGACCATGCAGATAACAAGGGGCAGAATCAGGGTTCCTACATGTCCCTACCTGTCAATTCCACAGGCAAGACTAACTCAACATGCTGAAGAGGTAGCGCTATATGATGCAGAATTCTAGGATCATAAAGAGTTGTTCAGGTGTAACTACAATTAATGGTTCCCAAGTAAAATCTCTGCTTTGAGAATTGGGATTCTAAATTTCATCATTCAATTTCAACCCTACTAGTAGTTATTTAACCTGCTTCCCATATCCATAGCTGCTCTAGTGAGAAGTACTTCTACTAGGAAACAGGATCAGGCCTGAGGAGCTGGTATGTTTCTTCCATTTTGATTATGAAAACTTATATAAATTACCATGTTTTCAATTTTTCATTTTATGAAGAGATTAAGTTAAATGTAACGCTCAATTGAGGCCATAATGTTTGCTTTTAAAATAGAATGCTTGGAAACTCCTACAGAGTAATGATTTTCTGTTTCTGTTCTATTCATCATCTTTAGGGTAGACGGTTTTTATAGAAAGATACCGCAAGTCCTTGTGGGAAAATGCCACGGCATGCATGCAATCAGTAACAAAATGAAAAAGTACTTTTCATAATTCATATATCTCAGAGGGAATAAGTTCCAAAGGATATTCTTTATTTTAATAAATTTTAAAGCATAGTCAATAAATGACATACTACCAGACTAAGGCAGCTAAGTCTCCTTTCACAGTCATTTTGCTTTTGTTCCAACTATGCCTTTTGTACTGTGTTATAAGTTTCTAAGAACTTTACTCTGTTGTATAGAAGGCCTCAATGTTTGAATCGACTGTCTTTAGTCAAAGAATTGCTCTTATTAGAAGACCAGTTCTCTAGATCAGGGGTCCCCAACCACCAGGCCACACGCAGGAGGTGAGAGGCGGGCGGGAGAGCAAGAGGAGCTTCATCTGTATCTGCATCCACTCCCCAGCGCTAGCATCACCACCTCAGCTCCACCTCAGATCATCAGGCGTTAGATTCTCATAGGAGCACCATTCCCTGGTGCCACAAAGGTTGGAGACCACTGCTAGATTACATATCGGTCCTTGGAATTTAATACAAATTCATTCAAATCTTTACTATCTGTATAATTCATACACATATATTCATATGGTATGTTTTAAAATTCCCTTTGGATATTCAGTCAGAAGGCATAAACTCAATTAAAAGGGCTTAAATGCATTCAAATGCAAAGAAAAATTTCAAAGAAAATATCAAATACATTCTGGATTTGGTGATCACCATTGGGAGAAAAGACAGGTAACCCATGTAGATACCAAGCAAAGGGTTAGATGTACCCAGAGAAACATGGGTGGACTGGAAACACAAAGCATTGTGAAAACATAATACATAGTAGGGAACAGAATCAGTATAAATTTATACAACCCACCTATGTAAATTAAAATAAGTTCAAACACAGTAAGATACTTTCTCTAATGACAAAATTTTAAAAATATGTTTGTACACACTAACGTGTTTGCCTATGAGAAGGATAAAGAGTATGGGAATGTGGGATAGGGATGAAAGGGAATCAATTGATCGATCAATCAATGAGGGTTTTTGCTTGGGACCAGAGTGATCTGTGCCATGAACCAATGAGTGTAACTGACTCAATATTGAGAACTTATAAAACAGTAAATATGTTTCCTAGATACAAAGCAATATAAGACTTAGAAATTCTTAGACTCTTCTGAAGAACAAAACAGATGAAATATTCCAATAATTCTAAATAGCCATTAGAGAAAGAGGAATAACTGGAATACAGTACAGAAAAAACTTAGGAATGAAATAAAAAATGATCTTTCTCAAAAAATAATCTTTGATGATTGTATTTAGTATCAATTTAGAGTGAAAGCACAGAAGTCATTATCTAGTTACAGAAACTTTCTATGTATCACAGTGTAAAAATTATGCTTTATTTGTCAGAAGGCCCAGGTGAGGGAGAGAGTGGAAGAAAGTGTAGTGGTCCTAATTTTGTCATCATTTCATATGTATGCAAGTCAAGAAACCGTGCTTAGGTTGTCGTTTTAAAAAGGGATTTAAAAACTGCTTGTGGCCAGAGTAATTGGTAATATGGATACTACGCCTAAGCAGCAGCAGAGGGGCTGAGGAAGGAGATGAGATACTTCTCTTCATCCAGCCACATTATTCACGTACCTCCATGCTCGTGTCAGGGACAAGTTATTTACACCACTCCACACGTGGAAGCTGTGTAAGTGCATGGAAGGCAAAGCTCAGAGAAGTAGATTACAGATCGGGGATGTGATCAGGAGTGGGGCGGGGGCGGGCAGAAGGCAAGCGAGGGGTTCCCTGAGGAGTGACGCTTGTGTGGGAACTGAAGGATGAACAGGAGTCAGCTCTGCGAAGGGAGGACGAAGACCTTTGCAGGCCAAGGGCGACACGTGCAAGGCCACAAGGTGGTATCAGGACATTCACTGATGGGGAGCAGAGGGTGGTGCACGAGAGAGTATCAGGGCGGCGGAACGAGTCTGCGTGACGCTGTAATGGTGAACACATGACTATGCATTCGTTAAAACCCAGAGAGTGCATAACACAAACAGTGAACTCTAACGTCAATTATGGACTTCTGTTAATAACGTATCAATACTGGTTCCTCACCTGTAACAAACGTACCACACCAACGCTGGATAACAGGGGTCATGGAGAGGAGAGGGGGTACGTGGGAACCCTGTCTAATCTGCTCGGTCTAAAACTGTTCTGAAAATAAGGTCTGTTAATTTAAAAAAGTCTCCCAACAACCCTGCAGTTCCTCATCCCTTAAATGGGACTGACACAATGTGACGGCAGGTCTGAGACCAGTGTGAGCCTGATGGGATGTACCACGCACAGAGGAGCACACGGCTGCTTCTCAGCAGCCATTACAAACTTTGCTTTTTTTTTTCCTCTCTCTCTCTCTTAAAAAACAGGGTGTTTTTTGTTTGTTTAAGCTACCTTAATTGCTGGGCATAAAATTCTTCCCTGATTTACATTGACTAGCTTGCCATCTGAATTTGAGCTCTGTTTCTCCCTACTACTTTTCATTATAGAAATAATTCTCTCTGAAGACTCGGATGATAAATATAAATTATTCTCCACAAATGCCAATATAACACACTTTAAGAAATTGCAAAAGTGATTAAAAAAAAAAAAGCCTCCTCTATAACGAAGGGAGTTGATAAGAAAGGGTACTGTGGGAATTCTGACTTGCTTAGAATCGCTCTGGATTCAGTACCGAAGGAATCAAGAAATGGGGCTTTTCATGTCATGGGCCCGAGCCTATTAAGGGCTGTACCCCCAAAATGCCCTCCAAAAACACAGTATATCAGCAGGGTTACAGGTGACCCATCGCCTCTGGGGCGCTGGGCAGCAGAAGATGCCGGATGAAGAAGTGAGGGAACGCACACCTGGCCCAGACGGCTCTACCTGTCTGGGTAACGGTGTCTCTGACCAGAAGACCTGTGTTAGAGACTTCTTCGTGCCTCATCACGGAGGGACCGTTTTATCTTCCTGTCCTTGGGCTGTTTTATTTTCAGTGTGTTACAGTTAATTCCGATCTTTTAATCGAAGACTTTCCGCCCTTTCCTTGTGGCCTCCTTACTGGTTTGGTAGTGGTCAGATCAACACATTAGTATGTGTGAGGCTCCAACCAACTGCAGTGAAGAATGATGAAGGCAATAAGATCTGCTCAATTTTATGTAAGCCTAACCTGCTCTAAAAATAAAGTCTATGTTTTCTTCTAAGAGTTTTATGGTTTTGGGTCTTTGACCCATTTTGATTTTATTCTTGTATGCTGTGAGGTGCTGCTGCTTTTTTTTTTTTTTTTTAATCTATCTGTCCAGTTTCCCCAACACTATTTATTGAAGAGACTGTCTTTAACTCACTGTATATTCTTGCCTCTTTTATCATAGATTAATTAACCATATAGGCATGAGTTTATTTCTGGGCTCTCTATTCTGTTCCTGTGGTTTATGTGGCTATTTTTATGCCAGTACCAGCCTGTTTTGGTTACTATAGCCTTGTGATAAACTTTAGTATCAGGCAATGTGATACCTTCAACTTTATTCTTCCTTTTCAAGATTGTCGTGGCTATTCTGGGTCTACTGTTGTTTCATATAATTTTAGAAACATCTGTTCTAGTTCTATGAAAAATGTCATTGATATTTTGATAGAGATTACATTAAGTCTATAGATTGCTTTGGGTAGTATGAACAATTTAATGATGTTAATTCTTCCCATCCATGATCATGGTATATGTTTCCATTTGTATCTTCGTAAATTTCTTTCTCCAACGTCTTATAATTAACCAAGTACAGGTCTTTTACCTCCTTGGTTAAATTGATTCCTAGGTATTTTATTTTTTTCAGACAATTGTAAATGGGATTGCTTTCTTAATTTCTCTTTTTGACACTTCATTATTGGTGTATGAATATGCAACCAATTTCTAATTATTAATTTTGTATCCTACTGTACTGAATTCATTTATCAGTTTTAATAGTTTTTTGGTAGAATATTTAGGGTTTTCTATATGTAATATCATGTCATCTGCAAATAATGGCAGTTTTACTTCTTCCTTTACAATTTGGATGCATTTTTTTCCTTCTGACTACTATAGCTAGGACTTCTAATATTGTTAAATGAAAGTGGTAAAAATGGACATCCTTGTCTTGTTCCTGATCTTAAGGAAAATACTTTTAGCTTCTCCCTGTTAAGTATGATGTTAGCTGTGTGTTTGTCATATATGGCCTTTATTATCTTGAGCTATGTTCCCTCTATTCCCAGTTTGCTGAGAGTTTTTACCACAAATGGATGCTAAATTTTGTCGAATGCATTTTCTGCATCTATTGATATGATCATATAATTTTTACCCTCGTTTGTTTATGTGGTATAGCATGTTACTTGATTTGCAGATGTACCAACCTTGCATCTTGAGAATAAATTCCACCTGATTATGATATATGATCTTTTTAATGTATTGCTGAATTTGGTTTGCCAATATTTTGTTGAAGAGTATTGCACCTATGTTCATCAGGGATACTGGCCTATAATTTTGTTGCTGTTGTAATGTCTTTGGTTTTGGAAATAGGGTAATGCTGGCCTTATAAAATGAGCTTGGGAGCCTTTCCTCCTCTTGAATTTTTTGGAGTAGTTTGAGAAGGATATGTATTAATTCTCATTTGAATGTTTGGTAAAATTCACCTGTGAAACCATCTGGCCAGGACTTTTGTTTGAGATTTTCTTGATTACTGATTCAATTTCATTAGTGGTAATTGGTCTGTTCAGATTTTCTTTTTGTTTTTTCTTGATTCAGTCTTGGAACACTGTATGTGTCTAGGAATGTGCCATTTCATCCAGATTGTCCAATTTGTCGGCATATAATTGTAGTATTTTCTTATAATATTTTGTATTTCTGTGGTGTCAGCTGTCACTTCTCATTCATTTCTGATTTTATTTATTTTGGTCCTCTCTCTTTTCTTCTTAATGTGTCTTAAGATACCTTTTGATTTCTTCTTTGATCTCATTGTTTAGTAGCATATTATTTGGCCTCCATATGTTTGTGTGTTTTTTCAGTATTTTTTTTATTGTAACTGATTTCTAGTTTCATACCGTTGTGGTTAGAGAAGATGCCTGGTATGATTCCAATCTTAAATTTATTGAGGCACTTTGGTAGCCTAACGTGGTCTGGTCTATCCTGAAAAATATTCCATGTGCACTTGAAAATAATGTATATTCTGCTGCTTTGGGGTGAAGTACTTTAAAAATATCAATTAAATGCACCTTGTCTAAAGTGTCACTTAAGGCTACTGTTTCAGACCTTGACATTTTTAATCTGATGATAAACTAGTTTGTGGATTTGAGAAGTTACAGATAAATCTTAGTCCACAATCAATTAATATTTTTTCTTTTGTTCCAAAAAGATGTTTAGCCAATGGTCCTTGTTTTTTAAAAAGGCAAATTTAGCTTCATATGGCTAAAGGGGAGCAATGTTATGCTTTTCTCCTATATCCTCAAGTCTATGTGACATCTTTCAAAAATGAAGAAAAGGAATTTTTGTTAATTCCTCAGATTTCTTGATTCATAATATATGCTAGCCTATATGTGATTTGACACAGGCAGGCATATAGGCTGACATTAAAGAACTTCTCTCAAGATTTATGCCATTACCAGAGACTAGAGCCACCTGAACTAATCATTGACTTCCCTCTGCTCTCAAGAATCATTTCATAGGTTCCTATTCTGTCCCCTGTTCTGAGCTAAGATAACTTTTGGAAGCCAAAAGCAGATGTATATAGTAAAGACAGAACAAAAATCAATCACAGACAGTATGCTTTTCCAATCTTGGTTATTTTAAACATATTAACTACCTCAGTAAGGTATAAAATTGTGATTTAGTGAAAAGGAGCAAAAATGTTGCTGGGCGCCCCTGCTAGAAATCATAGCTGTGTGTTACGAACAGGCAGAATCAGAGTCACTTTCCCTAGATGCCAATGCAAAGCTACAGCAATACACAAACGGATACCACATGACAGGATAAAAAATCACTGTCACTTTGTATTATACCTCCTCTTTGCAAATGACTAGGGCATGGCTGAGAGGAAAGATAAAATCTACCCTAGATTTTGCTTTTGCAAAAAAATACCACACACTGAGGCATATCTGAATCCTGTTTACATCTCTACAACCTTCCATCCAATAACTGTCCAAGTTTTATGCTAAGATATTTTGGTGCACATTTCCCAAATACATGGCAATTTAACAAATCACTCACAAAACTACTGAACACAGGAAGAACATAAATGTACTTTCTACTTAGTATAAAAGATTCCAGAAGCAGGTGGCAATGCCCATTTATAAAATGGATAACCATTCATCAAATTGCTATTAATGCTAAACTTACACCCTGTGGCTAATTGCAGCAAAAATTTCTGGCACACAGACCCAGGATGAAAGAAAACTGCTGTACACTGATTAAACACAAGGCTAATCTCTGGTAGCTCATCTTTTGTTAGTTTGTCCAGGTACTTAAAATTTTATCAACGAACACCATGGGAAATTAAATAGCCTGCAGGAAAGAAAAGTGCAAGAAATAAATGGAAGGATCTATACTACATTTGCCAGGAGAAGAGGTCAGCTCCCCCACATAAAGGCAGATGTTTGTGCTGGCATATTTTCATACTGTGACTATTCATGTGACAGAAAGTGGTCACAAGAGACGTGGTCTCCCCTGCAAACTTACAGCTGTAAAATCTCAGGCGAAAAGTATTGTACATTTTTTTCTATTCTGCTCCACGAATATAGAATTCAAAATATAAGTGTATTGGCTTTATTCAAAATAACTTAGATTAAGTCAATGTTACATGTAAATACACTCACATATTGATTTTAGAATATTTCCTTTTGAAAATGCATTAATACCTCATCTATAGGTAGCTTTTAGGAGTCTGAAGTCACGTTAGGAGCACATTTTCCAAAGTACATTCCACAGAATACTACTTGCAGGTCAGATAAGATTGTTGGAAAAACTACTTCTTAGCTTCTCCTCTTGGAAGTTCCAATGCATGTCAGCATTAGATGTTCTAGGTAGTATTGCAGTAAACAACAACAACAACAACAACAAAAAAAAAACCTGTTTACCTTTGCAAGTGTTTCCCATACTTGATCCTTCACCTACCCCTCAAATAACACCTCATAATTACCCATGGAATGTGCATCTCATGACATCCACCTAAAAACTATTGCCTTGGAATAGTAATTTTGCACACAGCATCTAAAATTGATATTTTGAGTTAATATTTTCATAACCAGAATATTTCAATGATATCTTTTGAAATTAATAACCTCCATCTGACTTACGTTTTGGAAATTATTCAATAATCTCTGGCTGAAATCATATGTGTTTTGACATGAGGTAGCTATATTCTCTGATTAAAAGGTTAATAACAATACTGGATGGTTGTCCAAAAGAAAACCTCCGAATGCTACTTAAACTAGTTTATTCAAAAGTCAAACTATTCATGAAATACCTACTATTGTTAGAGATAGTAAAATACTATAATGATAGGCTAATTTCCTAATTAACCCCTAACACTAAACTATTTCAAAATAAAATGGGTAAAATCAGTGATTATCCTTTCTTTCCCATTGCCTATTGCCTATTGCCTTGTTTTTATGACGTATCCTACCCTATCTTTATGACTCCCTTTTTACTCCAGTCAGAGAAAATAATCTAGTGAGTGCTCTCACATTAAATTGTCAGAAATCTACTCCTGACTCCTCCAAAAAATACAGTTTAAACGATGACTTCTAAAGACAATACTTATCCCAGAAGCAAGAATGTCTAACAGTGGAAGCAGGACAGGTTACACTGAAAGATGTGTTTAGAGTTAAAGACTGATCACAGAGTTTTCAAATACCTTCAGATAAATGTTTACTTAACATATAGCATGATCAGGATGCCCATGTCCTTCTGTCTATTTCTATGTTATTTCTCCATCCTCGACCAGGAGAAAATTCAAAGCAAAGGGAAAGCTCTACAAAATTTTTTATGAAAACTCCCCTATGCATTCCAGTTAACACAAATCGCATACTTCTAATGACTACAATCATTAAGTATTTATACTATAATCATTACATATTTTACTACAAAATGTGGCATTTTATTACTGTATTGCATCTCTCAACTGGGTTCATGTTGTATCCTTTAAAAAATATTTATTTCAAGGCAACAACTCTTTTATTTCTCTTGGATTTATGGTATAGTAGAAGGAACATATTAAGTGTCTAGTAAATATCTGGCTGATTAATGAATGGCTTAAAGCAAAAGGAAAAAGTATTGATAAAAAGGTGCCAATAGCTCAGAAAAATAACAAAATCTGAGTAGATGAGGGAGGGTCCAGTTGAACTAAAAGGGACAGACACCTAGAATTCTTTCTGTAAAGTCTGTTGAATTGGACACTAGGACAAAACAACACAGAACCAATAATTATGAATGCCCTATCAATAGTATTCAAAATACACTTCAGTGTGTACACAGAGTATACATTTTATATTTGTATGTAAAATGGGCTAGTACTACCTCACTGGGTTATTTTCAGGACTACATGAGATAACATGTATAAGATGCCAAGAACTGGGCTTTAAAGATTCCTATTATAAATGCTGATTTACTTATCTCTCTCCCTTTATCATGTCCCAAGTTCAACTTCAACACAAGTTCTTTTCACTCTTTTCTGCTTTTTATTTTATAAAAGCCTAGTCACTTTGTCCCAGTAATTTTTAAAGAAAAACAAACGTGATTACTCGTCACAAGTCTAATATGAAATACTAACAGGAAGGGAGAAAAAGAAAAAAAAAGTTTATTTAAACATTTTTGTTAAGCTATAAGGTTTTTAAATATCTTAAAGAGAAGAACCAGATCTTCATTTGCTATGTAGAAGCTCTAGTTTCCCGTAAATATATTTTTTAAAATGGTCCCCTATTCTGAAATAGTCCTTCTTTACAGGAACATGCCTCCCTAACTTTGATCATCCATTCTGGAAAAGTTCTAAGAACTCCTCCTGAGATCCCATATCTGGTCATCATATACAAAGTACAAGTCTTAAAGTTATTTTTTGGAATTCTCAATATAACCTGAGCCTGGTACGAAGGTAACACGAGGTTCTTTTTAAATTTTTTTCAATGTAAGCAAATAATTTAAATAAAATTCAGTTCAAACTCTAAATCCACTGGACTTGTTTCTTAAATTTTCTCATAACTGGTAAAGTTAATGGGAATTCCAGCACTGCAATGCAGATCTTAACTTTCCTCCTTGTGTTACCTACGCCGACTCTTCTGTAAATGAGCTATGTATGATGAATCTCTGACGACAGACAATCCGATTCACACGATCACCCCAACACAGACATCCTCCTCTTCCTGACGCCTCCCTTTCGTCAGGCTCATCAATCCCCTGCGCACTTCTCTTCACTGTTACCCCAGAAGCTGCAAGTCATTAAGACTGGTAGGGAAGCGGAGGGTAAGGGCGGGTAGTTCAGAGTACAGAGCCACTGGAATGATCCTGTTCATTATCTTATCTAAACAAACTCCAGGAAGCCATTTCTGCTTGCTGAGATGGAGCATGGCCGATGTTCATCCTGTTTAATTGAGCTGGGTGTCTAGTTTTGTTTTGTTTTGACTCCCATTCATGATGCTCAGGGGATATTGTTAGTGCTGAAGTGGGGAGGGAGAGACCTTTGCATTTATTTATTTATTTCAAACCCCAGCATGCCTATCAAACTTTATAAAAACTGGAGGAAATAATGAGAAAGTTCCAGTTAAAGAAAGAAGGTAGCAATTTTTGAATATCTGCTATGTTCTACTAATACTCTTCTGGGTGCCAAAAGTCTCACAGTGACCGCGAGTGACAGAGTTGCTGCTGAGACAAGGATTACAGACTCCATACAGTCGTTGATTTGCTCAAGGTCACCTAGCTAGTAACATGGTAGATGTGGGATCTAAACCCAAGAGTGTAATGATTTGAAAGTCCACCTCTTTTTACTGCATGATAACGTTTTCCTAGGCATCTAACTTCAAAGCCAGTCAGAATCTTTTCATTCCTTTGCTCTTCCTCCCATTTTTCCCTTTAGTTTCCTATATTCAACCTCTAAGGTAAGCTTTAGCACGACCTTGTCCAACATTTATCCTAAACAAAAGCTTGAGCAGTATGAATGAATAACTATCGGCCTTGACCTCATCCACCTCTCTTCAACACCTGCCACCCAATTTATGTCTGCCATTCATTTATTGTTCTTTGCTAGAGACTGAATATTGGGAGGGTGCTGACAAAAATGTGTGCACACTCATTTGTGTTTCAAAAACACACTTATTGGGTTTTCCAGAAGTTCAAAATTAATGGTTAAGGCAACATCAACAACTGAGCTAAGATTAAGAAAATTAACATACAGAAGTATTTTTTAAAAGATTTGGCTACTTTTAGTCAGGAACAAATAGGACAATTCCCGCCTCAATCCTGTAAAATATTAATTAGGAGCAGTCGTGTTAACATTCAGAGGGGTTAAGATCCAAGACTCAGCTCAGACACCATGTCCCTCCCCCCACCCATCCCCGAGGTCTGCAGCCTGGGCTACCCACGCACCCGTGGGCTCCACAGCACATGGTTTTCAGTCTAACTCCCTTACTGGAAGATAAATACCTCAGGGAAATAAACCATATCTCACTCATTTTTATCTCTCTCAAACTTCTTTGTAAATGTTGATACAAGGTAGGAATACAAGGAACACTGATCACAACGGGGCCGCTAAGCTTAGCTGTATCCATGTAACTGCTGTCCACCTTCAATTCTTGTGCCACTTACCACCTTGCCATCCCATTTTTTTGTTCCTCTTTATATGAAAACTTCTAGAAAGACCTATCTAAATTCACTATGTCCAGTTCCTCTCTTCCAGTTCTCTTACATTCATTCCAGTTAACCTTTCCCCAACCTCTTTTCCAAACTGGCTTTCATCAAGATCACCAGTGACCTCCAAACTGATATACCCAATGGTCAATTCCTAGTCCTCATCCGACTTGACCTGTAGCAGAATTTGCAGGTTATCCCTCTCTCCTCCTTGATAGACAATCTATCTCTCCTTTGCTTCCAGAATATCATACTCTCCTAGGGTTCCTCTTCATCCACAATTTCTTCTGCTGCCTCCTCCTCTTCTCTCGAAACTCTGAAAAGTTGGACTGCCTCAGGGCTGAGTCCCTTGGTCTCAGCTAGTTCCTCCTGTCATCCACCTACATTTATGCCTTTCATGATCTCAATCATAGAGATCTTGGAGAATCCCAAATTTATATCTCTAGCTTAGACTTCTCTCCCTACGTCTGATCTGGAATATCCAACTGCCTATTTGACCTGTCCTGATCTTTTACCTCAGAAACTCCCTGTTTACAGCTTTTGATCTGAGCTGACATTAACTCCATCCTTTAACTGCAAAACGTTTTTTGTTATTCTATGCCCATAAGGAAACCCTCCTTACTCTACACTCTAAATACCTCCAGATTCCCCACACGTCTCTCGATTTCCTTCACTACCACGCTACCCAAGTCATCATGTCAAGACCCCCCCTTGTCCCACCAGAGTTTCTCCTCAACTCAGCAGCCAAGGCGATCCTTTCAAAAAGTGAGTCAGACCTACCTACCCCCACCCGGACCCCGTCCCTGAGGAGAAACACTCCTAGCTGTCTGAAAGCTTTCTACTTCTCTCTTCCAGCCTTGAGGAGTCTGGCTGGACCTTAGCTTCTGTCCACGGACTGCGTACATGGAAGATGCTGTTATTATTACGGACCCCGTTCTGAGCAGCCCGGGGAGTCTGCCCCACGCACAGTGCTGTGGTTAGAGCGTAGGTGGCGGAAGAAAGATTCACGGGTCTGAACCTCTTTTCCACCATGTCTGAGTTTCACTTTCTTCATCTATAAAACCAGAATAGAAGGGTTGTTGTGAAGATTAAATGACTATACGCGAGGCACTTGGAATAGTGCCTGCCACAGAGTAAATGGCTCCAGAAACATTCACTATTATTTTATGACACAAAGGGATTAAAATGGGCAACGAAACAATACATTACATTACTTTTAATTTTAGACAGTCAATTTACTTGCCTCTCATTTTTCGTGTCAAGAATGTTAGAGTAATTATGTCCTCTAAAAGCGACATGAAAAGTACCCCATAATACACTATATATTATGTGTTGGCAAATGTTGGAATAAATATACCTCTCAGGTTATATCGATCACGACCTTAATTGTTATAGGAGTCTCATTTTGATATCTCTGACATACAAGGTCAGCGCCTTTAACGTCAGCAAGGCGAAAGCGCTGATTTTTTCAGGGGGCAGTTTCGGACGTCTTGCGGGAAGTCTGGGGCACGCCTTCTGGGAGGAAGGGCACGCCTGAACGCGGCGGCTTCCCGGCCTGTGCGGTGAGGTCCGCGTCACGGAGACACCGCTGAGCGCACCGCACGCGGCGCCCTGGGCTGGAAGCAACGGCTGCGGTCACAGCGGTGTTCACGTTCGTCACAAATCCGTGCCTGGCGGGAGGGCGGCGCCCACTCTCACCTCACAGCCGAGCCACCGAGTGCCGCCCTCTCCTGCGCGCACAGGTGCGTGTGTCCGGCGCGTGTGCCCGTGTGTGTCTGCGCTCCCGTCAGTCCGCCGTGGCCTTCAGTCTCCCGGGCGGCACCCAGCGAGCCTGGCCTCCTGGCACGTGTCCTCGTGCAGTCACCCCCGCGCTGCGCAGGGCTGCCCTGCGTGTGGCCGGCGGTGCGTGACTTCAGGCTGCATCACGGCCATGTTCCAGCCGCCCCGCTCGCGCTCTTGCAGGCCGCGTGCTCCGCGGAAGCCGGCTGCGTGGCATGGCATGAGGACATCCGGACAGCCCGCGGAGGCCCCAGCTGAGAGGAACCAGGCTGCCCCCACCCCAAACGGCCCGCGTCAGCCAGGTATGCACGCGAGAGCCACCCTGGAATTACGCGACCGACGCCTGGCACGACGGAACTTCACGAGACCCCAAGCTGGAAGCACCCAGAAAAGCCAAATCCTAGACCCATGGAGAAATTCTGAGGGATAACAAACGTTTCTTCTTGTTTTCAGCCACCGAGTTTTGTGGCAACTGGTTACACAGCAACGGGTAACGCACGCTCGGCCCTCCTGCCGCCCGTTATGGATGTCGCAGTCTGCACTGCCTCATCTGCCTCCCTACAGTGCTTTTCGTTCTCACTTCCTGTGTCCTTCTGCTTCTTACATGTCCATAAAACAGAACAGGTACACACACACACACACACACACACACACACACACGCGCATACACACATTTTAACTTTTGTTCCAAACAGTACATAAGTCCTTAAAAAAGTGTAAGTACGACTAGTTTTATTTTTCTTGGTTTTTAAGGGAAAACTACCAGCTTCTCTCTGCGGCTTTCTCTGTGTATTATCTGGTCTGATTTCCCCCTCATCTCTCCTAAGCTATCAGCTTGAGAAAAGTCAGAGCAAAGTTAGAGGAAAAAAATTCCTCGACAATCATCAAATTCCATCTTAATAAAATTAAAACAGGTAACATAATCATTAAAGCAGAACACTTTATGCCTGACAATGCTACATGTACTCAAGCTCACTGTACTGTACGTGATTATTTAAAAAGACTACATCAAAGCAAGAATGAGCCATATTTCATAATGTTGCATATTGGGGAAAAAAGCATTAGAATACTGCACATCAGCTGTCTTGCTTCCTAGGCCAAAGTCATTTATTTAAGATCATTTACATAGATGATTAAATGTGACTGGTTATTTTAAATTTGGTTTGGATGCTATAAAATTACCAAAACTGGACTCCCTAATTCCTGACACACCTCAGGAGCTGCATCCTGTGTTCTCTACCTTATATTTTCTACTCTTCTAATTTTTTTATATATTAAATCTTGTTTTAGTTTTGCTGGGACCAATTTATGGTATCCTAGAAACTCCACAATGACAGAAAAGAACAGGTCCTCACAAACAAAGCAGAATTACCAACATATTTATGGCTTATCATTTGACAGGGACGGTCAAAGCTTCTCAGGGTTTATTGATAACACCGCGCCAGCTTTCAATTCTTTGAAAATTGCTCCCTGATACCCGGCTTCCCTGAAATCACAGAGTGGCAGCCACTCTCTTCAGGCATAAATCAGATCCTAAATAACTGACAGCACTTCCTCCTCTAGACATGGACGAGGCAAGCACTGCGTTTCCACCGCCGAGTGCTGGCGCTCAGAAAAGCCTGCGTGCTGAGGGTGTATTTAGGGCTTAATTTCTGAAGTCGTTGGTAAGAAAACAGCCTTGAGGATTATAAAAGACTAAGGTCCTGCTCTTGAATGTCACTGGCGTTTTCACATTCTCTCTTCTTTGGTTCCCCAAATCCAAATTAAACACTATCACAGACTTAGTGACTGCTTCTCACAATTAATCCTGTCATGACTTGTGCTCCATAGTTAAAATGTGCAAGTGCGTGTTATTTTGGCACGCCATCGTACGAACCAACGGCATGATGGCAAGTGAAATAGATGGCTGTATGTGGATGTAACTAGCGACTTAGAAAAAAACATAACATTGAAGGCATAAGCAATAATAAAAAAAAAGGCAGGGCCAAATATTTTGAACTGTTTCCTACGCGATGTCAGTAACTTTGTGGCAGGGGATGTTAAGAAGTAGGCCATGGAAAGCTTTTATTCTAATAATCGGTGACGTTGGTTTCTAACTACTGGCATTCAACATCCGCCAGTCACGCTGGCCGGACACGCCGATGCGATGCACCTGGGTCTGAAAACCGTCCCGTGAGAAAAACGGCTGAAAACCTGCAGACATGGTTTTCCACCAATGAGTCATCTCTTCACTTACCTAACTGAATGTTGCTCTTCCATTTAGTTGTTTATTTTATAAAAACTACTACGATCCTATAAAGGGCCATTCGGACGACCGTTTCATAAACGAACACTGGCATTCCGCCTCGGCCGCGGTATTCCGGCTTGTTTATCACTGTGTTGGCAACGCAGGGGCGCAGAGGGTCAGCAACGCTGCTGACCGGCACAGACTCCGGGCCCGACTGCCTGGGACCAGCTGCTGTTCTGCGGCTTATTGGCTGTGTGACTCTGGACATCTAGAAGAATCTCTTTATGTCTCAATTCCCTTCCAAATTTGAGGAGATACCTAACACCACAGAGTTGTTTCAATGGTTCAATTAACAGTACACTTTAAGCGCCTAGAACAGTGCTTGGCACATGGTTTTCAATAAACCTTAGCTATTTCATCACCATTATTTTGTCTTGGCAAATTAAAAAATGACCGAGGTGAGTTTCATGTGTGAACGATGCCCTGGCATGGGCACAGTGGCTGTGCTGTTCACCTTAACGAGTCTCTACTTCTGTCAGATAACCCAGGGGAGCAAACAAGAGGCAGCAGACAAGGTGCAACCGCCATGCGGCGCGTTTACAGGAAACACACTGACATAGCTTCCCTCTGCGTACGGTCCCCCCTGCTCCATCTTGACCCCCGTTCCAAGGTCGGTCTACGCAGCAGTGTGACGTCACCTTCCCAACATCACAAGGCTGCTGTGAAAACAGACCAAGTAAGTGGTATAAAGCCCATTACATGAAAGAAAAACCCTATGACCAAACATTATTTGTTTTACAAGTGTCATTATTTTACTGCTGTATTTTACATATTAACACCTCTGTAAATCCCACGATTCTTCTGACTCTGAGTTAGACTCTACAGCTGGTATAAGAAGTTATTGGGAAAAAGTAATTTTGTGGTAATGATAAATTCTCAATGATTTTTTAAAAAATATTACTCACTTAAAAATTAATTGTTCAATTTTTAGAAACACTGGGCATTGGAGCAATAGGGGCCAGCCTGGCAGTATATCCAATAAAGAAAAATTAGAGTTCATTCTGTAGAAACTCTCCCTTAACAATCAATTTGACATTAGAAAGCATAAAAGAAGAGTTTTAAGAACTAGGCAGTTTTTCCCCATTAAAATTATTTACATTTATGTCCCTCTTCTGAGAGCTGAAGGATGACGCCTTATTAGACTTGATTATTAATAAATGACCTCATTCAATTCTTTAAGTAACTTATGAAAAAAATGCACTCTAAAAGTAAAGACAGATATAACTTCCTCAAATAAGGAAAGTTAGTATCTAAATATCATTAACATAAATAACATATGCTTGCAAGTGAAAGAATAACATATATGATATGTACGCTTTTAAACGTAAGTAGCACATTTTAACCTGCCACTTCTCAGATATTAATGAATAAATAATAAAAAAAAATTCTCAGTCCTTTCTCTCCTAACATGAACTTACATACTCAAATAGAATAAATGTGAAAAATCAGAATATTTCTGCTGTGTGAGAAGAAGTCAGTGTGGTGTGGTGAAGGGAGAAAGCATAGGACAGTGCAGAAAGAGCACAAAATTAAGGTGAATATACTGTTTTCCGACCTCATGGAAATCTAGGCGCACCGAACACAAGGACATGCTCGTCGGCTGCCCGGTGATTAAATGTGCTAACGCGAGGGCAGCATGCCCGATATTTTTTTCTAGTGTTTCTTACCAATAGGGAAACTTTTAGATTAATCTGGTTTTAAAATATGGGAAGATGTAAAAACTAACAACACTATAAAATTAGTAATGATGGGTGAAAACGTGAAAGAATCAGGGCAGAACAGAATGTAACACTCCCATGTGGAGGGGTACTTCGAGTCCAGCTGTGCCAGGAACTGCTAAAATTGAGATGTGTCAAGATTTACTATTTCGGACCTTGAGTCCTGGTTATGACAAGCCTTCAAAGCACTGAAGACTTAAATATGGAGTGGGTAATGGGATTTTTTTTTTCTTCTAAAATGTAAGCTTGATGAATGATGCTTTCAAGTACCACTAGTCATTTTTATGAGTGCTCAGCACAACAATGTGAGCCTTTTTCCCCCTTCTCTACCTAAAAGGAGGATTTTCTTTGTTTTGGCTTCTCAAAGATAGTCACAGTCCCTGTTAGAAAAAATGTCACCTCTATAAACTTAAAGAGCTAAGATAACATACTTTCTAAATAATAAACGTCAAACTATGAATATATTTTAAGATATAAAACCATGGATTTGTCTTAATAACTGTATATCTAATTAGAATTTTTTTAAACAACTAAAAATTTGTTTTACTTAAAATATATGTATATGTGAGAATTAATTTGTTATGGTTTATAGAGAGAAATGACGGGCATACAACTGTGTGTGAAAGAAAAAACTCTTACTTAATGAAAATAATAAATCTTGTAAAAATCAGACTGAGAGGAATCTAGATTAATGAGTTTTGTGAGGCTCAAAGAAAGAGAAAAGTAAAAGTACATTTTTATTATTATTTGACTCGAACATTTTTCCTGTTATTTGCCCAGAAATTGCCAGATAAACTTCCGACATCACAAATTTCACAAGAATTATATAAAAGTGAATTGTTTCTACTTTAAAAAGCACTTGATAATTAATTTTTGCTTTTAAAAATAATAGTCCTGAAGTAAAAATTGTTTCCATGTTAGAAAAGATGCATATTTGCATACCCACGAATATTTTCTTCCCAACATAGATGGTCCTGAACTGTAGTCTTTAATGCTTGATAACGGAATCCCACTGAACATATTATAAATTTGCATCAAAACCATCTATTTTCATATTCGATTTAAAGATGAGAGTCACCTTGAGTTATTTTAGAATCTAAATGTGAAATGGAGAAATACTATCATTTATACAGTGAATAGTAAACATTTTATAGTTCATATCCAGAGAGCCCTGATATCGACCAGCAAAGTCAGAGGGGCAGAGGATGAATTAGGGAACAACTGCACATCTCTTTGGGGAACTGATTTTCTACAGAGAGTAAATATTTGAGATTAGAAAAAATGAAATTATGATCAAAAGTTTATATGTAGCAAAAATATACCACTATGATGCAATTCAAAGTACCTTCAACCCAAATTTCTTAAATAAGAATTTTCTCCATAACTTTAAATAACAAAGTTCCAAGTTTTAAAAGTAATCAAAAATAAAAATAGAAAATCTTTAAAGAACAAAAATAATTTAAAATATTAAGACTAACAAAATCTCATGTTTATTCCAGACTCACAAATCCAACTGCCTACTCAAGATTCTTATGTGAAGGTTCAGTGGGCATCTCTAACCAAACACAGTAGAAGAAACACTTGATTCCTACTCCCTATTCCTCTCCAGTTTCCCCTGAAGGGATCACTCCATTCAACAAAGGGCATCATGAACAAAGACAACAGACAGATGATATAATGAGAAGAAAATATTTTGTATGTTCAAAACTAACATGGAATTCATCTTTAAAATATATAAGGAATGCCTGCAAATCAGCAATAAAAAGTTGACGGTATTCCCAACAGAAAAAATGAGTAAAGATTAACAAGCACATGAAGAGATGCTCAGACTCACCAGTAATTACAGAAATATAAATGAACACAATTAGCTATTATTTGATTCCCATATAATTTATATCTATGGATGTGGATAATGTGATGTGTTGGTGAAAATATGGGAATAACTTTTAAAATACAATTAAAAAAAACCATTGCACACTGCTGCTGGTCTGGTAAAACCATTCTAGGGAGCAGCCTGGCACTAAAGTAAACATATACCTTATGATCTAGCAATTCCCTGTCTAGCGACACATGTCAAAGAAAAGCTCATGCAGGTCCATAAAGGCATACATGTGAGGGGATTCACTGCAACATTATCTGTGGTGGTGGCGGTGAGGCAAGGTTTGGAAGCAATTTGGTGTTTCTCATCCAGAGGGTAGATGGGCAATATACAAAAATGTACTAGATATACAATACACAGTGCTTTGAAAAAGGAAAATAATCAATGTATAAACAGCAACACAGATGGATCTTAAAAATACAATGCTGGGTAAAAAAAGGTAAATAAAAAAATATATGGAGGAAGTGGAAATGCACATTGCCAAGCAAAATAAGCCAGTCTGAAAAGACCATGCACTGTATGATTTCAATCACATGACACTCGGAAAAAGGCAAAACTGTAGACACGGTAAAAGGATGAACGTTTACAAGGTTACGTGGAAGGCGGGGAGCAATGAACAGGTGAAGCTCAGGGGATTGGCTGGATGGTGAAACTATACTGCATGATACCGTAAAGGTGGATGCGCGACAGTGTGGGTTTGTCAGAACCCATGTAACTTTACAACACAAAGAATGAACTTTATTGTATGCAAGTTTAAAATATTAAGGGGGATCAGGGAATCCTGGGGAAAAATGCAGACTGTGACAAAAGGAAAAAATATATGAAACAACCTCAATGAAGGGAGTAGGACAAAAGGTGCTGACCTAAGGAACTGTGGAAAAGAACGGAGTCAGTAAAAACCATAGTCTGCATATGAGTAGTGTACTCTACACGATAAAGTTGTTTTCTCCAAGGGTACAAGTTAACAATTCTAACACTGCTATACATGTATAATGGAACTTAATAAGTAAATGAATGACAGATGGTGGGATCCAGGTTTCTCACCATCGAGAGGAAGATTACAGACAAGCAAGGGGGAATTAGTTAGAATGACCCATGTGGTAATGGATTAGAGTTGGAAACATTAGCCATGTTTAATATAAGTGTAGGTGATTACATATAGAAATATGTATAAATATGGGTATATACACAGGTTAGTATGCACATCTTATTTCTTAGCTGAGAGGTCCTGAAAAAAAGACACCCAAGTAGCAATAAGCCCACCTAGCACTGAGATCTTGGTTTAATATCATTTTCCAACAAAAGGAAACAGAACTCTGGGGAAGGAAATATGACAGATGAGCCTGGGACATTCTGCAGTTGAAAGAAGCTTGTGCACACCAATGTGTGTGTGGGACGCGCGCGCGCGCGCACACACACACACACACAGCACAGGAGCCCAGTGAAAGAGCTCTCAGTGAAAGAGCTCCCAGTGGCCAAATTTGGAACAATTTCTACAACCAAATAAAGTAATATGAAAATACAATTCAAAGTATAAAATAAATATTCATTAGTTCAATCTGATAAAATTATTGAATACATTTTTAAATGGGGAAAAAAGAGATAAATCTTCCATGTGGAAGAATTCCAAATAAATTATGTTACTACTCCCCCCAGTTGGGGGCAGTGTAGCTCTCCGTTCCTCAGGGGTATGTACCTTTGATAGAATGTGATAAAAACGTCACTTCCACTCTATCTCACTCTGTAAAACACTTAACCTAGTGTAATCATGAGAAAAATGTCAGACAAATTCAAATAGGGGGACATCCCATAATATGTCTGACTCGTATTCCTTAAAACTGTCAAGGTTAACAAAAAAAAGGAAAATCTGAGAAAACGACGTAACTAAGAGAAGCCTAAGAAGACATAACATCTAAATGTAACATGGGATCCTAGGTGAGTCCGTGAACAGAAACAGGACATTAGGTTAAAAAGTAGGGGCGTATGAATAAACTATGAACTTTAAGTTAACAACAGTGAATCAGTACTAGTTCATTAACTGTGACAAATGTACCATACTAACAGGCTAATAATAGTAAGGGTGCTATGTGTTGGGGTCAGGGGGACATGTATGGGAGGTCTCAGTACGATTTGCCCAATCTAATCTGTAAGTCTAAAACTATTCTTAAAAATAAGCCTATTATTAAAAAATGTACAATTACATACAAAGATAATAAGGAAAATGTAAAAAGGGTATTTATGCAAAGAAAGTGCATACAAATATACCCCCAAAATAAAATAAGAAATGAGAAAAACAAAAAGTATATGCAATTTACATTACAAAAGGGTAATATTACTAATATATAAAGAGCTTCTAATGATAGAGAAGGAAAAGAGATCAATAACTTTACAGAAAAAATGAGCTGTCCAGAGAAAAAGAATGTGTACAGCCTTTAAAATATAAAAACATGTTCCATCTCCTTTGTAAGAAAAATGTAAATTTAAACCATTCGAAGATACAGCATCTCATCTGTCGGCTTGCTAAGGCCGAGGGGAAACATATGCTTATCCTGCTCCGTACGACCCTACGGTGGAGCGTTTGGAAGAAACGTGCTAGGGCTCTGTCCAAAAGACACACGGGCGAAAAAGCAAAAAGACACACGCAGCAGACTCTTCATTCCAGTCGATGTAATCACATCACAGTAGGACTGGCTTAAAGACAGACTGAACCATCAGCGGAGAGTATCAGAGAGGCTAGAAACAGATCCACATACACACAGATGAGTGATTTCTGACTGAGATGCAAAGGCAATTCAGTGGGGGAGGGAAGAGGCTGGAGTGGTGCCGGAACAACGGATACCCACACGCGAGTAAATGAACGTCCATCCATACCTCGCACCGTACACAAACATTAATCAGAATGCAACGGAGATCTAAATGCAAAACCGAAAACTGTAAAACCTCTAAGACAAAACATATGGAGAAACCTTTGTAACCTTAGTTTACATAAAGATTTCTTAGGTAAAACATCAAAAGCATGATCCATAATGAAAGAGATAATAAAGTGAACTTCAAAATTTTAAAACTTTTCTCATTCGAAGATTACTATTGAGTTTGAATAGGAAGTATAAAATAAGTATGAACTCATGTTATCTTAAAAAAAAAATTCTAGCTTTGTCTACTGAATCAACTTAGCAACTCTAAGCACGCCCCTCATGCCTAGATATGATCTCCAAATACGATTTCCTACTACAGGGCCCTCTGGAGAGTCCAAGACTCAGCCAGAGGTGTGTACGATGAGTGGAGAAAAAGTTATGGAAACAGGAAACAAGACGACCGCACCCGTCAGAAGGATTTCGGTGCCACTGCATACGCCCCCATTGGCTAAGTATGGGGCCCTCCGAGTAGCATTAAAGACGATACGTAGGATGGACCGATGCTACATATCCAATGTGCTTCAAACCACGAGCTTAAAGAAAACCGACTGATCAACGTTGAAAAAAAATCAGGGAACCAATTCATTATTTTGATAAATATAGATTAAAGAAAAAAGAATTAAGTGTGCATTCTTCCTTCCTTTACAAGCTATTCCGCAGGAGAATTTAGTAACTAATCTGAGGGAAGCTTCTCCTTGTGTAGGTTTTCCAAGCAATAAATGAAGTAATAATGGTAGAATACTTTAGTGTTAGTGTTGAGCAACCACCATTAAATTCATGGAGGCAAATGATAATCAATGGCTGCTAATATCACAACAGAGAGACAAGCAAATGTTATGACATGATGTCGCCTATTCCAGAAGTGACCCCTCTCCAGTTTTTTAAAACTGTTCTGATCATAGCTCTAGAGTTAACTATGAATTACAAAAATAAAAGTACAATAGAAAGTATTTAATGCCTCTAGGCCATGCAACAAACCCAGAATGTAAAAATTCCATACAACAAATGATAAAGTTTCTTCAACAAAAATGTTGAGAGGGTGAGAGGAAGAAGAACAGGAGGGAGAAGGAAAAAAAAAATGGAGACAGAGACAGATCTAGTGATTAAAAGAACAACAAACATATGAACCAACTGCAATGTATGAACTTTGAATTCCTAATCATAAAACAAACTGTAAAAATATCTTAAAACAATGGACAAAATATAAACACTTTATCATATTAATTATGTTTTACTTCATTTAGATGTAATAATGGCACTGTAATTATGGGTTTAAGAGTCCCTTTCTTTCAGAGATATGAACAAAAATGTCTTTTAAATGGTCCTAAAAACAGTACACATTTTGCAAAACAGAATAAAAGATAAATTGTATTAGGATGGTTCCTTATGTGATGGAAGGCAATCCTAGAGGGGAATGGGATTTGAATCAACAAATCCAATCAAAGAATGAAACAAACTGACCAATAATGATAATGTGCTATGAAATAAGGAATATGATTAATTCAAATCATATTCAAATCAAACCCTTTCCACTTGAAGCCCAAAGGAAAGAAATCAAACACAAACAAAACAAAAATTAATTTCGTATACCTGGCCTTCACTATTTTATTTTCATGCAAATCGTGTGCATTATCATTCTAGTAGCAGATGAAGAAACTGACTGGAAAGTCCCCAGGAGCCACAGGCAGTAGCACTACAGCCAAGACTGAATCCTCCCACTCAGAGCCAGAAGCCCCCAGACGACACTGAAGTCTGCGTTGAATAATTAAAATTTTTCAGAACAAACCATAGGATAATACACACGACACTGCTTTATACACTCGCTCATTAAACACCTATTCTATAATTAATGAGGATATACATTCTCCTTCCAGTTCCCTAATGAATCTGCATGTTTTCCTTTCTTTTCAGTAACTCTTCTTCAAAAGGATCTTGGCGTAATAAATTTCTTTCTATTTTAGATATAAATGCATTTCTTCAGGTAAAAAGCACTGTAGATAAAAGGAACGGAGGATAAGATTTGTAGCATTAATTTATTTTTATAATATTGCTCATCAACATTTTTAGGCTAAGTGGTAAGTTAAAATTTGGCTCATAAAATTGTTTTAAATGAAATGTGTTAAAGATAAGATGGTTTTAAAGAACTATGTAGTATTTGGCTTTAGAAATGAAATGTTCTATGGCAGCCTACTGGACAATATGCAGTATTAAGTGTTGCTGCTAAGTCTCATGGCCGTATTTAACATCATTCAAAATCGTGTTACAAACGTGGCTCAATCGACTAGTGCTTGCAGGGTTAGACATCTTCGTATCTGAGATGTAAGCTCGATGAACAGAACATAAGGTCTTCATGCTGAGCTGTATCTATGGCCATTCATTCTCGGGCTGTTTTTTTTAATCATTGAAAATGGCCTCAATTTGTTTTTCTTAGGGGCTGCGCAATATAGTAATTTATCGGAGTACGGAGCAGTACATGTATGAGCAGAATGCAGGGGTATGTCCTAGCTCTGCATCCTTCTAGCTGTAAATAAGACATGGAGCTTCAGTTTTCTCATCTGAGAAAGAAGGAGAATAATAATATATTTTTATAGAGCTGTCTTGAGGTTGTTATACAAGTCCACAAATAAATAAAAACAAAAGAAACTTTCACTTGGAAAAGGACCGGGCACATGGTGAGCCTCAGGGCTGGCCACTCTTGTAACTTTCGTTACTGAAGAACTTGGCTGCCCCGCATTCGATAATTTCTGCTAACAACTCGATGTGAAACTCCAACATACGAATGCAAGTAAACCTCTTCTACTCACTAGTAAGAGAGAGAACAGGGTACGGAATTTCTTGTCAGAAACAGTTCCCATGTGGAACTCCATGGACAGACTTCTACAAACTCTTAAAATTCTATTTTATAATTTTAGTGTCTATATAAATGTATTTTTCTGGAGGGAAGATTCATACTTTTCTTCAGATTCTCAAACAGGCTCATGACCTTGCCCGAGTTACAAAGCATTTACCTAACTGCAAAGGATTAAGGTCCCAACGCCTTCACACGACGTAGGAGGCAATCACCAACTGCTGCTCCCAGCTCTTCTATCGCTATTTCCTTTATTTTCTCTCCCAGAAACACCGGGCTTTCCTCAGATCTCCCTAATACAGTTCAGTTTCTTCACTGCCCAACTTTGCTCACAACGTCCCCTCTAGTTCTCTTGTGACCCCTTCGCTCTTAGTACCCTCCAGTTGTCTGCCTGCCTCTGAGACAGTGCAGACATGGCCTCCTTCCTCCACCTGTCTACAGTAAGCTACGTGCCCTTCGGCTTCCATCGCGGTCTGTAACAGATCTGTAATACTGCACTTATCTTATGTGAAATAATGATCTGTTTAGTGAAGATATTATTAGCTCTTCAAGAGTAACTTACTGATCTGCAAAATACGATACCAATAAATCCTTATTTGAATGAATACATAAAATTGTCTAAATCCTTTTATTTTTCATAAGGCTTGCTCTGCTCCTAGAAATATAGTGTGACATATGCTCAGAAAAAAAAATATATATTAAGCTCTATTCATAGCTTTGCAATTACCACTATCAAAATTTCAAAAGGTGCCCACTTTTTCTAATAGGCCAGCTTCACCCAGGAGAAAGTAAATCTCCACTGTCCCATAAGTCACACTCCTCCTGTACACTACACTTGCCAGATAAAATGAGACCGATGTCACGTACTCTGTCTTTTACCTTGAGGACTTCTGCTTAAGAGTGGAATTGGCTTCCTATTATCAGACAGTTGGAAAGGCCAATGTGTACACAATTAATCAATTTTGAGGCTCCTCTATCAACATGACTTTTTCCAAAAAGGAAAGACTCTGGTTTATCATCATTACTATCTTAGCTACAATAGAATATTCTTCCTCATTGATAAGAAAGCTGATTATGTCCACTTACTCTTTTTCAAAAACTTATGTATAGTCTATAAAAGGTGGCGGTGGAGCCTAATTCTCTGTTATAGAAGAATTATGTGGTCTTTATAGTTTATGCTTCCTTAATGAGTTTCCCTTTTAAAATTGTTGCTTCTATACTAAATGGCCTCGTACCAAGCTCATGAACCATGTAACTGGAAACAGAATCATGGAGTGGAGAGAGCAGTATGACATGCATGTGGAATGTGGCTTCACTGTTAACTGGTGGAATAACGCTTGACAAGTCAATTCATCTTTTTAAGACCTATTTTGCTTATCTTTAAAATTGGGTCATATTGTCTCTATCTCACAAGCAGTTTTGAGAGCAAAATATGTCTCCAACATGAACTTGCATAAAATCACTCGAGGATCATTTTCAAAATACACATGACCACCATTCAAAGAACTGCCTGGTCTGAATTTGCACTGTGTTCTTTCTAAACACTGCCACAGATAAATTAGGGTACACTGAGATACACCCCTACAGTAGGCACTAAGCAGCCACAGAATGAGGATACTCTTTCTTGCTGAATAGAGTGGTCTCCAAAATATACTACTAGGTGAAAAAAGGATACAGATGCCTACAACATGCTAAATCCTGTATAAAGAAGGGAAAATGAGAAAACATGTACTTATGTGTTGTTTTTATTGGTGAGGAGGATAGGAATGGAAACAAGATCTCTCTCAAGGATGTCATGTTATCAAGCTTTGTCTCTTGAACTATGCAATTACTTCAAAATCGTAATTAAAAAATAGTTTTATAACTTTAAGTAAACTGTAACAAATGAACCTAATAGTTACGTTAGTAGCATAACAGCAGAAAGGACAAAATTTAATGTTTGAAATGACAAGTTTTAGATAGAATGCCCTGACTGGGATGCAATTTAAAGAAAGAACACCTGCGAAGAAACTTGAACTTTCACTCGGTAGCTATACTATTGGCAAAAAACTGGTGCTATAATTTTGAAGCTAGTGACTACACATTATAGTATAAAACAAGTAAGTTATTTCACACCAGCATTTTTTAGGGGTAAAAAAATATATATAAAATAAAAAGTTTTAAAACTGTCTGGTAAAACTGAATTCAAAATGAGTTCAATATGAACTCATGATTTATACACATACACCTTTTTCTTAGTTCTCTTCACTGAAAAAGTCTAGAAGCCATGCCACCACAGCAGCAGTAAGCACACTGATGACCTGGGTCTTGGTTTCTAAATATCATTTCCCACCCTGAAATGTTTAGAATAATGTGAGGTGATATCTGCGATTTACTGTCAAGAGGTTACCCTCCAAAATACATCTTTACCTAGACTGACAGAGCCTTCTTGATAAAATGTTTAAAAAAATTAAGAATAGTCAGCCTGAATATGTTGTTCATTATACTATTCTCCAAATTCTCCGAATAGATGACATTTTCATAATAATAAAAAAGTTGATTGGGGAAGGGAGAAAAGCTATGCAGATGATTTCACTGCACATCCCTGAGAGAACCAGTCTCGGCAGAGACGATCCCTGACACTGGTCCCTCGCCCTTCATTCTGATCCACCGGGTCCAACGGTGTTCAGAGTAAGCATGAATTCTAACGGATGCCGCAAAGCAACAGGCGCAGGAGCAGGATGGGGAATCCCAGTCTGTTCATGCATTTACTGTGCATGCGTGATGCTGTCCCGCACAGTGTCCTTGTTTGAGCAACAGGAGCAAGGGACTGATTGCTTAGCAGGCCTGCCAAGAATCAGGGGGGACCATGACAGAGGTGCTTTACCAACTGAAAGTGCTGTGTAACTCTAAAAATGGTATTTTTGATAATTTTCCAGCTTTCAGGTACAGAGGGTATTTTATAATTCAGGCATGCCTCTCAAGCAATGCCACTGGCATTAATATTCAGTATGTCTCTGACACCTGGGCTGTCCTCTCTACTTCATATCACACCTGCTGTATCTCAGTCCGCTTCAGAAGACACTGTGAAACCAGGGCCCTCTTTAATTCTATGCTCTGTCAATCAATCAATCAATCAATCAATCAATCAATGTGTGTATCGATAATCTTGGGTTATACTCTGCTTTGCTAACTTTGTTTCTGACTTTGATGCATTTTTATAAATTCATTGTTAAACTATTCCATATGCATCAAGTCAAAAGTCGTAATTCCAATCATGACAGTTATGAAGGACTAAGTGGAGTTCTTAAAAGACAACTTTATGGAATAATGGTTTCCAAAAAAACATCCTCCACAAAAGACCTGAGAGATAGCTTACTTCCCTTCCTCTCAGTAAGAAGAGCTGAGATTCTTGGTGTGTGTGTGTGTGTGTGTGCGCACGCACACAAACGTGTGCGTGCACATACATATTACATGTGTTGTATGTATGTGTGTATCTGTACGTGGGGTGAGGCACCTTACAATACTCTTTGGAAGAGCTTCAAAATGTCCAGGGTGAATGTACAGTTTGAATAAGTGCCCTCATATTTCAGCCCTCCTAGCTTAAATATATTTATATAAATTTTCCACTTTTTCTTTGTTTTCAGTTTTTATCACTTTTGGAACAAATAAACAAACAGCTCGCATATTTGGGGGGGAGAATCTTAACTGGGTTGGAAGTAATGTAACCCAGCTGGGGCTGCATGAAGCTCTCACACAGAGACTTTCACTTATGCCGATCTTCCCAGAGGCTCATTTCATGTCCCTGCTGGTGACACTCAGATCACTTCACAGATCATTGATACAGCATTGGTAACCTTTTGTTTTCAATCAAAAAAAGATGCTGAAGCAATGCTCAGTTGAACTAAGTATACATGAGACTGTACTTGTGTCCTTGCCAGAAGATGGGGGGGGGGGTAGATAAAGGAAAAGGTGACATACAGCATCCACTATTCTATTACTTTGTCTAGAATTGGATTATGATAAATTATGATGACAGAGCTCAGATAAACGCTGATGCCGCCTTTTCCATTGTTTCACCTGCACACAGGACTCTTACGGATCACATCAAGTCTCCAAAGCCAATTCTCTGTCACTCACGGCTGGAAATGAAAGGCCAATTTCAAGTAAGTTTTTAAACAGTTTCCATGGAGACTGAATTTGATGTTTCCTCACCTGCTACTTTGGCATCACTGACTGATAACCGCAGCTTTTTGCTGATGGGCATCTTTTTAAAAACCTCCCTGGGTGAAAGACTTCTTTAAGGTCAAAAACTTGAATGCTGTGTGAGTGAGTGGAGGGTGTCAGCATTGTTATTGGACGCCTTTTCCCTTGGGAGTTCATTATATCCAGGTCGCTTTAAAACCTACGACTCCTGCCACTGCCGCTCTCACTTATTTGCTCAGTAGCCCCTAGAAGAAGCTATCACTCCCCTAAATGAGCTTCCAGCAAACCAGGAAGAAAGCACCTGCCAACTGGGAAATAAGGGGACGAAGTCACAGCCTCTGACTCCCGACCTGGGACCCCCAGGCATCTGTACTTCACAAGACGAAGCAATATGAACACTTTCGGTAACAGAAATAAGACATTTAGATCATCTAAAATTTCCTATTTATTTGGATTTGGCTAGCAGTGGATGAATTGTGATCATTATTTCCCTTTTTGAAATCAGAAATATGCAATTGTATGTTTTACGGTTTAGAAAACAAGATAAGTTATCTTATTAAATTTTGTTTTATAGATAGACTGAGGCCCATAGGAGAAAAAAAGATTGTAAAAAGTGATGAAAATAATCCAAATGAAGAAAGTTTAAAGAGGTTTATTTGGAAATTCTGTATAATAGACAGAAATTTTGAGTAGGGCTTTAGAAGAGAGTGACTTAAACAAACAAACAAAAAAAAAACATTTTGGGCAGAGATCAAGTTTGGGATCAAACATGCAGAGCAAAGGACAGGCGTAACCAGTCTGGAAAACGGGAGATGAATCAGTTGCCAGAGGCCGGAGGCCGCACGTAACACAAAGCAGACAGACCAAAAATGAGGAGAGTTAAAGGTAAGACTCGAGGTTCACGCCTCATGCCTGGACCAGGGGTGCAGCAAGGGAGCAGGGAGTGCCTGTCAGGACTGGGGAGCTGGGGGTGGGACAAGGGACCCTTCTGAGGATGTGGATTTAAAATAGGTTGAAAAGCACTTCGTTGGTAGAGAGTGGCATGGTTCCTGTCCGCAAGTGTGCAAGCCACCTTACAAACGGGCGGCACGGCAGCTACCTGCCTGGTCGTACTGGGAAAGAAAGAAAGGCATAATCCCCAGCAGAAACGTTCTTGTTCTGTTTTTGCTTTTATCTTGGAAAATGGTCTCACTCAAGTAATTTCATAAGTCATCACTAGTTCCCAGATTAGTCTCTGAAATTCAACTGCTATAAGGAAACAATCCAAAAGCGTAAACAGTAATACATGAAAAGGTATTTCTAACTCCTTCCTCAGTTAATACTCAACTCATAGGAATCTGGTTTCTACACATATTTTGCCATGAAAACTGCACCTTATCAAGTTTCTTGCCGGCTGACAACTAATTGCACCTTTTTTATTCCTGACACAGTAGCTGATCACTCCTTTGCCTCTTCAACTTCTAAACCACCTTGGTTTCAGTGACATCACTCTTTTTAGTTCTATCTCTTCTCCTTTAAGGTATCCCCTAGGGTTCGTACTACCATCTGCCATCGAGGTAAATCTCTTTATATCCCAAAGTCAGCTGACCACCTTCAAATTTTGATTTGTTTTCACATTTTCTCTCGGAGAACGACAGCGCCCGGTTGCCTAATCCAGGGTCCTAGTCACTACTTCGATTCCTTCCTGTGCTCCTCTAGTGAAGACTCTGACGACACATCTCAACCAACACCATAATCTCTTCCTCACATCCACACTTACAAGTCCACTTACATATGGAAGAGGAAAGAGGTGGTGAGTTCAGTGTGGCAGGGCATATTTATAGATATAAAGTGCCTGGTAATCTTTTCTTTTCTTTTCTTTTCTTTTTTAGACTCTCCCTGCAGAGATCTACTTCATTTTCAGCATTTTTTTTTTCAAAGAAATACTAAGTATAACATTGGACAAATCACTTTAAATCCTTACAATTGCTCATCTATAAAATGATCTTTACATCTTTATACTATTTACACTAAGGTTTAGTGGTTGTGTGCTACTACACAGTTTATACTTGAGATTCTAAAAGGCCAAGCGAGAACAAAAAATATACATGAGAAGACAGAGCGGAAGAATAAAGGCTATTTCACAGAAACGTGCCATTACTGTCTAGAATCGAGAAGCCCCTGTCCCCTCAGTCCGTGTCACTCTGAGAACCACGCCTCTAGTGCTGTCACTGACGAGAACGTACTGGACGAGAGCACGTGTGGGCAGGCAGACCCAACCCCTCAGTTCTCAGCAGAAACCATCGTCTGGGCCAAGTCTGCATCATGAATATTCAGCCCCTTTCTATCGGACTATTAATGGATTTCTACCCTCTCTACTGTCAGCATTACAAATGTATAATACATAAAATGTCAGGAATTTATATAGTAATTAATTGATCTCTTGAGAGAAAAGAAAAACAAGCAGAAGTAAACGTGAGGAAGAATATCTACAACATATCTGGAAGTTTGTTCAAGTAAGAGAAAGACTGACGAAGTCTGTCCTGTAACACTGCTCTGCTGCATCAGATACAGAAATCCTGAACAGGAGTCACTGAACAAGGCTCAGGGTGATGTAAAATGCATGCCTTACTAACTCTTGGACGTCTAATTTCTTGGTCATAAATCCTATTAACTTGTATTACCAGTTGTCATAAAACTTGCAGATAGAAGATAATTTATGCTCAGTGTACAGAAGCTAATGTTGCTGGACTCCTGAGAAGCACAGTCCAGAAAATGAGAAGGTATGTATGTGGAACCAGGAGCCATCCGCACTCTGTACGGCTGGCGTGGCAAACACGGGACTGTCTTCATGAGGGATATGGCCTAACTGGCAACTGACATCAGTGGTGTCCACGTCGAAAATGTCTCTCATTAATTTTAGAAAATCTCCAGCTAATAAAAGGCCATGATATCTTAATAAGAACACATTTTTGGAAGTAAAGGGTGGATGCTTTCTTTTAAGGGAGGAGCTATAATGCATTCTATTTTTAATGGTCTATTTAAAAATGGCAGATTAAACAGTCCTTCAAAGTAAATGCTGCCTACTGAGGTTTTTGTTCCTAATGACGTTTGAATCATAGAGAAATATACCAAAACACAACACAAAAGCCTTTATATACTAAAAAGCCAATCAGCTCAAAACTTCTCAACATTTTCCCCCAGTTATACAGACCCAGAACTACACTATTTTCTCCTTGTTTTAAAACCTAATTTGTAATGAACAAAAGTAAGTCCAGAAAGGGAATTGAAAAGAGAACAGAGATGAAAAATTTTAGGCTACAACAACCCAAACGAATTTAAGTGGCTTGCTACCAGACACGCAGGTAAGTCCCAAATGACTAACACAGTAACTCTAATGAATGGAGGATGATTACGTATTTATACAACATGGTCCCATGAGAGCCTCACATGAAGACTCTCTGAAAGAAACGCAGAACATTACAGAAAAACTAAGAGGATCTGAAGGTAGGGAAGCTTTTACAGAAAGATTAAGAGAAGCACATTTAGCCCCCCGGTCTAGGGTTATGCCAGCCTCTTTATGGTCCTGCGGCAGACACAGCACTAAAACATTTATCAGCCAAACAGTTCCTACAAGATGTCTCATTTCTCCTGCTATTATCTTCAATTTCATACAACCTATAATTATAGAACCAATTCTAGAAAATAATGTCCTCAGAAATAACACTCATATTAACATTTATATTGAATTTTACCACTTTTTAAGTATTTTAGCAAAGCTCAATGGTAATCTCATTTAATTGGCTTAAATGATAAAGATTCTTGTTGTATGCAGATTTTGTTACAGTTGAACCTTCGGCGTCATTTGGTTTAATTTATGGGTACAGTAAGGTGTGATATACCCTCAAAGTGTAGCCAAGGTCTATTTTATTTGAAAATAATATTATGGAGAGTATATATTTTTATACACACACATAAAACACATACCATCTAGCCACTGAGTTTCACACTGTTTATGAATAACTGGATCGTGACTTGTTTTTCAGAGCTGGCCATTTGCACCCAAGTCCACTAACCCCACGAAAGAGGAAACGTAGTGGGACAAGAGCTGCGTCAAACCACCGTGTGGCCGTGTTACCTGTTCTGTTTGCCCCACGGTATCGTTATGATGCTCAAGTGAAATGCTCCCTGTAAGGGCTGAAAAATTACCTTCTCTCTTGAGAAAAGCTTCTGTTGACTTTCAGTTAAAAAATATATTTAAAAAAATGTTTAAGCCATTCTTCATTTGGCACTGAAGCATAGGAGGCTTGATTTCCTTGAGCCTAATTCCACAATATTTGAAAACAGTTTCAATTTAAATTTATGGTTTTTCTTCTGTTAATCCCGATTGTGATTTTGATAAGTCCTATTAACAATGAACAGTATCCATAGATCTTTCTGAATATCCCCCAGAATATGCAAACTGCCTAAAATATATGCATACCCTAGAACATGTATAGCAGATAAACAAAGTCACAGGAAAATACACTTGGCAGAGTCCAGTTCCAAGATGCAAGTTACATTTCTAAGATGTCGAAAGTTTCTATGCAACAATGTTAGTATAGCTTTAATTGATTTTTAGCGTTAATCACATTTCATAAGTGAACAATTAAAGGTGCTTAAAAATATGGTGGACTACATGAGATTCATATCTGAAGCCCTCAAACACACTCTTCTGACTTTTGTATTAGTATAAATAATTGTCTTACTATTTTCTCACTAAAAGTAATTGAAAACCAGGGACCTAGGATGTGTCTCTGGGAAGATTTTCCCACAATCGAGTGGCAAAGAGGAGCAAAGCCAGCACTGCTGACCCCACAGGTGGAAGTCTGTGCTAAACATCATGCTCCCTCTACATCAGGGGTCCCCAAACCCCGGGCGTGGACAGGTCCTGGTCCGTGGCCTGTTAGGAACAGGGCCATTCAGTAGGTGAGCCAGCGAGCGAAGCTTCATCTATATCTGCAGCCGCTCCCCAGCACCAGCATCACCGCCTCAGCTCCACCGCAGCTCACCGGGCATTAGATTCTCGTAGGAGCACCGGTCTCTGGTGCCAACAAGGTTGGGGACCGCTGTTCTACAAGACCGGGGGTATGGTCTTGCATGAGCTTTCTGCCTCGCACTATGTAATAATTACTTTCTTAGGATAAGGTAATTTTCTAGCTGTTTTAGTAAGACCAAATCAAAATTAGCAAAGGGAGAATCTAGAGGCATTGTTTGAGGCATGTGGGCTGCACGAGTACACTCACCATGACTACTGTGTTTGGAGTACTGGGGATTCCGCTTCAGCAGCTAGCTAAAGTTTAACATGTTTTATAAGTAAAATGTAACTAGAAGAACATACATACATGCATGCATGCATACATATGTGTGTGTGTGAATGTGTTCCTAGAAATTATGCAGGGTTATGACCCAGACTTCCTTTCCAAACTTCAGTTTCTGGCAGTGTGACAGAAAACACTGTGCTGTGATCGCACAGAGCTGCCACTCCCGGGCAATGGTCCTCCTTTCCCAGACTGCCTTGCAGTTGGCCTGGGACGGTATAAACACGTTCCCACTGAAAGCGACACAAAAAACATGGGGTGACATTTTCTAGCAATCTTTTCCCCCTGTTGCTGTGACATGATCCAGTTGGCTTAGATATAAAATAGAGGATGCTGCCCTAACCACACCAAATTTTCCATGAATGAGAAAGCAACTTAAGAAACTTAATCTCAGTTAAGCTTCTGAGATTTGGGGTTACTTTTACTGCAATATAGGCAGGGCAGGACCTAATTTACAGAGGCAGTATGACAGATTAGTACCCTGACCAACTGGAAACAATTAAAAAACCTAGAAAAATATGAAGAGTTCTTTTAAATGAATCAAACATCTGTTTGCTTTATTTTGTTAAAAGAATATTCAAAAGCCAAAAACTAAATTTTGATTGAAAAGGTTTCATCTTTTAAACATTTAGTGTTTACCAAATCAGATGAACCTGAACTTCAGTTTCTAAGGCTTCCAAGTATGAAAAATTGTCAGGAGACAAAGCCCAATGTCTGCCCAGGATGAGAGTATAACAGGAGCTTATACCATATGAAGCAAGACTCTTGGTGGAGGGAGAAATATAAATAACACTCCTGCTGGACTGTGAGGGAAGTGCCCGACAAACCTCGCTCTCTGTAGCTAAAAAGACAGAACAAGTCTCCTTTGAGCATTTGTAACCAGAAGTCAAACTCACAGCAGAATTACCTTCAAAACTCATCCCGCCTACACGTCCAACATCTCAAACGAAATAGATACCTAAGTTATTAATGCCTACAGATAACCGGGCTAGGAGTCCACTCTCAGTTCTCCTTGAACTCACTTTTAACTTGTATTTCAAATAATTCCCAAGGTAAAGTTCCTGGAAATATGAGGTTATGGCCAAAAACAAAACACAGAAGGAAGATTAAACATAAAAGACAGCTGATTTATAAAGACCACAGATGTTAGAATTATTCTAGACTATAAAATAAATATGGCAATTATATTTTAAGAAAGAGTTGAAAATGTGAGTAAAGAGCAAGCATGTAAGAAAGAAGAATCATGGCAGGAATTAAAAAATGGATGGATTTAGCGGCAAAACAGACACAGCTGAAGTGGAGGAGTGAAGTGGAAAACAGAAGGGATGAAGAATTTCAGAACGTAGCCCGGAGAGATTAAGACACAGAAGACATGAAAGAAATGTTTGAGATCTATATGATATGATTAGAGGATCTTACATTCATTTAGTTGGAGTTGCAGAAGAACGGAAAAAGAGAATAGGGTGAAACGATATTGGAAAACATACAGGTCGAGTTCTCCAAACTGATGACAGCGATCTGCAGATGCGGAAAACCCAGCGACTCCCAAGCTGAACACATCTTAGGAAGTCCAGAATCATGCACACTGCACTGAAGGTGCAGAACACCGAAAATAAAGAGATCGAAAGAACAAACGTCGTTTTTCACATGTGGACTCTTAGTTAATCCTCCAATTTTACCTTTTAGAAATGATTGTGCTGCTTGGCTAGCTGTCTAGTAATCTATTAACCAGAGCACCTACAAAGAGACAAGTTACAGTCGACCCGTTCGGCAATCGTATCAGGTCAATACAATAAAGCAAGCTCGATGCATCACAATGGCAGAAAGTTTCAAACTGCGGAAATTGTTGGGAAATTACAGGCATTTAACAAACAAATAACTAGAAATCCGAGAGCACACGTGTGCATGCCACACTGTTACCTGAGGTCTTTTAACGACTTCATATACCCTATGGCAAAAGAGTTCACAGTCCACTGTGTATAATTCAAGGCTCTTCCTAACCAGATCGCCCACCAGTTGTCTAGTATTAACTAGTCTTAACCTTGCTTTACATTTATGTTTTATAATTGTCTGCTTCACTGGACATGTACTAGAGAACAAAGATCATATGTTACTTTTTTTTTTTTTTAAATCCTCAACTGCCGGGCAGTACAACGGTTATTTAGATCGCTGGCACTCTAAACCTGTTTGCAGACTACAGAAATGGACAGTATGGAGTTTGAAAACTGAATTCCTTAGTTCCCCCTTCCATATCTTATAGGAAATGCTCCAGAAATGAAATAGCCGCAACCAGAAAAAAAAAGCAAAAGTGGATGAACAATGCTGAGTATATATTACACCAACTATATTAACCAAACAATAAATTTTAGCCACTGACATGCTACAGATGATGGACAGCAGATGGAACACAGCAAAACTACCAGGAAAGGCAAAAAAGAAAAAAATAACTGTCCACTGTCTTTAAAAAAATATTACCAAGTGATTATTTTTCAAACTGAAATTCACCAGTCAACCTTATAAAATGTGTTTAATTAATGAGAATTCTGTTCTAAGCACTACACTGATAGAAAATTTCCTTGATGTCTCTGATTGGACATAAATGACATCATCATCATAAATTTATTCTGAGGCACTGAAATAAGCAGGCAACTTATGAACAGTAAAAGCTCAAGAGTCTGAGAAAAGCAAATCCAATTTCCAATTATGACAGCACTGAAAATACACGAGAATTCCATTTGAAATATCTGCCAAGCTTTGCATTTCCTCTGTTGAGTTTTTCTCTCATTCAGTTGCTCAAAATGCAACAGTTCTAAATTTAATTCCTAGTCAATTCAGTTAAAAGTCACAGAATTTTTTTCCCCTAGGTGCCCTAAAATGAAAACTTTGAGGCTCCTCTACAGTGACCGGAGGCAGTGACGGAGGTCAATATAAGTAAGCAAACAGCTAACTTCACTCATGGTTCAAGGACGCGAACAGGCTGGCCTTTCCTCCTGTTCGCCCCAGTGTCAGTGGGGTGGGGGAAACCGAGTGCTGACGTTAGGCTGGGTCTGCACTTACTGGCTGGAGCAGGTAGATGAGCGATTCCTCCTGGATGATTATAACTGGCGAAGGAGTGATGCGAGTCGCTTGGAACAAGGTGCTCACAGATGCCATGATCTGGTCGAAGCGGCCAGTGAGTCCTCCCAGCGTCACTATCACATCCACCTAAGCAAGGCAAAGTAAAGCCGAGAGTCACATATTTAAAGAGCTTTAAATAATTAAATAGCATCAAATATCTAAATAGAGCTTTCAAGATTACATTCTATCTGATAAGCCATCAATGCTAGGTACCATTTCTGTTGTTCAGATGAAGGCATTAAGTCACTTGTTCGAGGTCACATAATCTGTGAGTGGCAAGGTCAGGTTTCAAGACCAACTCTTTCAAGTACAAATTTTACATTTTCCCATCTGCCTGTTCACCTGGAAAACCAGCCAGCTCATCCTTTAAAGCTGTGTCCGCGTCCCTTCCATGTGGCACCCCCGGGCCTTCACAGGTGACACCTCTCCCGCCCACGGCACTACCTGTGGGCGCTCTCCTGACACCCAGCACATGACACCGGCCTGTTTGACAGGTCTGTCACCCACTAGAAGGCAAGTTCTCTTACTGCTTTTTACCGAACTCAGCAAGTTGCTAAACTCTCTGTACCTCATTTTTATATTCACATGTAAAAAAATGAATAATGGCCAATGTAAAGATTGTCGTGGGGAATAAATGAGGTAATTACATGAGTTAATAAGCATAAAGCATTTAGAACATGTTTATAACATAGTGATTGTTTAAAAAATGTTTGCTACTCTTCTAATTATTTTTGATACTACGTTTATACTACTATTAGCACTTTTGTTATTGTTATATGTAGTTTCATGTCACTTTTTTCATTTACCACTTGAAAGACAGCATTTGCTATTATTAGAGTATAGTTAATTTAAATGTTTCCCTGTTGTTGAAAATACACTTCCAGGATATTTACACATAAAATTACTGTGATGCTTTACTTATGCATGAGGCACTGGGTAAGCATGAGCTGCAGGAAGTGAAGGGGTGCAGTAACAGTCTCCTTCTGCATTAAGTATTAGGCCATGGTCCCAAGAAGAATGAAAAAAGAAGCCCTGCCTTCTCTCTGTTCAGCCTCATCTTATAGTCAGTGCGTCAAAGTCAGTGCATGGTCAAAGGTAATAATATATTGATCATGAAAGAGGAAGCACTGAAGGGCTTAATTAAAATATTGTAAGAAAACCTTGTATATAATAAAAACTAACAGGAATAATCATTCCACCTGAAATAAAACAGAAATTATTTAAAAATGGAAGTATTTAGTTTTTAGGTTTTAAAATAGTACATTTAAAAAAGCATAGATAATGTTTAGTCCATAAAGATGGCATGATTTTACAGAACAACATTACCCTGGCACCAGTATTACCTGTCCCGTGCCTAGAGGAACAGTGAGTGACAGAAACTCCAGGAAGCCAAGGACAGCATTTGTCTGGCCTGCTGGTTATGTCCCCATACCCAGCGCACTGCCTAACCATATAAGACATTCCAGTGTTTGATGAACAAGCGAAGACACTGCAAGAAAGGATTTGTCAGCCTAAGGAAGAACTAGATTAACTGACATATTGAAGGACTATATAAATCAGAATGGGATTCCATAAAAACAAGAAAAGTAAATTAAAGAGAAGAACCTAGAAGTTTAGAATGAGTTTTCTGTTTCTGACTTTTTCAGAGTGTAGGGAGAATGGAAATTTTTACTTTGAATAAGATGTTTCATCTCGAAGCTAGAGTATTTTAAGATAGGTACACCGCACATCTATAGGACTTAATACCAACTTTGGAGATCTTTCTAGAACTCTAAGAATTAGATTTGGGGACCAGAAGACCACGCGCCCTAGCAAGACTGTATTACTCTGAATACACAGGCAAAGACAGGGACCTCTGTAACTTCAGAGGAAAGAGGTAACTTGTTAAGCAATTAGGCTCAAAACTGTCAAAGATACACCTTTTGTTTGGGATATCAAGTCAGAAAAATGGCTTCTATTCCTGTTCAGGAGATTGTTAATTAATGAAGCCATACCCAACCAGTGGGGAAAGGCCTCAAAATTATACAGGATCTCTGAAAAAACTAATGAGAATTTGCTTTAAATTGAAGAGAAAGGCATGAAATTGCATATGAAATATAAAGGGGAGAAAGCTCTAAGGCTCCAGTAAAAAGCACACTGGCACCTTCCTATCCGCAAAATCCTACATTCACATGAGAAGCAAGGCCTGATGATACAACAGCTGATTCACTGTGCAGACTGAGGAATCCCGTTTTCAGGTTCTCGATTTCTCATTACTATACTCTAAGCCTTAAGGGATCTCATAACCTTTAAGGCTGAAATGTAACCCGCTCTTGCACCCTGGGGTATCATGATGAATAAGCGGTACCTGTAAATCAGTCACTGAGTTTTTCAGAGTAAAGCAGCAGCAGGATTACTTCTCATCACTATTCATTTTCCCTGCAGGAAGTACTTAGCGAGACTGATTAAAAACATTATAGGATCCATGCAAGCCACAGGTGGGTGGGAGGAGTCATCAAGGGACAGTCCTCACTCCTTGCTCTGCCAATGATGTAAGGTGGACATCTGATATTCACAGGGATGGAAGACAGGAGACAGACCCCCCCCGCGTGTTTACATACATTTTGCAAAAATGCCTCTGGGACAGGGTGCTCGACCTGAAACAGACATTTACAGAACGCCAGGGCTCCTCTTCTGTGTGGATCCACAGCCCTGTGCATTTATTGCTAACATTGCCCAGCGAACTGTACATTTTTCAAACTATATTTTCCTGATGCCGCAGCATCCCCACCCCCAGGCTGTGAGCACCAGCCCAGGAGACAGCGTGCACCCCACTGACGTGGCTGGTCCCTGCCACGAGTTCCCCTTCCTGCCCTCTCCTTCTGGGACTCGGTGCCATTCAACACACCAATGAAACCCTCTCGTGCTTTTGCGTGTGTACCCTTCCCTGACCCCCAAAGGTGCTTGACCGCAGGTCCTCGCTCGCTCTCTCCCGGCTCTCTGGCTCCTCCCATGTGGACCCAGCACGGCATGACTTGCATGTCCCTCTCTAGGACCTGTGAGTATAACAGCCCTTTAATTTCATATGCTTCTTTGTGGTGTTACTCCGCGTCCACACCACACGTGTCTGCATCAGATGGATCATCAAAATCCCCCATTTAAGTAACATAATTATTCCTTTTTACACCTAGTCACACTGCTACAACAGTTGGTATACTTGTGTCTCTCTCCTAAAGGGGCCTATGACTCACAGATGCCAGCCGCAGTGTTTGCAATGCAGGAGACAAGTATTTACTGAGCTTCCCCTAAGCATATAAAACTCAGGAAAAAACGAATAAAAGAACCGGAGAGGCAAGGAGCTAATTATTAGGTTAAGTTAACATCATCTAATTCCTACGAAATAGTATTTGCCTGATTGGCAAGTGTTCCAATAGATAGTGGCTTTTGAAAAGAGTAACTTAATTCACATTTGTTACTTTGGGTAATATTTATTAATCATTTAACATGTGTTACAATCTATTCTAAACATAGAATAATATATCAGTAAAGAAGACAAAAACTCCAACCTTCATGGAGTTGACATTCAAATGGAGGATAATACACAATTGATTAGAAAAAAATTATATTCATCAGAATGTGAAAAGGTGGTAGTAAGTGCTATCAGAGAATAGCAGAGTAGGAGGAAAAAGAAAAGCAAAAATACGGAGGGTGGGGAGGAGGTAGAGGGGGACTTCAACTTTAAATAATGTAGCTAAGGTAGACCACACTGAAAAAGTAACTGAATATTAGCAAAGACCTGAAAAAGACAAGGGCGTCAGCCAGCATGTAAGAAGGCAGGGAAGGATGCTTCAGAGAATAGACTATATTGAGACCCTGAAGCAGTGACATGGCCCCAGGCATTTTCAAAGAATATCAGGAGGCTAGTTGCTACAATTAAATGAGAAATTAGTGGCGGTCTTAATAGAAATCAGAGTAAAATGTGCTAGATTTGTATAGAGAGTTGTCGAGCCATTTTAAAGTCTTTGATTTTTATTAAATGGGGAGCCATTTTGAGCAGAGGAGTGACATGACCAATATATTTTAAAAAGTCACCATGCCAGGTGTGTTGAGAATAAACTGTGGGAAGGCAAAGAAGAAAGCCAGGAGCCCAGTAAGAGATTATCATAGTAAATACAGACAAACACCTATCACCCCATCAGAAACTGTTATCTATAGATCCTCATGGCAAAATCCAATGGGCCATTTTCTGTTCTGATAATTATTTGATCAGCTACATCTGATGAGCTTCCAGCAAACCACACTCTTTTGATCTCACTAGCTGTTCCTCATCTGGAGTCACCTATTAACTTTGCAGTGGCCTGGGGCAAGGTCCCTAACTCTAGCTTCTTCTGTCATTGCATTCCTTCCCTTGCTGTCCTCAGGCAGCCTTGTGGCTTTACATACCACCCTAGGTCAGCAGTTCCTGAGTGTATATCTCCAGTCCAGATCGCTGTCCTGAACCGGATCCGGGCTCATACATCGCACTGCTTACTTGACACCTCTACTGACATAGCCAACAGAGAGAACAGTTAACCTGACCCTTCCCCCAATTCTGTTTCCTACCTTCTACCCCTGTACCTGTCGCTCCAGCCAAAATCCAGAGTCATCTTTGATTTCTCTCTCTCATACCCCTTCCTTATTCTCTGAGGAAATTCTAGCAACTCTGTCTTCAATATGTATCTAGAGTTTCTGCACTTCTCACACCCTACAACCTCATCACAACCATGGCTCAGCCACCAAAAACTGTCAGGAGGTGTGGGCCACCATTATATGTCACTTGAAATACTACAATAGCCTCCAATAGGTCTTTCCGCTTCTGCCCTTATTTGCCCACTATCTATTCTCAGTATAGTATCGAAAATAATCCTGTTAAAATGTAAATTAGATTATGACATCCTTCTGCTCAAAAACTGCCAATGCCTTTCCAATATTTTTTAGTAAGACCTACAACGCCCTGCATGATTTAACATGCAGGTATCTCTCCGACTTTACTTTCTATTGCTCTTCGCTCTCTCTTCTCCAGCCACTTCTTCTCTACTTTCTATTTCTTGAATACGCCAGAGTCCTTCCTACTTCAGGACTTGGCCCTGGCTGTTCTTTCTGCCCACAGTGCTCTCTCCCCAGACATTCACATGGCTAGCTCTTTCACTGGCTGTCCACCTAAAGGTTTCCCCTACTCCATGCCAACAGTTCATATCTCCATTCTCTGATTTAAATTTTCTCCTTAGCAACTCTCATTATCTGACACTAGGCTAGATATATTTTTAGCTTGTCCTATTATTTGTCATCTTAGCTAAAAGCAACACAATGGCAGAGATTTTCTAATTCTAGTGTTTAGAATGCAGCATGGAACATAACAGGTGTTCAATGAGTATTTGTTGAACAAATGATGGAATGAGACAGGGCTGAAGGACAGGGAAAGGGCATGTGGCACTGATGACTGGGAGTCAGGGCACAAGGAAATGAGACAAAGGGATACAAGAGAGTGTGGCAGGTTTACAAACCTTGTCCTAGGCAAGGCCTGGGTGTGTGGTAGAATTGAATGGCTGATGTCAGGAGGTAAACAAAACGCCCGGCTGGGGAGTTAGGTTCAAGGAAACAAGAGGTCAGTGTATCGGAAGGCTCATTGGAGTGCATGTGAAATTTACCATGAATTAAGATAGCATTGTTGGAAAAGGTATTGGTGACTTAGATGTTAACTTCATCACGACATGAGGGAAAATGACCAGTACCAAGATGATGAAGACTATGGTAATGAGTGATACAATCTGATGACATGAAGTTTACAAGGGAATGGACTGGAATAGACAGCATTATCTCATGGAAATAAAATGGGAGACACATGTAAAATTTAAAAGTTTCTAGTATATACATTTTAAAAAGTAAAAAGAAAGCTAAAATTAATTTTAAAGTATATTTTATTTAATGCACTATGTCTAAAGTGTAATCTGTATTAAAATATAGGGGTGTTGACAACTGGATAACTACATACAGAAGAATGAAATTGGACCCCTATGTTATACCGCTCACAAAAATGAACTTGAAAAGGATTAAAAACTTAAAACATAACATCTGAAACTGTAAAACTGCCAGAAGAAAACTTAGAGAAAAACTACTTGACATTGGTCTTGGCAATAATTTTTTTGGATACGACACCATAAGCACAAGCAAAAAAAGAAAAAACAAATAAGTGGGACTACATCAAACTAAAAAGCTTCTCTTGGACAGCTAAAGAAACAATCAACATAATGAAAAGGTAACCTATGAAATGGAAGAAAATACTACAAACTAATTACCAAATGAGCGATTAAGACCCAAAATATAGAAGAAACTCATACAACTCAATAGCCAAAAACCAATTTGATTAAAAAATGGGAAGAAGATCTGAATAGAGATTTTTCTAAAGAAGACCTACAACTGACCAAAAGGTCAATGATAAGATGCTCAATACCATTAATCATCAGGGAAATGAAAATTGGAATTACAATGTAATAGCACCTCGGGCCTGTTAGAATAAATAGCTGTTATCAAAAAAACAACAGGTGACAAGTGTTTCCAGGGGTGTGGAGAAGAGGGAACTCTTGTGCACTGCTGGTGGGAATGTAAATTCATATAGTCACTATAGGAAACAGTATGGAGCTTCCTCAAAAAATCAGAAATAAAACTACCATATGATCCACCACTTCCACCTCTGGATACATATCCAAAATAAATGAAATCAGGATCTCAACGAGGCATCTGCACCCCATGATTGTTTCAGCCAAGATGTGGAAACAGCTTAAGTGTCCATGGTAGGATGAATGGATAAAGGTACAGTATACGTGAAATGGACTATTATTCACCTATAAGAAGGAAATCTTGCCATTTGTAACAACACGGATGGACCTGGAGGATAGAGTAAGCTAAGTGAGGGAAGTCAGAGGAAGTCAAGTACTGTTTGCTCTCACTTGTATGTGAAATCTAATGAAGCCAAGCTCATAGAAACAGGGTGCACTGGTGGCTGCCAGCAGTTGGGGGGTGGAAGAAGTGAGGAGATGTTGGCCAAAGGGCACAAATTCTAGTTATAAGATGAATATGTGAGTGATGAAGGCATTAACCTCCATTATGGTAATCATTTCTCAGCATATATGTTTATCAAGACATATTACATACCTGAAGCTTATACAATGTTACACGCCAGTTATATCTCAATGAAGTTAGAAAAAATATTGAGATATTTTACATTCTCTTTTTTTCACATTTGGTCTCCAAAATCCTTCCTGTATAGCACATCTCAATTTGGGCTAGCTACATCTCAAGTGCTTGGGTGGCTGCGGGCAGAGTTTCAGACAGCAGAGGCCTAGGCAGAAACAGCAAAGAGCAGTGAAGACACCTGACTCTACTCCCAGGCCCGTTCTAGAAGCAGTGGGAGAGAAAACGGAAACGAAACAAAACAATAGTGCTACCAAGGCTGCAGAGAATGACTAGTGTCCTTAGGGAAAAGCAGAGTTTCTGTTGGAGTTATGAGTAAAGACATCACAAATTTTGGTGAAGGTGAGATTAGTGAGGGTGGACCAAGAATATCAGAGGGTACGAAAAAGTAAGACATACCAATTCCAGGGCAAGTCTATTTATTTTTTAATATGCCCACCATTCTCTAAAGAATAGAGGCTAGTGTCGGGGGCTAACATGTTTTCTATTGGCTGCGATGCATCAAGGATTGAAAGTTTGTAATTCTATAGTGTTGTTACAATCGTATTAGCCTTCTGGATGAAGTATTTTAAATAATACATTTAAATACTTTCTTTTAAATAATATATTTAAATACTTTATTTTAAATAATATATTTAAAATATTTAAAATACTTGTGCACACATATGCACCAATACCCAGCACATACCTAATATGCCATATTCTACAATATATAAAATCCCTACAAAATTTGTTTCTACCCATTTCCTACAGCCAAGTCACAGTATTTTACGTGGACCTTTTTTCTTTGTTGTTGTTAGTTAAAAGGAGTGGTGGGAATAGAGGTTGCTTTGAGTTTTTCACGTGTAATCACATCTAGTAAAAAAGGACGCCCGAACCCAGGATTAATACGCTGGAGATCTGACTATCATATGGCATATGGCTTTATACCTATGTAACCTTGTACAAATTATACGGCTTCCTTATGCCTCTGACAATCTCTAAAGGTTGGGCTCATCTGTAAAGGTAGGGGACAGACCAAATCTGCTATCATGTTTTTTTCAAGATTTCTTTCACTTCCAACAGTCCATGTAAGGTTCTCTGGTTTCTACCAGAACAGAGTAAATAATTGTTTCATTTTGTTTAAAAAATTAAAAACTCAGCTTTGCATTATTTGCCTTAATAGAATCATGACAAGACTGGTTAAGGGATAATATAACACCAAAAGGAGAAGCAATTTCATTTTTCTACTATAGCAGTAAAACCTTTTAGTAAACGAATGGCACATTTTTGCCCATTTGTCCTCGAAAGGACTTCAATACAGCTCATTTGAAGTCCACAGCAGAGACAGTGGCTTTCAGCATTTTTAATTACATTTACTTCCATAAATTGGATTCTGGAGATACATAAAGGAACGATTTCTTTGTGGCTCTCTCTGATAGACAGTGTGACCATACAATTTAACATACAAATGGAGATACTTTTGAAACTAAAAGTCAGACACTGTAAATAATTATACCAAAAATATAGGCATAAACTGGGACCATCCCAACCAAGACATATGTTTGCCCCACCATTTGATAATTACAACTAACATTAACATAGCCAACTTAACAAAATTCAACACTAGAGTCTCAAAAGATTTAGACATTATTTCTTAATTAGCTTCCCTTAACTTTCTAAGATCTGTACTACAGTGAGGCTTGAACGGAATGATGAAATTCTTTGGACCAACTGCTTGATGCTTTAAAGATGGAAGACTAAATGCAAGTGACAAAGGGAAGAGGTGGATCAAGACAGATTAAAAACAAACTGACAAAAATCAGCAGTATCAAAATGTTTTAATGAGCCTATAAAATACCAGTGACTGAGGTGAAGTACAAGACACCAGAGAAATGAAAGACTTCGGATTTTATGGTATCAGAATATAACGTACTGACAAACACTGACTACAACCTCTGCTGGATCTTGGCAGCTTGTGGAAACAATACTACAGGGAGCCACTTAAATTTTCAACCAGGCCCGATGAGCTACAGTTTAATGTAAGCTTGTTTGGGTGAGAAGTAAATAATGCCTTGGCAAGATAATGAGGCCCTTCTACTCACAGATGAGAAATCTAAGAAAACTCAAGATTTTCTCAAATAATTCTTACTCCACCCTCTCCACTACAGTTGTAATTCAGTCAGCATCACCCCACGCAGGTAACCCCACTGGCCACCTGCCTGGCCTTCTATAACCGAGTAATCTTCCACCTGATCATGAGGACCAGCATTCTCCATCTCCGACCTAATCATGCTGATGCTCAGCTTAAAGCGAAGTCCTGGCTTTCCGGTGTGTACGCGGTGAAGCCCAGTCCTGACCCACAGCTACGTCCTCGGCTCCTCCTCCATTACACTGGAGACACGCTTTAATTCTTAGCAGGCCACAGATGTTACGCCTCGGCGCCCAGGCCACCCCCTTCCTTTCCCTCCCTTGTTCAGGGTGGGATTACCATAAGGATTTCCACAGGATACCTACCCCCACCCCCTAAAGGAGACGAACTCCTGTGAACAGAGAGTTTTCGTCCAACTCTGTCATTAAGAAATGTCACGAACATGTTATTTTAGAGAAAAGTATTTTAAAAAGGCAGAGGAAGGGACATATTTACACCTGAAAAGAGCGATGTATATAAGCGTGTTTGCATTTGAGAGAAAAGCTATGGAAGCGATGATCAGTTCCGATGCTGACTCCTGACTGCTGTGAACCATAATCCTCTGGCAAAGAGTTTAGCCTAAGAGCCCAGGCGGCCCACGTGCCCTCACTGACTGACCACTGGGAACCGATCACGCGTGTCCCTGTGCCTTTTTGGACAGCTCGGCCGAAGGGCCTCTAACCTTCTGTGCAGGCGAAGACCCTCTTGCTGAAAAGAAGTCCTTGGCACACTGGCTGCACGTCAGCCGTGGAGGAGGCCAGGACACACGAAACCCATCTCGACAAGACTGTGCACGTGTGGTCCCCTCCCTACCAGTTCATTCCCTGTTACCTCGATAAGGAAAACATGTAAGATATCTCGCTAACCAAGTGCGCATGTGTGATTGTTCCTTTCAGTACTGCCTGCCCTTTGACATTCTGAGCCTAAGAGTGTTTACCTTTAACCTTGAATACTCAGAATAAAACACTCACTCCCCTTGTTTCAGTCAGCCCCTATTCTATCTTCCAGATTCAGCTGAGTCCGCACCTGCACAAGGAGAGACTAGGCAAGAGGAGGCTCAATCCTAGGTAAAGGAGCCTTTACCTGCAGCCCCCTGACAATACTCCAGGTTAACTATTCACAGGGCACCCACTATAGCCACAGATTCTCAGCCATAAACTGGCTCACTGAGTTTGCATTTTTCAACCTACAACACCTTAGCAGAGTGGCTGGTAAATATGTAACAAATACACTTTAATTCTAGTTCTAAGGTCCCTATTTCTTAAATTCTTGGTGGAGAAAATGACTAAAGAGTTATTCTTCAAAGAATCCTGTAACTGGTATTTTTATTACTGTCATTAGAATTTCCATCCTTCAATTCAACTTACACATATTACAATATTTTTCTAAATTTTCGTACAATCTTCCGTTCAAAATTCTTTACCTGAGGATCAAAAATTCAAATTCCTTATCTAGAAATGAAAGATTCTCCACATAGTGACACCAAGCAATCTTTCTAACACTAATACTGCTGTGACTACTTCTCAGAACTCTTACTGGATATACCAATTTTTTCTGTATCTTCATATTACCACTAAAAATCCATGAAAATCATTTAATTTCAGGTACCTTGGTCATGACAGAGTATAGGACAACGACTGAGTTCATTCCAAGAATGTTTTTTGATCTACGCTGGGCAAGGCTTTGAGTTTTTTCAACATTTCAAGCCTGATGGTGATAACGGCGCCGTCTCTCCTTGCAGATCTGTCCTGAGGACTAATATTCCCTTGATCAAATAGCGTAAAGGTTCTCAAGCCATTTCAATGAGATCCCTGAGGTGGGACATTTTTTTCCATATAAACAAAACAATGGTGTGATATGTATAAAAATGTAAAACTGTGTTATTTTGCTTCCCATGTAAATACACTGAGCAATGGCAAGTGCAAATCTGCATGTATTTACATCTCTCTATATCAAGCAGTTAGTACCAAGGAGAGTTGAACAGAATAAATAAAACATACACTAGTGGGTTTTCTTTTTTGGACCTGATTTTATTCTATTATCTCTGCTGAAAATTAAATGCTTCGAAGAGTCAAAACATATTTATGAGTAAGTAAAATTAAATCAAATCACGGTCTGCATAAATAAATAGCATGGGTATTATAAAATCTACTGCAGGTGATTATGGTCTCCAAATCCCTCGCACTGCCATGATATGAAGACAGTTCTACAGAAAAGCAATTCACAGGCATTCCTTCTGAATGACAGAGCCATGCTGAATGGGAAGACGTAGCATCTGTGGTTTACAAAGCCCCAAACACCCAGCACCGCATCTTCGACACAGTTGGTATTTAGTTTAAAATGAAAACTCAAAGTATGATTTATATCATATTCAGAAACAATTAGCTATTTGGAAGTAGAGCTGGAAAGGATAACACAATTTATGCTTTATAAATGTCCACAGAGGCTAAATGATTGCCTGGTAGATAAATGAGAAAATTCGAATCTGCATTCTGGAACATTCTAGGAAAAAAGCAACAGATATTTTCCACTCTGGCTAGAAATTCTCTCACCTGCAGGACACCTGACTAAAGTTGGTGCTTAGAAGGTTAAGGATGCTCAGAGCACAAAACATCCTCCCCATTCTGTGGAAACAAGGTAACGAGATTCCAGAACATGAAACCTGCACCCTCTTTCTTTCATCATCCTCACCACTGAGCAAGTGGAAAAGAGACAAATAATTTTCCAAAGCTTTTTGCCAACAGATTGACTTTGGTTAAGAGATTCTTTGTCACCAGAAGATCAGTGTTGTTGCACGTGTGATCATTTTTTTAAACAGCAATTGTCCTATCTTGTATCATCATCATTCGTTTTCCACCCGACAATATTTCTTGCTTTGCTTCAGCCATAAAGTATGTCTTCGCTGGTTATTCTTGTCCAAGGTGATAAATGAAGCTCTTGGTCTCCATATCTGGACGGAGTAGATTTAGCTATTTGTAGTACATTGAGGGCGTTATTTCCCCAAAGTTTAGTGGTATAAAACTATTTGTTCTTGACTACTTTATAACAGGTGGCTACCAGACTAGCTGTAGTGCAATCCTTGGTTTTGCAACCTGGAGCAATATAGTTAATGTTAATGGCCCCCTTCCTCCTTCTGAGAGAATAGAGAGCATTTTGGCTGTGAATTTTGCGCTTTGTCATCAATGCTCTAGTTTCTAGATACAGTGGACCACTTTATAATGTCAAATGAGAATGTTAAAACTGTTGCTGTGGTGACATTAATTACTTAAAGCCTATCTCTTGCCATGTAGTGAGTTTGCTTCAGCTGATACATGTATAGGAAACAGCTGACCACCTTATCAGGTTCACCTGATAAACAATTTTTTTTTTTTTTTTTTTGCTATTTGGTATTTTATTATATGTTCGTATCATTGTAAACTGAGTGCCATGTGGAATAAAATACTTGTTCAATAATAATTTCCTCTTTCTGAAATAATTTCCTTTATATAGATGCTTTTAAAAATCGGACTCTTTAGGGTCAATTTTATAGGCATCTAAAATCTCTAATAGAAATGGATGACGAAATACAATTAAAGTGTAATCAGCCTCTTTTGAATTCAGATATTCCCATTTCCTAATGTGTTTAAAAATATCTTGATCCAGCTGTCCAATATTGGGAATTATATATATTCACATATGTGCTGAGAGGAGAAGGTACATAGTAGATCCGGGAAAGAAGCTGGTATCCTCTGATTTTCACTCTACGCGTCCTGATTTTACTATACCATCTGCTGTTGTGGCCTAGCGCGTCGACTGGGGAATGCTAACAGCCACTGGAAAGCAGACGGTCATGGAGGGAGAAAGACTTTTTCTGCTTCCAGCTATTAAGACAGGAGAAGGATGGAAAGTAAATTCTATAGAAGTCCATCTTCTCTGATTTAAATGGAACTTAAATGCATACCTAACATCAAAAATGTATTTCTATGACTGCATTTCTCTTCTCCCTCTTACCACTGAAAATATATTGATCTGATATGTACATCCCCATGACAAACAGTGGCATCATTTCAGTACTGTCATAACGTAAACAAATAATTTCTCAAAAATACATGTACTTTTATCATTGTGGACAATCATAATTATGGATGTAGGTACTATCATGTATAATAAATGTCTTGCTAAGGCATACAAAAATGAGGAGAAATTGTATACTCTATTACGTATTTTCAGGATGTTGTATTATACGTGTATTACTCTTACAGAAGCCCTCAAGATAGTTTCCTCCTCCATCTGCAGTTTCTGCATCTTCACAATGCAGCAACTGAACAAGTCCTTTCTGCGGAAGCAGTGTTCTTCTGCAGAGGAGCGCCTCGCCAGCCATATCTGTGCTTCTCTGCATTAATAAGAAATTTTATCCGACAAGTGAGTCATTCGCCTGAGATTCCCAGTCAGCAGACACACTTAACCCTTGTCCCAGGGTGGATAAAGGTGCGCTTCTCCTCTAGCACGAATGGATTAGGCTGCCGCAGCCTCGAAGGCAGTCAGCTTTTCATACCCATAGCAACAGCTCCCGAGTCACTTCAAAGCACTGGGTGTATCCATTTTCTCTTGTTGAACAGCACTATAAAAAAGATTGCTGATCTCCAAGAAGAAAGAAAAACAGAGATGTGAATTCCCCTTTTGAAGGCACCTCCGAAATGATCTAGGCAACAGCTTGCTAGTTCGCTCTACGCCTAGAAACACTTTTCTTCCTCTTGCTTCCTCGTCTGATACTTAGCTTGCCCAGCGTTTGTTCCAGAACCTGCATGCATAAGCAGGTGCTCCAGCACTTGACAAAGAGAACGATGCTGGTTATCCACCAAAATGCAAGAGGTGGCTTGTGCAGACACACTTATGACTGAATGTGTGTGTGGGGGGGGGGGGCAGGAGGGTCATGTTACTTTCTAGAATTTCATTAAAATCATCAATTAAGACCGACAACATACCTTTGAGGTAGATAGGCACAGGCAAGAAGGTAGAGCCACTTGTCATAAAGTCTTTAAATGCCTCAGTGATAGAGCTGATGTTGGAATTGCATGGCATTGCTTTCAGTATTACTTCAAAGAAGTTAGCAAGATTTATTCTCATCAGGTTCACAATAACAATGGCTTACGAGACAATCGATTGTATTCTCATTTTTTTTTTAGCTCTCAACTTTTGCAAGTAACTTAGACTTGGAAAAAGCGATCCCAGGAATAGTAAAACACCAATTAATGAAATGAAGAGAAGGTACTGTTCGTACCATTTTTAATTACACACAACACACATTCCCTTCCCTTGTCCTATAAAATGAAAAGAAAATCTGAAGGTACATATATATGATCAAATAATATCTCCATGTATACCAGAGCCAAAATTTTTTCACTTATAATGGGACAAGAGCTGGGGCAGTAGAATAAGGCTTCTTAAAGTTAAAGCAGTTTGTCTACGGCCATGCCACCTGAACAAGCCCAATCCTGTCTGATCTCGGAAGCTAAGGAGGGTCAGGCCTGGGTAGTACTTGGATGGGAGAACACCTAGGAAGACCAGGTGCTATAGGCATGAAAAATAAAAAATCAGGGATTGTAAGCTGAAAAGGCCCTTGCAATCTGTGAGTCAACCAAAGGTTGCCTTGCCTAAAAATACACAAAATAAAAGTTAAAGCAGTTTACTCAATGAAGTTTACCAACATTTCATAAAAAGAGCATGCTAATAAAGGACTGTTCCATATATGTACATATTCATTCATTCGATAAATATTTATGGAGTGCCACTATGTGCCAAGTACTGTTTTAGGTGCTGGGATACAGCAGAGAACGAAAATATACAATTTGCTGCCCAAATGAAGTTTATGTTCGAGTGAATGAGGATACAAAAACAGATATCCTAAATATGTCAGATGGTGACAAGTGCTATGGAGAAAACTAATCAGGGAAGGGTACAGGAATGCTGGGGAAAGGGACCAGAGAGGAGGACGATTTTAAATAAGGCGGTCATAGAAGGCCTCAGTGGTATGAGCCGCAATTTCGTTGGGAAGAAAAAAACCCATATTATTTCATTTTCTCAAATGAAAAATTAGAGGGTGAAATAGAGAAAGGTTCTATATAAACCATCCGTTAGAAATGCTGAGTCTATTCTGAAGAGGCACGTTATCTCTTACAGTC
>CM053514.1:69290251-69397198 GCA_028627145.1 Eidolon dupreanum
GAAAACTGGGTATATACATGTAAAAAAATTAAACTGGACCACTTTATTACACCAAAAACAAACTCAAAATAAATTAAATACTTAGGTGTAAGACCTGAAATCATAAAAATCCTAGAAGAAAATATAGGTAGTAAACTCACATTACCCTTAGCAATGTGTGTGTGTGTGTGTGTGTGTGTACATAATTTTGGATATGTCTCCTTGAGCAAGGAAAGTGAAGGAAAAAAAGGGAGTACATCAAACTAAAAAATTTTTGCACTGCGAAGGAAACCATCAACAAAACAAAGACAATTTACTCAATGGGAGAAGATATTCACCAATGACACACCCAATAAAGAGTTAACAGCCTTACAACTTAACATCTACTCAAAAAAATGTGATTAAAAAAATGGGCAGAAGACTTGAATAGGTATTTCTCCAAAGAGGACATACGGATGGCCAACAGATATATGAAAAGATGCTCAACATCACTAATCATCAGGGAAATGCAAATTAAAACCATAAAGAGTTATCGACCCACACCTGTCAGAATGCAGATCATCAATAAATCAAAAAACAAGTATTAGCGAGGATGTGGAGAAAAGGGAACACTAAGTAAGCACTGTTGGTAGGACTGTAAATTGGTGCAGCTACAATGGAAAACAGTAAGGAGGTTCCTCAAAAAATAAAAAAATAGAACTCCCATATATACTAGCAATTCCAATTCTGGGTAGTTATCCAAAGAAATCTAAAATGCTAGTTCAAAAAGATATATACACTCCTATGTTCACTGCAGGATTCTTTACAATAGCCAAGATATGGAAGCAAACTAAGTGTCCATTGATAGATGAATAAAGAAGTGGTGCATATAGCCAATGCAATATGACTCAGCCATAAAAATAATGAAATTTTGCCATTTGCTACAACATGGATGGATCTAGATGATATTATTCTGAGTGAAATAAGTCAGACAGAGAAAGACAAATATCATATGATTTCACTTATACGTGGAATCTAAAAACAAAATAAATGCATAAATAAAACGGGAACTGATGGTAGGTGCATGGGTGAAAAAGTGAAAGGGTTAAGAAGCGCAAATTGCCAGATATAAACATAGTCCTGGGGATGTAAAGTACGACATGGGAAATATAGTGAATAATACAGTAATTACTCTGTATGCTGTCAGATGGGTACTAGACTTATCGTGGTGATCACTTTGTAAGATACATAAATGTCTAACCACCATGTTGTACCCCTGAAACTAATATAACATTGTATGCCAACTGTAATTGAGAAATAATTTTTTAAAAAGATTTACTCTGGTACACTACTATTAATGCAACTCCAGACTCCGCTGACATTTCACCAATTTTTCCACTACTGTTCTTTTTCCACTTCAGGATAAAAATCGGAATACACATTGCATTTAGTTTTCATGTCCCTTTCATCTCCTCTGGTGACAGTTTCTCAGTCTTTCCTTGTTTTTCATGGCCTTGAAAATACTGGTCAGGTTATTTTGTAGAATGATCTTTAATATGGGTTTCCTGACTTTTTAACGACTAAACTGAAATTACGGGTTTTAGGGAGAAACTCCACAAGTACTCTTTTCACCCAATAACTACACAGAGGGGCACGTGCTGTCAACATGAATTACCACTGATGACGTAAATTTTGATGACTCCATTAAGGTGGTATCTGCCAGGTTTCTCTACTGTGAAGTTAGCATTCTTCCCTTTCCAGAATACAGGTTTATCCACACGATGAACTTATTACATTTTTCTCTGAAGGAGGTAGAATCTTGCCTAAGACTCCAGCTCATCAGAGCAGGCTGCACTGAAGACACCCCTCAGGGCACGATCGTGGTCCCTCGCAGCCCTGAGAGCCAGATCTTGTTATACTGGGGAGTAGTCGGTAATTAGTCTAGTCCAGTAGAGTCAGTTGTGAATTTGATTTTCAAGTGAGGAGCAACAGATATTTACTATGAACATAAAACAAAGCCATCAATCCATGACAAGACAATAATGTATAACTAACCCCAATACTGGTTCTTAGTGGATATAAATAAATATTTTAAAACTCCTAGTACTTGCAGATATGGAAATATATCTGAGAAATGCCACACAGGAATTAAACAGAAAGACTAATATTTCCTACCAAAGTCCTAATAGTCAACAGGATAATTCAGACATAAATACATATAAACTAATATATAAATCACAATTCGATATTTGCTTAGGCTATTAGAAGAATATAAAACATAATATGTAATAGTCCTATAGTCTTTATGTAATAATTTGTCATCATGAATATTTTTGTGTGTGTAAATAAAATTCAGGCATTTGCTCTCATTCATAGTACTTAACATCCTGCATCATTTAATTAAAAAGTTGCTTAAAAAATAACATAGTATAGGAGGCTAAAATGCACTGAAGTTTTAGCAAATGAAACCGGTATGAGTTAAAATTTATAAAACATAGTTTTAAATTAATAGCAACTTTTCTGCCCAAATTTTGTCAAATATAAAGTTTGTGTTTAAAATATCAGAAACTGAAGTTACTAATTCTATTGCCATAAAGTACTAGAAAATATCCTCAAGAGACCTGTCTTGTTATTCTTAGGGCCTTATAATCTAGATTTATCTAGGCTTCATCCTAAACATTGGACACCTTACATTTTTAGAAACTTGGAGAAATAGCTTTTATCATTTTCCACTATCCTACGGCTTAGGTTTCACATGTGTCACGGCATCAAAAATAAATGTGCTCCTCAAAGATTCAGTCATATCGAATGGCATCCTGAGTGTGTACTCGTAACTCAGTTACATGTAAAACTACAACATGGTAGCATAAAAGCAGAGTGTTACAGAGTCACGTGTCAGAGAACCCTTCTGCAGAAGAATAAAAGTTGAGTGTGAGCAACTTTAAAATAAATAAATGAGGTAATTTAGGAAATTTTTTCCCCCATTAATGTCATGTGCTAGAGAGCAAACTCCTCTAGGATAAGGATAGATCCAAATCCTATAAAGTTCTAATATGTTACACTGTATCATTCCTTAACATATTAAATACTACTTTACTTCAATTTGTTATAACTAACATTTTAAAGTACATGATAAGATCAGATCTTACTAGAAAATATAGACACTTGGCTACAAATTCATATTTATAACAAGTGGAAATATATGATACTTTGATCGGATTTATTATGTGGATAAGGATAAAGGCTATTTGGATACAGTTCATGCATAATTTAGGAAGACGTTTTTAAAAGCCCCCATGATAAGCTCATGATGTTAGGAGTATGTGTGGAGAGGAATCTCGTATTATTTTCCTTTGTACTCTTTGTAATCCTGCTTTTCTCTTGTGTTACATCACATCAGATGCAACCTTGGACTTCCAGGTTAAACGTTAAGTCAGGTGGAAGCGGAAGATGCTTTGTCTGGTCAGATTTACTATAACCACTTTCTTCAGCCTGAATGAGAGCTACCTCGGAAGGTGTGCACGGTGCATAATGCAGCCTTCAGCTCATCCGCCACGCCCGGTAAAGCACCAAACCAGTCCCGCCGCTCTCTGCCTTAACACTCCTGAGACGCCTGCCGGGAGCCGGCGGAGTGCCACCCACCCTCTCTGGGCTGCAGCACTTCCGCTTGAACACTTTTCTCTCTGCTGCCACCGAACTCCTATTTGTTTATATGCCTCGGCCTCTCAAGAAAGCCTTCCCCTGGCTGTGCAACGGTCCACTGCCCCGTGCGTTCCCTCAGGGCGACACGGGCCCAACGTGGCGCCCAGTGCTACTGTTCGATCCTGAACGAGACAAGCCTGATGCCAGCTGCATGGGCTGCACAGCCAGGCTGGGAAGAGAGACAGGCTTCAAGCGAACGATGAGAAATAAGTAACGAAATTACTACAAATGGTCAGAGTGCCTTATGGAAGGAAAGAGGGAGGAGGGCACAGAAACGTAGCATAGCGGAACCTAAGCGACAGGGATGGCGAGGGAAGTCCTCCATGAGGTGGGCAGGCACACTCTGCCACTGTGGTCCAGGCAAAGACAGGGAAAAACATAAGAAACATCCCCAAACTTCTATGCAACATGCATGAATGCACCTTACGGTGGGGGAGGAGAGAATAAGGCTCATTTTAGGCAGAGAGAGAGAGAGAGTCGTACAAGATGAGGCTGGATATCGCGCTGGTTCCAAAGCACAGTGGGGCCAGCGGCAGCCACGGAGGCGCACCCCTCGGCGGTCCCCAGAAAGAACTTGTCATTAGCTATGAGGATGGCACTTGGCTATGATGACCCAGCTGCCACCCCATCAGGAAGCAGCGCGACATGCCACCAAGGCCCCACGGCCTGTGGCTCCTGGCAGCCTCCTGTCTGTGACCAAGCACGGAGGGAGCCGGGCCCTGTCTCTCCAATGCAGGAGTCCTCTATCAGGTCCTCTTGCTTCAGGCCTCCCCACTGGATTGACCAAGACTGTCAGATTTGTTCGGCAGGTCGTACACCCCCAATTACCCTCCTCTCCAGTGTGCAGCTCTCTCTGGATTTTGGTCTTGTTGATTTTGAGACATGATTATTTGTTTTGAGAGTCAGTGGCTAAACACTGTATTGTGGATACTATCAGACACGACAAACGAGTCTCATAACGGCATGCCCACTTTCAACGACTTCAGTGAAAGCTCTGGGGGAGCCAAAACACAGTTGTGAAGATTTACATTTTTTCTTCTAAGAAACTAAAAAATATCAGCTATATCTGGATGAAGTAGATAACTCTCAACAGACTATGTTCTGTTTTTATTAAACAAATATTTAATTATAGCGATTTATTGCTGGAAATAGCACATATATTTGGTATATAGTTCAAGCTACAACGGTGATGTGAAGTGTTTACTCCATTACTTTTGTTGAGTTTGCACAATGAGCTACTTATCAGTTATGATAGTTAACATGACTTTTCTTCAAAGGGAGAAAAGGATCTACTGCCTCAGCTTGGTAAAGACATACTAGAACGAGTCCTTGATGAGCTCTTGTGAGGAGGTTTTCGTTAGGGCTGCCTGTCCAACAAGCATCACAGCCTGCCACCTGTGTGTTGGCCATGTGGTCTGACTATGAGGTCAGTGAACAGATGCCACTCCCTGCTGCAGTCCAAGACAATCCAGATACTTTCCTCCTCCTTTGCCAAAACCAAGAGCGGCCTAATGGCTGTCCTGTCCCCACCCTTGGAAGCCCCCTGGATGAGAAAGGGTAAAAAGTTGCTACAGGTGGCTGCTGGAGACGCTCGGGGAAGCCAGATGGATGACACAGCCCGTGGAGCAGAACAGAGGCCAATGAAGCAGACACAGATCTGACTGCGCCGTGTCTGAGGACTGCCCTGCCTCACCTGACCGCTGAGACCGGGCTGAAATCATCTCCTGTCACTGGTTCTATCCAAATGCTCTAATGTACAGGTGTGTTTCCCTAGTTTTCTTAGTTTAAAATTACACATTTGACCATGCATCTGGCTTAACTTCTTGTACCAGAAAATAATGGTCAGATGTCATTCAGTGCTTTAGGCTTAATTTTGTTGACTGTCATTAAACACAGACTTAAAAAATTCTGCGTACCATTTCAACAAGTACCAAGAAATATTGTAAAATACAGTAAAAAAACAAACTTATATATTAGCTAATTAATGGGATTAAACACTTGGATGCCAGGTGAAAATCATTACTGAATACCATAAACAGTCCACAAATGAAAAGCAGCAGACTCTTCTCTGATTAAAAAAAAAAAAAAGTTGATAATATTTTATTTGCTTATATAAGATTTTGCAATAATGATCCATGGGCCAAACCTAGGCCACATTTATTTGCTTTGAGCACATAATATTTAAACACACATATAGAAAGAATACACACAGCTCTGCATGGCGAAAATCAGCCAGAGAGGAAAGCAGTTTCTCACTTTAGGCTAAAAATGAGCTTCCCGTTTTGATGACTCACTACACAGTCCACTTCGCCCCTCTGCGACCTCACCACTGCCAGGTGTGTGAAACTGTAACCTCTGATTTAAGTGCATACATTCATGTTCTGGCAGCTAAGAACAGATTTATTCACTATGCTGACAAAGCCTGACGGGGAATCTAAAAACTCAGCACGAAAGTAAATAATGATTTCTTATTTTAAAAAGTAAATAAAGTTTTAGATGACTGAAAACTTTAACCAGGGTTGTTCATACCTGTGGTAAGAAAACGTAATTGACAAACAGCTGTGCATCATACCTGTAGGTCTTTCTCTTCTATCTTCTTCTGGAGCACCTCAAGGCACTTGGTAAAGTCGGTATGGTCTTGATCAGGAGTTGAAATAAGCTCGCATCCCTGTTAGCAAAAGAGAAAGGTAAGAATGATGACTGATGTCAGTCTCATGTAAAGGGTCGAGAGCTATAAAAGGTCAATAGAGATATCCTATTACGCCTGTATTATACCCTGAACGTTAGAATAACTGTCATTATCTTTTTTATTTCACATAACAGGACATCTCAGGAATGGTGTCAGAATATTATAATAATGGTCTGATTGTGACAATCATTTTATACCCGAGAAAAGTACAGATTAGACTACATTAGTGGTCTTTAAAAGTCATTGCTGTGATGGCATTCAAGATGAACATCAGAACTCTGGTATAAGCACTACAAAAATATATTCACAGTGAAATGACCTGAAATTAAGACTATTTCTAAAAACTCTGAATTTCTTTAAGCAGACCTCCTAAGTTTACTTACATGAATGTAAAAACTAATATTAAGCTAATGATCAAACTACATTTTAAGTAAAATCAAGTTAGGTGTCCTATAAAATTCCTTTACGGTATTTTCTTTCCACCATATAAAAAGCAGCATGAAGAAATATGCCTCTGTAAACATGTCTCTTGGATTATCTTTTGGACACAATGAAGTGAATTTATAAGTTTGCCTCTTCTACAACAGATATGTTACCTAGTGGAAAATACTGAAATATACTTATAAATATAAACCCACAGAAGTGCCAGCTGGCCCTAGTGAACTTAGAAGACTAAAGAAATGATATTTTTGAAATGAGACCTCTTCCCTCCAATGCCTTCCAGAGGCAAAGGTATATAAAACCAGAGTGTGACAGGACTGAGACTTCTTAATTCAGGAATAGAACAGTTTGTGGTCTCTGACAAACAGCTGAGTAAGGGAAAGTCAGCTATGATCTGCTATAGGAAGTTGTCATTCAGAGAGTTTTCAAGGGTACAAAACACCCATACTGCCTCTTAAATTATTCCAAGAACTGTTCTCAGTAGATTTAAAGGTTCTTCTTTAACTTCAAGGTCTGTTTAAAGGTGTCAAGCTCAACCTGTGCTTTTTTTCATTTATGACTACCCTACAATGTAGTGACCAATGAAAAAATTAATTTCCTGTTGTTAAGAAATATTTTATGCCCTAGAAGGTATATATGTCATCTTTACAAGATCATCAACATGTACTTTCTTGACCCTAAAAGCACCTTGAAATTTACTATAATCGCCAAGCAAGGGCAGAAGGAAGTCGGCTCATCTCAGGCCAATGCTCCCAAAAAGAAGACGTAAGAATGTGCTGGAGTACACAGGAATGTTGTCAGGGCTGAGGATAACTGACTGTCACCAAAGCAAAAATCACCATACTGAAAGTTCTCTGAAGACAGGAATTATGTTTCATTTATTACCGTTTCCAGTGCTTAGAACTAGTGTGATAGTAAGTGTTCAATAAATGTTTATGTAATATTCTTGAGGAATAAAAATGTATGATGACAATGGGGTAGGAGAATGTGGCCTCTTATTGCTAAATAGAATCTATACAACAATGGAAAATTTCTTCTTTTAAGTGTTGAGAACAGAAATAATTACTTTGGTAAAAGGAAACAAAATTAAAAAGGCAAACAGAAATAGCAATACAATAGATGATTAATAGAGCATTGTTTTCCTTAAAGTTATATTCACAGAATCAACATAAATCCACAGGAAAAATTATAGCTAAAGACAACCCAAGACATAATCTATCTGGTTCCACTACAACATTTTGTAGGTTAAGAATATAAAAACAAGATTTAAATTGACTTGCTAGGTAATAACTAGCATTAATGTCACATTTAGAAATCCCATTTCTTTATTCTCATGAAGTGAGAACAAATTCCTAGATATATAATAAAAAAAAGTCATATAACATTTTTAGAGTTGGTTCCACAAGATTATTATTAAAAAAAAAAAAAAAACCACTTGAAACACACGAGCATGGCTTCAACAATATCTTACTTTATCTCAACAAGTTAACACAGAAAAGCTTAAGTCAGGACATGGAGGCAGACTACCAGCTGAAAAACTCAGACTGTACCTAAACCAGGAACTTCTAGAAACTCCAACTGAGGGGTTTATCAGCCATCCACAGCTCTTTGGAAGTTTCATGAGTTTAAATTATTTTACTCTCATTACAGATGACAATGAGTTCACCAGGAGTAGAAACGGTCCCCACTGCCCAGAGCAGGACAGCTCCCAACACCCAGAAAGGAGACCTACTATCTATCTATATTGATATCGATATCGATATAGATTTGTTTATTTATTAGCCAAAGTGGAATGAAAGGTCTTTGGCCAACAAAAGATGTTTTCACTTTTTCTGGGTCTCATGATGATATATGAAGATCTAAAAGAGGAGAAATATAAAACTGAATTGATAAACTATCAAGATCTTGCAGACAAAAAAAAATGTATAAGTGCAATAAGGTATCAAATGATGCTCACTTATTACATATTAATATCTACTTATGATGATTTATAATATAGAATAAGACTCAATTTCCTAGAGTCAGAAGCACTGGGCACTGTGAAGAATTTTACTGGATTTGACATTTTCTTAAAAAAGCAAAACAGAAATCTCATACTTAAAACCTAAAGACCCAGTAGATATAAAAGCTATGAGATCTGGCCAATTAAGAAAGTACACAGCTCTCTAACAAACAGTTTCTAATATTAGTTTTTGAATAGATATGTGTATATTTTACTTTAAAATATACAAAAATCTCAAAGCATTAACTACAAAACTCTTTAAAGCAGCCTTAAGATACCAATGTTTGAGTGAAACTTTTATTTCATCTACTAATATCTTTGATTTTTCTCAGTTGCCAGAAATATTTTTTTTTTTAGGATCCAAATTCTTATTTTATGAGCCAGCAGTGGCTCTAATCTCATACTATACATTTTTCTTATGTAGTTTTTGTCATTATACAATAGAAATTTAAGTAGTTCAATTCTAATAAGTTTCCTTTATGACTATACCACTTTTTCCAAATTGGATTATTATTTCTTAATATTGCATTTTGTTTTATACTATAATTTGAAAGGGAAGAATGAGATTGCTGTCACAAATTTTGGTATGTCAGTATCAAGGCTATTCTGATTTTGTTCAAACCACTTCAATCTTTTGAAGATGAAAACCACAATGCCCACTCCATCCCCTCCAAATCATACCCACATAAAAGGAAAAGCGAAGGCAATTGAATAAGTTAAAACAACTAAATTAAAAATTCTGTTCCAGTGTGTTGAATTGATAAGTCTTCCTTATCAAGTCTCTCTCATCCCATAAATAAAACTCAGGAAAAGACACATATAAATTTTAATTATAAATCAATTACCAGAGGTCCAGTCAACTACTTTTTAGGGGCTTACTATGTGTCTATTGCTTTATTAATACTATGCACAGAAGAAATAGGAATCTACCAGATACTAATAATAGAGCTCAGAGAAAAACAAAACTCTGAATACCACAATTAGTGAACATGTGAAATATAAATGTGTGTGTGTTTGTATTTGAGAGAGAAAGACAGATAAGGAGAAGCTCCTTTTCTTCTTCTCCACATACTTCACCACTATCTAATAAGGGTAAAAAGAAAGTCTTCTATTCAATTGGTAATGTGGGCATCTGAAATGTCATTTTGACTTTGGGGCTAAGCTATATTCTGTTCCAGAATATTCTAAAATCTGCAATGAAGACACCCACTTGGAAAATTGCCGAGTAGGTCACATTAGTTTCTCCTCAAAAGAGGTGCAACTGAAGAACAAAAATTACAATGTTGAGTCACATCATAATAGAACATATGTAACACTCAAAATTAAATAATTTGCAATGATGGAGAAAACGTCATGAGTTCATGTGAAGATGACAGTGCCGTAAGGTCCAGAAAGCCATTTAAAAGCAAATATTAAAGGTGCAGAAAGATGTAGAGAGGTATACATAAGGTAAATTAACCCTACTGTCAACATGAAACTTCATCAGATTTAAGGAGACTGAAGACTAGAAAGAAGCAAGTGACCTAAAGTGACCAGAAGTGAGTGTGCACTCGGGGAGCGAATTAATCAAGGAAATGGAAGAACTCTCACACACACACATGTACCTGGGCAAGAATTCACGTCTGGCAAACCCCGGCCAGCTCCTTGGAAACACAGGATCTCGAGTCAGGAGACGACTCGATGCCCCTGGGGACAGGGAAACTGACTTCTACATGTCGGTGGCCAGGACAGTACCAGCACCTATCAAGCACTTACTAGACATTTGATGCACAGACAAATGGTAGGTGAATCAAAACCATTTCTCTCCTCATGGGACTAATGGTATATTTCTTTAAAATATAAACCTGGATAAACCAGACAATGAGTCTAACGCTCAAAAGCAACCCTGACATTTTTTCCGGGCATTATGCTACTGCTACAAGGAAATTATATAACACTTTAGTTTTAGGGCACAATTAATAGATTCTTAACTGGTAAAAATCGTAGTGCTTTGTGTGCAATTTAGTAAACTAAAACACAACAATATGTTAATGTTAACAAAGTTAACAACTGATCAGGAAAAGCAAAATGCAAATGTACTTAGAGGCTAATGGATGAAGCAGTATAATGTAATACACAAATCATTCAGAATATTTTTGAATGAGTTGTAATTTATTTAAGAGAAAGACAAATGACAAAGAAACAAACTGGTATTAGGGACGTAGTAAAAATTTAGCAATAAATAGTTTTCAGAACATGCTCCAGAATGGTAATAGCTCAGCTCGATTTCCAATACTGCCGACATCTACAGCTACAGAAAACACAAAATTATATGCTCTGTTACATAATCCTAATCACAAAATTATGAATCATCTAAAAAGGAAGGTTATGTTCAGTATGGTATACTCACACATTCTAAAAGAAAAAAGTTTTAAACGATAAGGGTTTAAATCTAAATGCTTAGATTAACCACAAAATTTTATGATTAAAAATTTTTATTATGTAAATTAAGTCTACCTTATGGGTATTAACATATTTTATTAGAATGAACAAATACTTTTATTATGTAAATTTATTAAATCTGCCTTATGACTATTAAAATATTTTTTATTAGCTTTAAGCTGTCACTCCACAAAGGTGCCCACCCTGTCCCTTTGTTTACTCCGTGTCCTCAGTACGAGATCCCAACACAGTGCGTAGCAAGTAGTAAGCATTCGATAACGAATAAAGTCACCCATAAAGGCCTGAGATAAATTATCACTCTAGATCAGGGATAAGCAGAGCTTTTCTATAAAAGGCCAGACAGTAATTCCTTTAAGCTTCACAGGCCATACGTCCTCTGTCCCAGGTAGTCAAGCCTCTGGGTCATGGAAGCATCAATAGACAACAAATAAGAGTGGGAATGGCTGTGTTCCAATAAAACTGAAATCTGAATTTCAATGATTTTCATGTTATGAAATATTGTTCTTTTGATTTTTCCCATTTAAAAATGTAAAAACCATTCTTAGCTTGCTACCTGTACAAAAATAGAGAGCAGCCACATCTGGCCTTGGGCTATAGTTTACCAACCCATCCCTGTTCTAAGCCCACGATTAGTTTTTATGATTATAACAACTAAACTATACATGTGTAAGGAATTTAATGTGAGAAAAAGGTTCAAACCTTTAAAAAATCTCTCTGAACTTCAGTTTCCTCCATCTGCAATGGAATATGCAAACCAAAACTGCTGTTGAGGATCCATGTGATAAACTATAAAACGCATTGGGCACAGCAAATGTGCATCTAACACTTAAGAAGAATTTCTAGAAACATCAGATGCCTCAGCCAGACCACCTCATACCAAAGTTTGCTAGAGTAGGCAAAATATTAATATTCTCCAGAGAATTTTGTGTGGATGCTTATAAAACTATTTTTGAATTGGCTGACAACTAAAAGGAATTATTGCAAGGCAATGAGTGTCAATAGTCAAGCTAATTTCAAAAGACCAATGCAAACACCATTAGATTGTCATTCTCGATCACTTAATTTACTGCTTGCCAATAATTTAACTAATCCAGGTTAATGAGCTTTTACATTTAACATGCATAAAACCTATCAGGTTATATACTATGCTGTCTCTTCTGATACTCTTTAATGGGAAAGAAAACAGATTCTTTGAAAAAAGTTGTAATAACACATCATTTGTTATTTCACACACTACATCCAGAGAGAGACTTGGCCTCATTAAAACAAGAGGCAAAGAGTTAAGGCTGGTGAAAGCATCTCCAAATTTGCAATTAGCTTATTAATTTTAGGTTAAGCCATTTAGTGGCCATCCATCTACCCTGGGCAAGAAAGGACTTGTGCAAAGACTTATCCTGCAAAGACTTTTATGGGGCTCTGAGACTTTACCGTAATTTTATGGACAGAATTTATAAGGTTAAGGATTCAGAAGTGTTATATCCTCTTAGGTACCCTGCACACTAATTTAAAAAATTTATTTGAAGTGATTTACATATAACTTCTCACCTAGCATATATACAATGTGTATATAAATTATAAAATATCAGATGTTTTTCAATAAAGTAAGATTTTTTCCCCAATATAATTCTCTGAAAAATCAGATAATAGTAAAAGTATCTAATCTTAAAATCAGAATCTTAAAATTATGACCTATTGATAATTAACTATCTTCCTCACTAATAGCATTAATAAGAACTAATATTTGAGTATCCTTATGTTATATATTAGTCACTTTATATGAATTATGTTATTAAATGCCAAAATAACTATATATGGTAAATATAATTATCACATTTTTACATATGCAGAATCAAGTTTAGAGAGATTAGATAACTTGCCCAAAGTAACAGCGCTGGTAAAGACACTGTATGTAATCTGAAGCCCAGACTCATAACTTAATATGCTTTGTACTCAATGCTGCTTAATTAAACTCTGAGTATTTGGGAAGGTTAAGGCAGAAAAATGCCTTTATAATTTATACTCAGCTTTTATTTAGTTTGTTTTCTACCATTTTAAATACCTCAAAATCCTTTACCTCTTAAGCAGACATGACCCCTGCCTGACTCCATGCTGCTTCCTTGGGAGCTGAAAGCTTAGCATATGCCTCAGGGCAACCTGAGAATGGTCAGTGAATGTTTAGCTATCCCTCCCTCCCTTTTTTTCTGCTTCCCAACTGATTATATTGATCACTATACTTATCATCAAATTTATAACATTCTTTACTTTTTCTCTGGCTATTAAACATACTATCATGATCGATATCCCTGTGTATAAGTGTTTATTTCCAGTTATTTTCTTAGAATTGAATTCTAGCAATAAAATTGCTGGAGAAATTATGAAATTTTTTTTTTTTTTTTTTTTTTTTTATCGTTGATAGATGTTGTCAGAACGCTTTCTAGGAAGGCTGCGAAAATGTATACTCCTACTGGTAGTACACGAAGGTGAGAAGTTTCTTCTTTTAAAATATAACTAACAGTAGAAAAGATAATTCAGCATGAATTTCTACTGTGATTTATTTAATTGTGTACGTGCTTTTAACAGCAAACAGAGCTCAGTTTCATTAAAGTAAAGATAACTTCTGTTGAAGAGGAAGAGAAGAGAAAGTTAAGATAATTTTGGAGTGTGATGGGACTGGAAGTGGTTCATCCAATTGAAAACTTAGAAGCTAAAGGACAGTATGAAAGAATGGATACTTCTGGGAGGAGAAATAGGTGTCAATCAATAGGTTAAAGAAAGGAGACATGAAGCTTTTAAAGATCATCTTTCAAGCTGGCTCTGAAAACATGAAATATAATTTACTGTCTTATCACATTAGAATATTTACATAGACTTTCTGTAAATAAACAATGATAAGTTTTACTGGGTCTTAAAATTCTAGCTCTCACACTTTCTTTTCCCCTCTTCATTGCTGAAGTTGCCTTTCTTCTTCTATACAAGTATAGCATACACTTAAAGGTATTTTGGGGGGCTATATTCAAGAGTCTTCAAAAAACTGAATATATTGTTTTTAATAATGAGATTCCATGATTATTCATTAAACTGAATTGAATGGAACTCCGTATTAAGAAACTGCCAGCTAAGAGTGAAGCAGGCATAAAGCAAAATGACATATATTCTGGATAATCAAATATACATATCGAAAATTAGCCCATATTTGTTTTTAAATTTGCTATAAAGGGGGAATAGTTAGATAAAACCAACTGGAATCTAAACGATCTGTGTTCCTGATGCTGGAATGAATATCATCCTTTTTCACTGCAGAGATGTAATCTCAAAGTTACCACTTCCCACTTTCCTCTTTATTGTATAAAACATGGTTTGGTAGATTGCTTTTTCAGTTTTATTTATCAGCCTTCTAAAAACATTTCTACTTCTCAAAACTAAAAAGAGTTTTTTAAATCATTGAATGACAGCTTACAAATAAAAATTTCTTCAGCAAGAATGTCATATGCTTAAACTCTAAGTAACAGGTTGTCTCTTTCTGGTTTTCTAGATGGTGTATAAAAGAAAATAAACACAATCTAACCTTGAAGCAGTTCTCCATTCACTCCCAAACATAAAGAGAGGTTCTAATCTAGTGTAATCTTCGCTGCCCTGGGTGTTACAGGATAACCTTTCCTTTCGACATGGCCCTGAATGACAACGATAACATTTCAAACAAGAAAGGCACCACTTCTATTAACAGAAGTCACAAGTCTTCTTAGAATAGCATAGGGTATTAAACGATGGCTTCCTTCCTAAAAGCAGAGCCAGAGTTCTGGATGGAAGAAGGTGCTCAGAAGAGTTAACACAGCTGGCTCGAGACCTCCACCCTTACGAAGGCCTGCTTGCGGGGCTGGCCCTTGGCTGACATCTGAGAACTTGAATGGTAAACAGTTCCCTACACTGATTAACAAGGACAACAAAGACACTTCCCCTAATGCGAGGAGTGGCTCACTGTGCCCAAATTGTTTGTGCAAACAACAAAACCTGTGCTAAGCGCCTGCTTGTTTTCCTCTGGGAGTCTGGAATTTTGGAACACGCTACGCAGAGGGTGTGGATGCCTACGTGTGGGAGCTGCCAGTCAAGCTCTGGGCACTGAGTCTCCAATGAGCTTCCCAGGTGACAACACCTCACTCTGTTATCATAATCTGATTAATCCCAACCCGTCTGACTCCACTAGGAAAGGACCCTTGGGACTGGTGACTGGTTTCCTCCAGACTTTGCCCCATGTGGCTTTTCTCCTTTGCGATTCTGTTTTGATTCCTTTTGCTGCAATAATCAGAGCCGTGAGTATGACTCTCGGCCGAGTCCTGCGAGGCCTGGTGCCTCGCCAGGCCTCGGGACTGTGCGGAACGAAGAGCTAACGGGATTCTTCCTCAGTTAAGATGCTTGAATAAGCTTCGTTTCCGTAACATTCCCACGAGCATCTAGACCCAGAGATCTGCTCTTCATCTGGGTGCTGTTCCTTCACGACCACGCTGAATGTGCCGAGGAAAGGACCAGCCTCCACCCGAGTCCTGTGCCAAGTGTCCCCGGCAGGGTGTGGTGGGGCAGGGGCACCGACATGGCCTGGGTGGGTGCTGCTGCTCAATTACTGAAAACTACGCAGAAACAGAGAAGGGAAGTTAAATAATCAGAGAAAGGGGGGCTCTGGAACTTCCCCAGAACATGAGCCTGGTCTTCACTTTGCTTTGCGAAAACTTGCACCATTACACCAGAAGTCCATGGCACAGGGGTTAGAGAATCGCAGGGGTTCTGGGGACAGAAGTCTATCTGGCTCCCACCTCGGCCACTTCCTCGCTGTGCAAGTTGGGGCAAGACTCAAACTCTTTACACTTCCGTCTGTCTGTAAAATGCAGATATGGTTCCAACCTAATAAAGTTTGTTGCGAGGCTTAAATACATTTACAAATAAAAGTATATATAAAAGTGGCTGGTGTATTGTAAGCACTTTCAAAAAATGGTTGGCTATTATTATTTTCAAAGTTGTATTATTTTCTCTTATCAATTTGTAAGAGAATACCTATAAGGCTTTTTGAGAATTTTTTGAAAGAGTAAAACAAGCTTCTAAGCACCTAAATACATTTTAGCCTAGTTGGAACCAACATACTGCATTAGGTATTGGTGGGTAAGAGTAGTATTGTGTGGTGAAATTCACTTGAGAAATAAATACTAAGGTAAATTTAAGCTTTTGGGGAACATATTTAAAATGATATTGTGCACAGTTACTCTCCAAAAGGGGCATACAGAAGACCAAATTTCACAAACTCATTTGACCACAGAAATCTTTTTTAACACCAAGTACCGTGCGGCACCAGTACCTGGCTCACCACAGACTTTAGGGCGTAGAAGATCATGTGTCAACAGGGATAAGGAGGGAAATGATGATGAAATTGTTTATATCGAGCTCCGCAAGAGAAGTACAAAGGAAGGACAATAATCGACAATTATAAGAGGGAAGATGACTAAGTGGGGGTCCCATGAGCCAGAAGAATGAGGGGAGAGAGACAGTAACAGGGGCCCTGGGGAATAGAGTGAAGTGACTGAGGAGAGGCAGGCAGGTGACAAAGAGGTCACATGTGAGGCACTGGTTCTGAAAAGGTAAAGGGCACAGGCTCGCCCTTCAATGTCGTAAGTATGTTAAACAAATTCAAGCACAACAGGCTTTGAAAATTACAGACAATATGAAATGAAGTCAACTTGAAAGGACTGTGATTGAGGCAAGCATAAGAATTAAGGTACATTCCAGAGAGAGTTCTACATAACGTCCCTGCCTGTCCCATCACTCCCCTGGTGAGATGCTAATGAGGGTGAGTCAATCAGCTTTAGGAATATAAAGTGAAGAACCTGTCACTAGGTTGTCAGTGGAAACTGCCTGTCTACAATTTACTTAACAAAGCCTTCATAGCTCAGCATATGTTAACGTGTCTTAATGCTCAAGTCTGAGAATTTACCATACTTAAGTTTTTTTTGTTTTGTTTTGTTTTTTAAGAAGTATACCGATAAATGGAGCTGAGCTGTGTATATTTTGTATAGCTTCCTCTGTTTGGCCTAACAGTTGAACTTGCTAACATTTTACTATTTCCAACAATCCAGTTTTCCATTTTCTCTAAATTAATTAATTTTACTGTAAATAAAAGCTGTTGGCAAGTGGCTGGGCAGAACTGGGAAAAGAGACACAGCTAAAAGTAGAAAATAAGATTCATGAGATTAGGTAGATCAATGCAGATGTTTCAAACTGGAGATTTAAAACATCTGTGGATATTCTGTGAAATTGAAATAGAACTGAACGCGAGGCATTATCAAACCCAAGAGGATATTTTAAGTAAGCTTGATTATGAATTAAATCTAGGTTCCTAAATTGTACACTTACGGATATGAACGGATTAGAAATTTTTTTTTTAAGTCTTACTGAGAACAGTTATAAAAAGCTCTTAATATTTTTAGAAAGTAAAACAAAATGCTCCCACCTTATATTGAAACAGGTCTTCAGCACTTCTAGAATGCTTCTGTATATCTAACATTATTTGGTCATTATTACATACGTATGAGAAAGCCAGAGCTATATAACATTAGATGACACATGCCTTGGTAAGACTTCCATGTACATAAACTAATAACTCAAAAATAATTTACACAGTTAAAGAAAATATGTCTTTTTTAAAAATAAAAATCTAAGAACTAAAATGCGTACTAGTAACAGCCAAGGTTAAGTATTATTTAACATCTCTGCTTGAGTAGTCTACTTACCTATATCCCTTTCATCCTTACTACTTGAGAATCAGCAACTTTAAATTGGAATTCAAATAAAAGCATTTCCTTTTTAATACCAGTAGTCCATTTACGAAAAATCTGAATTCCATTCAAATGTCAACCAGAAGACAATTTCCCTAACTTGACAGAAAAGTTATATTCAAATTCAAATCCTCAGTCTCCTAAAATGTAAATGGAACACCTTGATAGGAGTGACAGCCATTATGATGAGATGCAAAACGATGAGCAATTTTCTGCTACTGTATGTAACATTTATAGCAACCTAACACTTACCAAAAAGAGCACAGGTTAGAGAAGTCAGACACACTACCCTGACCTATCAAGAGCAGTCTTGAAAAACATGAATATGGTCACACCGGCATTAGATGACAATGGGAAAATATCAAGAAATACTGACTTAGTAAAAGATATTCTTTGATAATTCACGTATTTGCCTTAAAAAAACTCTTATCTTTCTCGATTCTGAGAAACATATAATGAAAGACGAGGAGACAAAATCTGCCCAGATCTCTCTCTCCGCTTCCACAGTTTACACTGCTCGAACTACCCTGTGGTCTAGAATAATCTTGTTATGTCTGTAATGAAAATTAGCGGTTTAACATCAACTCGACCTTTCTGCTAGTGTCATTCATCATTTACACTGGGTCCCTCTCCTTAGTCAAGTCTCGCTTTTTTCACAGCAATTCTTTCCGGCCTTCGGCCCACACCACGTTCCAGTGCTCTTGACCGCTGCTAGGATATCATACTGTGTTTTTCCAGGACTTGGCAGGGTTACAGAGAAGAGAGAATCAGAGCTTAGATCTAGAGTCTTAGTCTGACTTATGACTAGGGTCATTCGTCAGCACACTGTCTACGGCATGGCCTTGTGTGGCTGGCAACACTTTCTGGAATGCCAACGTACTCACTGTAGCACAGAGGAAGACGTACTTACAGGCTACCTGTGCCCTGGCTAGTTTTCCATTACCAAATCGCCTTGGTTCTTCAGTGTTCTATCTTGTCTCAATCCCCTGTCCTATCCATAGCTTTTATAAATTGAATGAGTCATAGTTTTAGTCACTCTTGGTCTGGCCCAACTACTGCGCCCCAGGACTGGGGTGGAAGGGGAGCGACGTGACGGGAACGTGAAGGCAGAGTTTGGTTGTTACACTCCTATCACATTGGCGTGACATGGACGTGCATTCCCGGGAATGCTAAACGTCTTGTGCAGGGAACAGCCGATCGTCTCGTCCAACAGGCCAAAAATGTAAGCTGCTAACAAGCAGCAGCAGTAACGGTCCCAGTTAAAAAAAATTATAGAAGGCATGGAGATTGCTCCAAGAGCTACCCCTGACTAGCTCTTTTATTCTCTTCAAGCCATTAAGATTTATGAGCCTCAGTTTTCTCATCAGAAAATTGGGCTGAAGACATTGTTTAATTTGTCGTTACAGTTTAAATTAGTTTACATTTTATCATTATATTTATATTTGTATCTTCTATCCTACATGCCTACATTTATGGAAGAAAACTTGTTATTCTGTGACTTTTTAAGACATTAGTTAAATACTGCAACTAGTTCTTTAACCTCCTAAATGTTAAGGAAGCATGCTTTAAACCGCCTTCGCTATATTCCATGAAGATCCCACAGACTATATAACAAGAATATCAGGAGTTACATGAGACATAACAGTTTCTTCAAAAGCTCTCCAGAAACTGAACCACATGTGAGCATGATGATGGAATAATTAAGAAGACTCAAAGAGATGATTTTAGCCTTGAATCAAAGAAGCACTGACTCAGAAAGTGAAAACAAAAAACATGTATCAAGGGGAAAATATAAGAAACATTCCTCATTCTGACTTAACATTAGTGAACCAGGCAGGGAGGAACTAAGACAAATGGGCAAAAGGAGAAGGAAAAAGATTTTACAGCTATCTAAAAAAGAAAGCTTCTGTGTAAGTGAATTAAGAAGGGCATACCATATGCATTAGGGAAATGAATTATGAGTTGTTAAAACTATGAGCATGTATAATCAATGTTTATTATATCTATATGTTTAATAATGAAATAGGTTAAATGCAGCTACTGGCATGGAAAAATCCATTGATAGTTACAAATCTTGTTAAACTTCACTTGAGATTTCAAATTACGACTTTGGTATTGATTCAGTGGCAGATCAGTGCCTCCCTAAATATGCAGTTTTCAAACTGCCACATGTTAATTAACACAAGGTGTAAATTGTACGTCTTGCTTCTTACCCTATGAACCATATGGAAATAAGTGGTAGATCAAAGCTTGCCCCTACGTGTTCAAACCTTGAAGGAAAAAATAATTAAGAGTCGTAGACATAAAGACTAGTAATCAGGTTGTTGGTATGTAACTAACCTTGAAGCAGGTTTTATTAGGTCAAGATCTAATCAAAGGGGACTTGCCAATGGTTGTGTTTTCTTCTTTATCCTTACACTTAACTAATTGAAGACCAAGAAAGCACCGTGATACCATGAAGACACCTTTCTCGCTGCCTAGCACTCAGGCTCCATTAGTACAAAGTCAGTCACATGGTGTGGCAGCCAGTCTCCATGGTGGCTACCACTGACTCCTGCCTCCAGCTACTAACACCTCTGTATGGCCGAGCCCACCTTGCACAAGGCTAGTCTCTATGAATAACAGCATCTGGCAGAAGAGACAGCAAGATGGTGTATCACTACTGAAACTAGGTCATAAAAAAGACAGCTACTTCTAGGGGGCTGGCTCTCCTACATGCACGCTCTCTTTTCCCTGTGTAGGCAGCCTAATGACAAGGAACTGACACCTCCAACCCATGGCCAGTGATACCGACCAACAGCCACATGAATAATCCTGTCAGAGAATTCAGCAGGGCCTCGACTGAAAAACTGGCCATATCATAATCTCAGGAGAGACCCTGAGCCAGATCGTCTAGTTAACTGACTTCCATATCCTTACCCAAAGAAAATGTGGGAGATGAAAACTGAAATCTTTAGGGTAATTTGCTACACAACAAACGTTGAACCTTGAACAACATAGATTTGAAATGTATGAGTCCACTTATATATGGATTTTCAATAAATATTTTGAAAAATTTTTGGAAATTTGTAATGATTTGAAAAAACTCAACTTATGTAGCCACGAAATATGAAAAAAATCAGAAAAAGTAAGGTATGTCATGAATGCATGAAGTATACGTAGAAACTGGCCTATTTTATCATTTACTATCATAAGATATATACAAATTATAAAGTTAAAATTTATCAAAACTTATACAAACACAGACTGTACATGGCCCCATGAAAATGTAAACAAGCATAAAGATGCAGTATCAAATCGTAACTGCATAACATTAACTACGTATAGTATATACTGTAGTACTATAATAATTTCCAAGCTATCTTTTGTTATATCAACTAGGTGACCATAAAGCAATTATATTGTTGTTTCTTTGTTAAAAATGAGTGAATTGTCACACTTGTCAATAAATATAAACTTCTTTTTCACATTATCTTTTCATCTTTGATGTCTAGCGTTAGTGATATATATATAACATCGACAGTGATTTGTATCACATAAGACAATATTGAAGTAGGTACTGACAGATGATTCATTTTGTAAACAGAAGACATAAACTTACACTATCAATAAACACAGTATAGTACTGTAAATATAGTTTCCTTATGATTTTAATAATATTTTCTTTTCTCTAGCTTACTTTATTGTAAGAATACAGTTTATAATACATACAACATGCACAATGTGTGTTAGTCTACTGTGTTATCGGTAAGGCTTCTGGTCAACAGTAGGCTATTGGTAGTTAGGTTTCAGGGGAGTCAAATGTTATAAGTGGATATTTGACTGCACGGGAGGTCAGTGCCCCTAACTCCTGCTTGTTCAAGGGTCAGCTGTGACACGGATTGCAATACCTTGGGTATAAAACATTCTGTTGCAGGAAAAGCAATTTAAATTTTTGTATAGTCATATAAACCTGGATTTTTTCTGTAAGTCAAAGATGTATCTCATGGGAAAAAAGTTGTATGAATAATGGCAACGAAATCCACATTATGATTTTTAACAAATCTTTAGCATTTTAAATTTATTCTACTTTCTTCATTCTAGCCACAGTTTCAGCTTCACTGAAACCCAGACCAGATGGGAGGAAAAAAGTATATCTGAAAGAGGAGATAACCTCTTTTCATTTATAATGGAGCAGCATAAAGACTGCTTAAATGGAAGATAATGGCCTATACGAATTGTGTGTAATGTTGCATTAACTTGTTGTCATTATCATCACTATTAAAACTGTAGCTAAACAATCACCATGACCTATACAGGGCACATTAGCTTTATCAAAGACATCATCAATGCCACCAGGAACAGATCTAAAAAGTTTAAAAGCAGTTAGTTCTCACAGATATATGAAAAAAATGGATTGTACTATATCAACTTACAACTATGCAATGTAGGAATTAGAAGACATAGCTAATCTTCCCTTAAAAACTAAACCTTAACAAGTATAAATCAGCTTTTGAGGTTAAAAATATTTAAGCAAAAAATTTAAGAGAAGTTCATCAAAAGGTATTAACCCTTTATCTCTGACCCCATTTCACTGCACTCAGAAATCAAAGTTTGTGTCCCCTTATTTTCTGATATTTCCTCATCTAATACAGGAATGATCAGACTGACATCCCCGCTTTGCCAAGCTACCAGCATTTAAGAGAAAGAAAAGTCCCATCTGACCAGATCTTCAACTTGTGTCTGAGTCTGTTTGTCCTGCCTCTCCCGCTATTTTCATGCTCCAGAAAATATGATTACTGTCTATGAATTTGTAAAACTCTGCATTGTGAGCAAGGACGAGGGCTTTCCACCCCAGTAAGGCTGAGGTACACAGCTAATGAGAAGTGAGACTGTGGGGAAGGAACAGAGACATGCCAACGTTCGAGTAATTGAGCATGAATATCAAACGCTGGCTTGGGAGCAGTCTTCACTTGCTGGTGGGACGTCTGATCAAGCTGGTGGGCAGATGGAATACGCAGAGATCTGCATTCACCGCTGACCCCAGAATTTCCACATTGTAACAGCCTAACTTTACAAACTTGCTGTCTTTGTTTCCCCACCTAGAATCATATTTTTTCCTTCTCTTCCTTTGTGTACTTCCTTCACTCCCCCTCTCTCATCTTCTTTGCTCCATTCCTATAAGTTTTCCTCTTCCTGCTTTTTGAATTTATCTCATCCATCCCCAAGCCTTATAAAGAACTTAAAAGTGTTTTTATTTCAGTAACCGCTGTTTTAAAAATGTGTGTAATCTGCGAATACCAGTTCAAAGTAGCACAGCTGGCGGTGTTGTGGCTACAAGAACTGCTGAGGCTGTAGTTTTATTTTTAAAACTATTCATTGTCCTCTAAAGCCAATGAAATCTTGAATTATTAATCACCAAAATACTCCTATGTGTCTTCCATCATTCTCAATTAGCTCCTTTGTACGTCCTTTTTAACAGGCAAGGACTCTGGAAGATCTTCACAACAACAGTGATGAAATAACAGCTCAATAAGTTGTACGTTAGTTATTGTTAATTTCAAGTTGTATTTGGAACAGGTAGTTTCCAGAAAACTAAATTATTTTTAAAACCTTGGTTCTACGACTACGCATTTTTATAAAAATTCATTTACAAAGATGTTTTTATTCGTTTACAAAGCAAAATAATGAACACAACTTAAATGTAAATTAATTGAGAATTGGTTAAGTAAAATAAAGTACACTTATTAAATAAAATATATATCTAATGAGGATGTAGACAATAATAGTATATTATTAAATTACCCTATAGAAACTATAAGCTCATTTAAAAGGCTAAGCATTAATGCTTATCTGATAGAATTTCTAAGATTGTTTCCACTCGTCATTTTCTAAATTCTATTTGAATGTGTATTATAATTGCTATAATATTTTTTAAAATAATCAATGAATTTCTGAATTCCTATATATATATACTACATAAACCAGAAAGAACATAGGAAGAGCAATCATACAAGAAAGGTCTTAAGTATAAAAGTGTTTTTGGTTTACCTTAATAGCATAGTATTCTCTAACTTCAGGCCTAATTGAATCGAAGTCTCCATTGATGAATTCAGGCAAAAAGCTGAAAGAGTCCCAAATAAATCAATTATTAAGATTACTTGTTAACCTTTAAAACTATGATTATAAAGATCAGAGGGAGGACTAAAATACTCAAATGGAAGAAAGAAACAGAGTCTCTTACAATGAATAGGATGTCACATCTTACACTCATGGTTTCCATACAGTATGACTTACGGGAACTCCACATACCCAACTAACTCATCAACTTAGTCACACTATCAGTCAATATTTATACTCCTTTAAAAAATATATACTCCTTAAACAAAATTAAGAAGGCTGTTGGTTTAAAAAACTCCCCTTTCAAAAACCCTAACACAAAGACTCAATATTTATATATTACCTTCTACATCTAAAACACACCTTTATATTACTGCACCCTCACAGAAGTTCAGAGCTTTCAACAGATTCGAACAGAACAAATGGTGGCAATTATGCATTCTCTATAGAGCAGGAGTAGGTTCAAATTCATTTTCCAAATATCCTATTGACTATCCAAATATTTCTAGAAACAAGAGTCTTCTAGATAGGTCTGAAATACTACAAAAGTCGTGGTTACTACATAGATGGAGAGAACTCCCCAAAGTGGATGTTTCTATCATGATTATCTCATTTATCATCCTATCATTTATATTTTTTCAGAACTCATTTCTGAAAGCTTACTTTACCTACATAAGCCATCTTTTAATATCTTTACATATAACCTCTACAGGCTCTGATAGAATTTCTTTCCAGTTAAAACACCTAACTGTGGAGAAATAAAACTTCTCTGGATTTCTCAGTGCTCCTACAAAAAGCCCTAGCCTCCCAAGGCTCTAAAATGTATGTATATAAAGAAGGGAATGTTTGTTTTCACATCCCCTAGAAATATTCTACTCTACACATCCATGAGAATTTGATCTTACCCATTTATCTAGTTAATTGTTCTGATTCCAAAGAATAATAAAATGCCTATGTCTCCTCAAGAGGGCCAATTTGCTACATAACAGACTAGGTTCCTAGTTAAAAGGAGATAGAACTTATCCCCCTGAATATCACATGTCAACAGAGATGAAGCCCCAGACCTGGAGACATCTTTAGGTCATAAAAGCCAAGACAAAGGGGATTCTCTGGCTTCTAAAGAGATTTTACTGATAATAAATAAGAAAAAAACAATATTAACATAAAAATGAATTTTTTAATCAATTGATTCCAGGTCTATTTACTGAATAGCAAGCCTGTGCAAAAGGCAATAGTTTATTTCAAAATAAGGCAGAATTGGAAGGAAAGTGCTTAGGTTTTTATATCCCTTGTCTGATTTCAACATTTTCCCATAAACTTTCTCTTCATAATGTCCTTGCCACCATATATATTATTCAATTTCATTTTATACCTATTTAGGTAAATACCTTATACCTTCACCCTATTAGGACTGAAAACAGATCATTAGTTCTTTTTTTTCCTGTTGAAAAGTTTACTCATTTTTAAAGTTTTTTTCAAATGCCTCTACTACCAACATTTATAGACCACAGAATATCAGTACTTCCTGTGGTCTGAATGACTGACTTTAGTGCTCTACAAATTTTGGTCCCTCAGACATCTAGAATCAAATTGGAAGTTTCCAAATATGGTATCGATTCTGTCAATAAAAATGTAAAATAAAAACTGATACACCCGGGCAGTTGAATATCTGTGCCTTTATGATGTATCATTTTAAAGAGAATCAGATCTCTTTCTATTCTACACTGTGAATAATGCAGGAAAGCAATCATGTAAATTCCCTTATATATTTTCATATAAAACAAAAACAGGAAAACAAAATTATATAACTTTTAATATAATGTTCTCTAGCATAACAATGAACCAGGATGCTTATTTCTATGAAGACTCATGCCAAAAATACACTTGGTATACATGCTGCAATGACTTAAATTATTATAACTTTTCATCATATAATACATTAGTTTTTGAAACTTTCTGAATTGTACTTTTGGACACTGCAATTAAAAGCTCATCTCACCTTTCCTGAGGCACCTGTTGCCATGGTACCTGGGCGTTCTGAAGGGGTACTTATCAGGAATGACACTTCACAGACATACAGAACTACATTATGATGTAAAAGGCAGTTTACACAGGAAGATTATGTTCAGAACTCTTTGGGAACTGACTGCACATAGCGACTAAGGGTATATGGATTTGCTTCACTACTGATCACATTTCTGCCTACTGTTGACACGGATCAGACGAGTACACTACTTCCCGGCATCCTCAATTTACAGGCACTGACTTATTAGTACTAAAAGGTGCTCCAAACTCTCCATAAATGGTGTAGACGCCTTAGATATGTACATTTGACTTTTACTATACTTGCCACTCACTAATGACAAAATAAGAGTTAAAAAAGAGCTGAGACTAGTTACTAAGCTAAAATCCACCGCATGTAAAATTCAAGGAAAAAGTTGATATATTTAGAAAATATGCCTAAACGTGATGTGTTCAAATACAACTCCTGTATTCCATAAGACACGATACCAATGAAGGATATCCCTCCACAGAGACTTCTTTGTTCCCGCAGAAGAAACAATCAATCTTTTAAAACTTACATAGCACAAAATCTATAACCTTCCATTTCCTTTTAAGCAATTTCTGTAAGTGTCTTTTAGCTTCTACTAGATTGTAAGGTCCTTTGGCAGGACCTGTCTCTGATCTTGGTGTTCCTCAGAGCACCAAGTACACAGACGCTGTGTACAATAAATAACATAGAAATAGAAGAGGTAAGGCAGGAGAAGGGTTGGGAAGGAAAGAGGAGATGAAAGTAGGAGAAGAAGGCGGTAGGAGGGAAAAGGAGAAAGGGAAGTGGGTTGGGGGAGACGGGAAATGGGAAAGAAGGTAGGAAAAAAGGGAGGAAGGAGAAGCAGCAAAAGAGAGGGAGGGAAGAGAGAGGAGGAGGTGGAAAATGGTAAAAAGGGGAGAAAAAGGCCAGAAGAGAAAGGGAAGGAGAGAGAAGAGTGGGAAAGCAGACTGAAGAAAGAAACACCAAGAAATTACTCTTATGCCTACTTCCTGGCTTGTCTAAATTTAACCACTGTGAGCTTCATTTCTTCATATGTAAAATAAGGATAACTTGGAGTGGTTGTGATGATTAAGAGTTAATATACGCAAACATTTAGAAAATGCCTAGCACTGAGCAAGCATGATTTAAGCTGTGTGGTTAAAGAAAAGGGATTACCAGAGAATTTAAGTAACTTGCCCAAGGTTATAAGGGTAATAAGAGCTAGAACTGAAATTCAAACCCAGGCAGCTCAATCTGTTTTCCTTAATAGCCAATTCTACAGCCTCTCCCATATACACATGTACAAAATGGAACAAGAGTTTCTTATGGAGAAAATTCTTGACACAAATACACTATCCCTCTGATTGTATTAATCAGTGTTAATTTGGTCACACTGTATATTTAGAAGCAAAAGGTATAACTTAGGCAGAAGGAAAGAAATGTTTGTGCTGGTTGCTAAAGGAACAGTAAGATTTTGATTAAAGGACTATGTTAGGAGAGAAGGAGAACATTGGCGTAAGAGAGTATGGCTAGAGATACAAGGAAAAAAACGGCACTCAGTCTAAAGAAAGGAGGAATTAATCATTCAAAGACTTGGGCTAACATCTTCTGAAAAACTACATAATTTAATTGGGGGGTAGGGTGGAAAAGAGGGTGATCCAAAACACCATAAGAAAAAATGCTACCACCTTTTGTCTTTGCTTATAGATAACAATCAGTGCAACTCTTTTCATAAATATCTCTAATAAAGGTGCCAAAAAATATTTAAATACCTGTATAAGCATGAAGGAAATAACAGAAATAAATGAATAAAGCTGTTCCTACTGATTATCTTATGAGATGGAATTATTTTTTAAATTTTAATAAAGTATATCTTAATTCAGTAACTAAAAGAAAAAGAAAATTGATAGAAGCAAACAAAAAAAGAAGGGAAAAATTACAAATAAAATGAAAACTCTTAGACTCTGATCAAACGAACATTAAATAGTACGGAACAGCCACTGGGGTGGTTACAAATGACTCCTCAAGTTACCCTGGTAAAATGTTTCATCTCTGAAAATCTTAATCTTCTTCTCAAATAGAGAAGCCCAGGAATCTACACTACGAGACAGAAAATAACTTTAATTTCCAAAATAATTGTTAAATTAAAAAAAGCTGCAGAAAAGAGAAAGCTCTGTGGGCCCTTACCCTAGAAGACACCTCCCAGGAAACACTTCTGAATATTTCTTGAATGAATATTTCTTTTCTGTGTATAAGAAATGCATTTTATATCTCTATTTTATCCGTGCATTTCATATTCATTAATTAGTATAATTTTAGTTAATTTTCATAAGAGTTCTATAAGGTTAATTTTTGTCCTCCCAATTTTATGGTAGAAAGCCAAAGGTGAGAGACACGAAGCAACCCGCACAGCTGCCACACAACACAGGTTCACACTGTCCTCTCCCTGCTCCTTCCCGAATGGACAGATGACCCTGCTTGGCACAGGAGAACTTTCTTACTACACTTTCCTCACAAGATGCAATTTCACTTCTTCCAAAATCTTGGCACTTATCTGAAATCTGCTTCATGTGTTATGTCCAACCAGAATTGCACAGTCACCAAGCAGCAGTGTGAGTACGACGTAAAGTTAGTCCACATCATAAACCATCGATCCCTAGGTATGCTGTAGTTATGCTTCTTGGTTTGATTTATTTTAATGAACAGAGATGTGGTAAAGAGAGACACAATCACATGAGGCTTGTTGAAAGCATATTTCATTTAGGTAAGTAAACAAACAAACAAATGAATAGTCAGTTCTGTAACTGAATATTCTAACTCAATATCAGCAACATACATTTTATGGGACAGTAAGAAATTAAAACATACAGGCTGCTACTTCTGCCCACGCTATGGGAATTACCTTCTCACTGTAACCATTTAGAAAACCAGACAAAACATGTGAAGCAACGGTATTCAGACAGCAGGAAAACGGCAGGAAAGTAGGAGGACTCGCATCCCTCAATTTCAAAACTTGATGTAAAGCACAATAATCAAGAGAGTGTGGTAGAAGGCTAAACATACGGATCAATGGAACAGAACTGAGTCCACAAATAAAGCTATGCATCTGTGGTCTACTCATTTTTGACGAGGGTACCAAGACTATTCAGTGGGGCAGGTATTGTGTTTTCAACAAAGGACTTTTCAACAAATGGCTGGAATAATTGTATAGCTACATGCAAGAGAATGAGGTTGAACCTTTACTGTTTTCACACTACACACAAAAATCAACTCCAAGTGGATTAAAAACCTAAATGTAAGAGGTAAAGCTATAAAACTTTTGAAGAAAACACAGAGGTAAAACCTCATGATCTTCGATTTGGCAAAGCATTCTTAGATATAATACCAAAGCACGAACAACAAAAGAAAAACAGGTAAATTGGACTTCATCGGAATTAAAAAGTTTTGTGGTTCACAGATACCATCGAGAAAGCACCTGTGAATACACTAAAAAGTCACTGGATTGTATACTTTACATGCATGAATTGTATGGACTGTAAATTACATCTCAAAAAAGCTGTTTAAAAAAAAAAACAGTAAGAATATGAGACATTATCAGAAAACTTCACTCAATTGATATAAGTACACTCCAGCCAACTATAGCAGGTATACACACTCTTTTTCAACTGCACATGAAACATTTTTCAAAATAAGCCATATTCTAGGCTAACAGACAGCAAATTTTTTCTTAAGAAGCCAGAGAATCAACATTTTAGGCTCTGTGGGCTATAAGCGCTCTGTCACAACTACTTAATTCTGTTTCAGTGGTGAGAAAGCAGCTGTAAAAAACAGGACAACAGAGAGCACAGCTGAGTTCCAATAAAACTTTACTCACAGGCAATCGGCCTGCAAGCTACATTTTGTCAACTCCTGCTCTAGGCCAGAAAACAAAGCTCAAAGATTTATTGGGATTGAAATAATATGAAGCATGTTCTGTAACACATAATTTATTTTCTCACTTGTTCAGAATAATCAACTATAAATCAATACTCCACAGAATAGGTATGACTACTAAGAGAACTTGTTGAGACTTGAAAACCTCCATTTATATACACGATGAAATTGGTATTAATTAAAATCAATTATGTCATCAAAGTAAGTTAAGAATTTCAATGTTTTCTACATATTTTATCCTAGTTATTATTCACACTAGCTTAAATTGTCCCACTAGGTTATATATTTTAATATTTATTTATCTATATTTCATGTCTATAGAAGTGATTTAATTTTGTAGTGGTATTTTATAGTCCAGGCACATCACAAATTTTGAAAAAGACATATTTTAGAAAACCATTTTCTCATTGACTTATATTATAATTTCAAATTTGAATCAGTACCCAAAATGTTAGTGAAGATTATTCTTTAAAATATTTAACCACAATTTTATAATCATTTAATAAAAAAACTTAATATTCAGAATAATATTTGATAAGATACTACCTCTACTACTATACCCAGCACATATTAGAATGCTACATCAGAAATTATCTCATTTCCTCCCCAGTGTCGGCAGTTTAATACTATACATGCAGGTGGTAGAATGTTTTGTCAGCTGACTTTTCATGACCATGAAAATGGACTGTCTTTATACAAAGGGATAAACTGGGCCTTTGCTCGATTTTCAATGCTTAGAAAACTCTATGTAACTGACCAGTCATTTCTGGGAAGGTGATTATTTCTGTTCCAGAGAACCGGTTTACCTGTTTAACTAATGACCTGTCTAGCTCGAGCAAAAGAATGAGGCATAAAGAAGAAAAAATAAATTCAACAGCAAAACCTAAGGAAAAAAGATTCTAGAAGAAAAGCAGTCTTAAAATTCAGGATCAACTCAGTGCAAAAAATGTACGGTTTCCTTTGCTCCAGAGTCAATGAAAGATGAAAACACTAAGAAATGGGGACTACAGAAATAAACTTTATAGAATATTCACAGTAAAAATATGGAGACCAAAGATTATGTGCATATTGAATCACATAATACATATCAGACGACAAAAATTTCATTAAAATGAATTTTTATGTATTGCTTACAACCTAGCAAGTTTTTTTTTTTTGAGGTGAATAAAATGTGAATAAGAATTTGTGTGAAAAGATGGTTTTTTCTATTAAATCATATTTATACAGTGGGTTTCCAGAAAACAAAATGTATAATATAATGTACACTTAAGCACATGGCCTATAGTCATTTTATTCTCTTTCATCATTCCTGCAAGATGCTGTTCTTAAAAGACCCATTCTTAACTTTTTGGAAGGAAACGAGTTTTGTAGGTGAGGGATAAGAGACATTGATATAGGGCTTTTGGCTGCGGGTCTACATACATGGCTAGTACAATAATTAATGTGAAGCTCTAACAAGTCAACACAGATGAAGAACATCGGTCTATTCCTGTGAGACAGACTAGTCATTATGTCATCTCTAAGCTGGTTCAAGCCATCTTTCTAAGCATCTCTTTAAACCTTATCATTAACTGTAAACAATTTTAAAAGACAAAAAACAGTATTTAAATCTCGGAAATTTCATTTAATATTTATATCTTATACCACTGGTTAAAAAAAAGTATCAGCTAGACTTTAGACAGCTGAAGTCTGTACTTCAGTGCCCAAGTTCAGCTAAAAGCTGTAAATACAGAGACTGAGCTGAAGAGAGGTAAAACTATGTACTCATGAATACTCCGCATGTGTGATACTTAATGCAACCTACCAAATATTTATTAAATATATATTGTATGTGCCACACAAACATCATCACAGACCCAGAAGGCTTCGAGTCCAAGTGTGGATACTACATAACTGAGTCACCGACACTGCGAGTCAGGTGCAGAACGCTACACGAGAACTGGGAAGAGCCAGGCTGGGAGGAGTGAGTAAGAGACAGGGAAGAAAAGGCTTCATTATAATTGGTACTGCATGAAAAGTTATAAATTAATGCAACCATAACTAGAGGATGAGAAGCACAAATAATACCTATGTTCGGGCAACAGAAAGCAGAGAAGTAGGAAGACATAAGAGGTAAAAGAAATGGTATGAAACGAGAGAACAGGACAGGATGTCATGAAGGCCACGTCCCCATTTCTGAGTCTGTGACTGCCCTTTGCTATAATTGTTTTCCAAAAGTGGCTAAAAGGAAGAGAAAAAGAAGAGAGACTTTAAATAGACGGTAAGCCATGGGGCTATTTTCCTAGAAGGAAGTCACAGTGGTGTGGGGTTGTGCCAGAAAACGCTGAGCATACTGAGGGGAGCCCTGTCAAGCCTGACACAGTGTAGACGGGAAGGTTTCATCTTTTCTTATTTACAAACACAAAGGAGCCAAATCACATACACAGGTTAATGCCAACGTCTCGCCTTCGCAACTATAAACGGCTGGCTCACTGATAGTGACTTACTCTGTGTTAACTTATTTGCTTTATGCTTTTCTCTGTGGTTCAGCGGAGCTACGACACACGGAAGTCAATGAGACACAAACGCCATGAGGGTCACTAATAGGCTGTCCGCCCCTGCCAGGCTGTCCACAGCAGAGCAATGAGCTGCCTCGCTACTGATTCTGCCAGAAGGGGTTTTAATCCTTATTCTTCCTTGTTTCCCACAGCTTCCCTCATAGCAGTAACTAAAACTTTACTTAAGGAAATGACAATAAAAGAATTTCATAAGTCATATGCTGTTCTGCTAAAGTAAATACTTTATTTCCAATCCTTCCCAGTTTGTTTTCATCTTTCTGCTTCTATCCACTTCATATGAATGTGTGACTGGAGCCCGAGAAGATCTCTACAATGCTTAAAATGTTCTCTTCCAGGGGTCTGAAAGAATTCAATCAAGTGATAACAGCCTAGGTACAGGTCACCCTGAAATCCTAAAACCATTAGCTGATGAATAACATGACTAGAAATAAAAGGCATATTAGGGAAAACATTGAAAAGAAATACAAAGGGTGATTATCTTTGTTTAAACAGAGGTGACAGCAATAGTTTATTCAAATAGAAACTAAAACAATCAAATATACAAAAGACATCACAAAAAAGAAACTTAAACATCTTAATATATTTCCACAATCTATAATTATTTTATATATGTGTGTGTGTGTGTGTGTGTGTATACACACACACACACACACATATATATATATATGTATATACTTTTACATTTCAACATCCAAAGACTCCATATTGCCACACTGCTAAATCTAATGATCAATTTTCCTATGCCACTTCATCTATCAGAGGCATCTAACACAATTGATCACCCTCTATTCCTTGATTCACTTCCTCTGCTTGACTTAAGGACTATGAATCCTTGGTTTTCCCTCTGACTCACTGGTTACTCTTCTCTACTTGATAGTTCCTCCACCTCGCGTGGACTGTTTAACACTGGAATGCCCAGAGCTTAGTCCCTGGACCCCCTTCCTCTTCAGTCTGTACTTACTAGGCATCTTACATGGCCTCGAATGCCCTCTACACTCATGGTTCTAAGATTCCATCTCCCCTCGGCTCCAGGTTCACCCTCAGTTACCTTTGTAACCATTTTCCTGAATAAGTTCCTCCCTCGAGTTTTCTACTTGCAGTAGATCCTTTGCAAAATTATCCATAATTATTTTCTTTATTCCATCCATAATCCTTTATAATGGGACGTTTCAGATTCTTCCATCAAGAGGTGCTAATATAAGTCTATTTCCCCACCACTTGAATTTGTATTAGCCTTGTAACTTGCTTTGACCAACAAAATGTAGAAGTGATAATGGCATGGCAGTTAAGCGCCAAGGCCTCCAATGGAGGTGCAGCCCCTACCTTTGCTCCCCTGAAACCCTTCCCTGTGTCATGAGAACAATCTTAGACAAGCCTGAGGCTAAAAGGCTAGAAGATGGAGAATCAGAGAGAAAAGTCAGGTGACCCAGCTCATAGGCAGATGACCATCAAATGATGAGAACGAGTCCCAGCTACATGCTGACATCGACAGCAACAGTGCCTGCCTGCCCGACCCATCGGACTGACACGAGTGAGCCCAGAAAGACCTGTCTAGGCGCCCTGTCGATTTGTAAACCACGATATATCGCTAAAGCCACTAAATTCGGGATGGTCTGTTATGCAGCAAGCGCTAACTGACACCACTCTCAGGGCCCAGAGTCTGCACAAGTGGCTTACTTCTTCCCTTTTACATGTCTTAACTCAGAAGTCGCCCTCTCAGTGAGGCCTCCCCTCACCTTAACTGTTACTGCCCTGTCGCAAAGTAGCCACTCCTTCTCCTGCTTTATGGTCCTTGTCACTAATAACACTTTTAAATTATGTATCTGACTTGGTATCTGTCTCTATGAAAGTTCAGTAAAGTTAGGTATTTTGTTCCCTGCTACAACCCAAGGAATATATAAAGTTTTATTTTTAAAGGTAAATACTAAATAATACAAATTTGGTTTGTTGAATTTATTTTTGTATTATTATTTGTAATTATAATTACATTAAAATTACTCAAACACTGTTTTGCTTAAAACTGAACAAATAAGGACAGCGTGGTCTCGACTCCTGCTAACATCTCTGATTTTGGTAACCTTTGCCCCCATACCCCAACTTGATTCCATCCTATTAAAAGCATTAGAGGCATCAGTGCAATGCATGACCATTAACTCTTCTCTCACTTTGGAGAACTACTACATGGAGGAAATTCGGCGTGAAAGCCCTATTACTGGTAATAGCAGTCGTAAGACTGCACCATTATGCAAAAATGTCCTTGCCACTGACTGATAAAACGCTATGACGACAGAAACTATAGTTGTTTTTCTTGTTCCTAACGCATGGAACTGCTCTCCAGTTACTAATAACCTACTAATGTAGAGCCTCGCAGAAAAAAACTGAATAGTCAGTAGAGGCCGCTGGTGATAAATAAGCGAATTCTGCATAAAGTAATAAACGCGATGATTCTTTACATAGAAAAATGAGGTCTAAGCTTCTGGACTTCAGCTGCCTTTGTAAATGTTATGCTTCAAGTCAGAAAACATTTTTTCTGTCTATAAATGACTTAATTTTTTAAGTAATAGAACTAAATTTTTTTATCTTGTAGGAAATTTTATCTTAAAAAGATAAATCAAGGAAATCTTGTAAAAATTTACATTACTGTGTTCTTAAAGCAAAGCTGTGCTTTTAAGTAATGAAATATATTATAAATCAGAAAAAAAATTCTCTTAACTGTCATAAAGATTCTGGAGCCCTGTGCTGTGTAATGTAAACCTGTCTTGGTAATATTTCACTGAGAGGAACAATTTTTTAAAAAGAGACAGCATAGGGAATATAGTCAATAATATTGTAATAACTATGTATGGTGTTGCATGGGTACTGGGTGTATCGGGGTGATCACTTTCTAAGTTATGTAAGTGTCTAATCACTGTGTTGTATACCTGAAATTAATATATCATTTATCGACTGTAATTAAAAATTTTTAATTATTAAAAAGGCAAAAAATATCTAAACAAATCATACCTCCCCCCACTCAGGAAAATCATGAATTGTAAGAGTGGGATTTAAAAAAGTTTACTTAGGAAAAAAAAAATGGTAACATGAAGTCAGGGAAAATATACAGAATCTTGTGATTAACAAGCTTTCACAAAGCTAAGGAACTGCACGCCAAACATATACATTTTTTAATTTGGGAAGAAATTTATTAAATTTCTCAAAATGCATGAGGTTGTTTTTTTTTAATCATATACATACATGACAGGAAACCATTTAATTCCCCTTCACTGTCATTAAGAGAGTGAGGAATTTTAAAGACCTCATAACTAGGAACATTTTCTATTACAATAAGCATTAAGTTAGGAAGGTGCATATGGCGGGGGATTTATAAAGACCATTAGGCAGTCCTAGGGCGTGACGACAGCACAGGCAGCTAGAGAGAAGATGTTCTGGGTGGGCATCTGTGGGAAGTTTTTGGTTTCATTTGTATTTTTACTTGCATTTGGCTGCTCTCCTATCTGTGTTTACAGAAAGTGACAGGGTTTAAGTCTTGAGTGATAATTACAATTCTAAGTCACAAAGTTTAGAGAGTAAGTCATTTTTAATATTCATGATTTTTTATATTCTAGTCCCTTTCATTTACAGATTAATGTCCTCTTGATCATCATTTAAGTCCCCTTCTCTAGCTCTTCTACTTTCTCTAGCTCTCCTACTTTCGCTAGCTCTCTGATTCTTCCTGGGACATACGACACCCAGTGTTAAGCATTTAAGATATTACACATACATATATATATACGCATACATATATGTACATACATATTATATACACACTGATTTTTTTTCTTAGGGTGGTAAAAATTTTCTGTTGTATTTTAAATATCCTTTCTGAGATATTTCAGCATATTCTCAAATTTCTGGATACAGAGGCAAAATCGAAGTCTTTGGGGAACACGGTCTCAAGCCACCCTCAGATCTCTAACCCAGAACTACATGTGATAGTTCAGTGCTCTTCTTGGTATAACTGTTATTTGGATATTTTCCAACAAAATTTATTAACTAGTCCTTGCTTAAATTGAATTCCAGCTGTCACTTTTCTGTGCCCTAACAACAGGAAGGCCATAGGTGGCTCAGGTGCAATCTCATCATCAACTCAAATTTCAAGTCCTATAATCATGTGTCAACAAACAGTGTACACCATCTTGTTGTTGGAGTTATTCTACTTACCCCTGGTTAAATAACACAAAATAAAAATTTTAATAACAAGAAAACCATGCAGGAAGTATCAGGTGTGTGTGTGTGTGTGTAAGCATGCATGTATGTGCATTCACTTAAATGTGTATGAGAAACAAGATGGTTAGGGGCCATTCCACAACATTTTAACACACACACACACACAGTATTACGTAATTTTTACTTCTTAGTACAGCAGTCTAATAATAAATTGAAGCCAAAAAATGTGATAAAAAACATGGCTCTCAAATCATATCAACAAGTGCTAAAACAATTCAACTTTTTTTTTGAATAAGTAAAATTAAAGGAGTCATGTGTTACTCAAAACTTTTGACAGATGATCCAGACTTCTCTAAAAAATCATCTGAAGGTAATTTATTTCTGAAGACTCCATCCACAGAGTATGAAAGGAAGAGGGTTTTGTCAGAAATATACTTAATGAAATAGAACAGCCATAGAGAAAAATGCCTTTGATTAAATTTAGTTGTAAACTGACTTCCTGCAGCTGCTTAAAATGATCTCATACTGAAGATTCCTTTTCACTGCATGCATGGTCTGACAAACACAGCATCTTTGCACATGCAATACCTCCTCCTCTAATATCCTAAAATGATTCAGGGCTATGCACAGATAACTTTGAGATCTCTGATTTATACCACTGATAACCAGCAGACTAAAATATTACTAAACTAATTTAATCAATAACTCAAGATAAATACGTCCTCAGTTTGTTGTGTAAGGTTCTTTAATACCAAGACTCCTAGTATAAATTTTCTTTTAAATGTGTTAATCATTTTGCCCTCCATCATTTTGATTTAAGACCCAATAATGTTGACATGCTTACAGAGGTTAGTAATTTGATTGCATTTTTAATAGAAACTGGCTGAATCAAATGACTAAATATTACTTAAGGCTAGGCTTGTAAGAATCAAGCTAAACCAAAAATCTTTGTTTTCCTTAAGTATGCATTTATTCCTTTCTATATATGTTACAGTATATTGAAAGTACATTTGACTATGCCATGAGATGTTTAAATATTAGTTAAAATAAATCTCACTGAGAAAATTATAGTCACAGGTAGACTAAAATCGATCATCACATATATTGGAGGTTACTGAGATCACAGTGTATGCTGAGATACTTGACACCAACTTATTCCATAATAATTTTTATAATAATTTTATATTTATTCTCTTATTCCATAAAAACCTAAAGATTGAGCAAGCTTTTGCAGAATTTTCACTAAGATACAGCAAATATAGGCCTTATATATAAGCCAACAGTATTTAACCTCTAGCGTTGAATTGACAACTTTGAAAATTTTGTTTGTTTCTAATGAAAGGCCCAACATTCCACCCAAACAAGCACTTGAAAAAATGGTAACAGATTCCAACCAAAGGGGCAAGTCCTCAGAATCAAGTCCATCAAGTACACTGAATGAGAAACAAAACTGTGGTGAACCATATAATGAAACACTACTCAAAACTGAAAAGGAACGAACTACTGATACACACAATGACATGGACGAAACTCCAAAGCATTTGATAAGTGAAAAAAAAGACACAAGAGATGATTCCATTTATATGACACTCTAGATGGTCAGGGGGTTGGAGCTGAGGATCAATTACAAAGGGACAAAAAGGAAATTTTGGGGATGATGAATATGTTTTAATCTTGGCTGTGGTGGTATATACAACTGTATACCACTTCAACACTAATTGATCTGTAGGCTTAAAATGGATGCATTATATTGTATGAAATTATACCTAAATGAACTGATTAAAAACAAAAAAGAATCAGAGAAGCCCAACACTGCATTCCTTCATTCCAACCACAATATGAAAAATGCATACACTTTTTCTAAGCTTTACAACTACTGCATTCAAAATTTAACCATGATATTTAGAGCTATTGCCTAAAACTACATTATATGTATGTTCAACTATTCTCTAATTCATCACACTATAGTTTTGAAAGGCCACCTTTCATCCTCTTAACTTCTACAAATATTTTATAACCAGCTCAAATAACAGGTTTCCTCAAGATTTCTCTGAATAATCCAGAAAGTAATGCTCTCTCCTTGAAACCTCAGAGATGGAGAAACTACAGCACAAGGAAGTGAAATTATCTGTCAAACGTCTCACAGTAATAAAGTCACTAAATCAGATTTTGAGTCCATGTGCACCCTTTCACTACACAATTCCCAGCCTGGAAGCTGCTGCTACCAACAACAAATGGGCTGGCAGTTATATGGAGACAGATGGACAAGTCACCGATTCCTTCAAGAGTGTATCACATACTTGCTGCCAGATGCCTGATTTAATTATGTTAATTAAGTCTTTAGGAGTAAAATTTTAACAGCTAGGCTCCCACATTATTCAGTTATTTAAGTCAGATTTTGAAATTGGTTTAGCTGGGACACAGTTCTAGATTTAGGGTTCCAAAAGTCATCTTCTCCTCTCACTTGGTTACTCTAAACAGTGATATTGGATCTAGTGATGAGAAAGTCACATATAAAGCTAGAAAGTCTGACATCTTACCTCTGAGACAATCAAGGAAGAGGAACAAGCTATGAAGGGAGCCTTGTGTCTCTGTGTAAGCGCCAGGCCCTCCTCATCCTACCACTGTTATTGAGCGTTTAACTGAAAGGTCATTTGTACGAACTCAGGGAATTTTTGATGGGTGCTAATCTTTTACATTAAACAGAAAAGCAACTCCTAAACAGCTGAGCTAAACTAGAACAATATTTATATAAAAATAACCTCATGTAGGACCTTACATCCAGGATGCTATATTCATCAATAACTCTGAGAAAACTGACCTAAAAATAAAACTCCTCCCATTTCAAAGTCCTATACACCAATGATAGCAAAATTTGTAGCTATGTCTTAGACTATTATGTTGATGAGTTCAAGAGTCTCTAAGTCCTACAAAATTACAATTAAAAAAAACTCCCACATATAGCACTGATATTCACAGTGCTCCCAAAATACCAATGAATTCAAAGGCACATGAATAAAAAGGCTCATTTAGATAGCAATTAGAATGCAGTGACATTCTGGAAATAAGTGGGACTTATGCTATACATTATTTCAGACAAAACATGGATAATCTTTTTAGATATAAGATGTTCTGGTTTATACATACTAATAAGATATATAATCATCCAAATTTTCTTCTCTAGCATCCAAATACTTCCAAGAGCTGATATTATAGCTTAGAAATCCCTAGTTGGAAGAAACCTTAAAAATCTGTGACATTTCTGCTAAGATACCAATGAAAAAATCATTGATTCAATAAATTCTTGGATGCTCATTACATACTAGGTATTATGAGGCATATAAAGAACATTAATTATGCCTGCCACCCTCAAGGAGTCAACCACATAGTGAGAGAGATCAGCTACATCGACACATAGCTAAATCACAAGATAAAGTGAGAAAGTAAATAATTATAAAGTATTATGCAAAGTTAAGGGACATCAGATCACTAGAAATTTACAACTCTGTAAAGGCTGTAAGTCTTCACAGTTCTAAATCAAAGCAACATGTGAACGTACCACTGCCATCTAAGAGTCCCAGTCCAGTGTAAGCGACGTCAAGCCAGGCTGGAAGGATAAGGGCCTTATGGAGCGGACAGCACTCCAGGCACAGTTGCCTGGATGTGCCACCATATCTACTGAATCCTTCTGAGGGTCAGTGCAGCGAGGATCTACAAGCACTGTCGGACCAGAATGGGCAGCAGATGACAGGAACGGGTCATGGGCAGCACCGCTGCGCGGGAGCCAGAGCTCAGTGAGAAGGGCCTGAGCACAGGCCGTGAGGAGCAGGGTCGGAGGAGGCAGGGAGGGACCGGGCATTGCCGAAAGGTAGTGAAGGCTGAACTCTGATTCTCAGGGTAATGAGTTTAGGTTTTATCCAGGACACAAAGGACAACCTTCCCCTTATCCCCGAGTCAGCATGTGTGTGAATGCGCACATTCTGTGGCCCTAAGCTTTCACACTCCGTTAGGGTCCTCAGAATATTTTCTAATATGTCCCCATTCTGGATTGATTGTCCACCCCCCATGCCTCCTTATGGCATAGAACCTACCATGGTGAACTAGAACTTTCTCATGCGCTTAATCTATCACACTGAATAGTAATTCCCTCTTCTATTGCACTAAGTTTGAGGGCAGAAACTAGATTTTATTCATCCATTTATTCACCATAACTATCAAAATGTCTAACTATCGATGGTCTTCAATAGAGTTTATAAACATTTACCTATCATTAAAGGCATTATTTTTAAAACAGAATATCAATATAAACTATTTCTCCCACATTGTCAGACTTTTGTTGTGTCATCAATTTTGTGATTCTTGTCTATTTCTGTACAACTTTTTCCTGATTCCATCACTTCCGTCACCTCTCAGCATAACCGTAATTCTCCTATAAGAGCGTACAGCACTGTTCCTTAATCCTTTTTAAGGTTCAGAGAGCTAGGAATTTCTATATCCACCCTCCAAGTGTCCATTTACTCAAAATCCGGTTTGTTATAATTCAATCTTATAAAGTCTCCTAAACAGGCAAAATGAATCTAATATTAATTAGGTCAGGGGAGACGGCAATGGCAGGGAGCATGAGGAAGGCCCGCAATGCTGGTAATAGTCTATTGATCTCAGGACCACGGACAGCGTGCTCCCTTTGTGAAAACCCACTGGGCCAAAACTTCTCTGTTTTTAATATTCCCTACAGTGGAAAGACTGGTAATATTGCCGTAGCTGATTATTTTCAGGCCCTGAAATGCACTAGAGCAGAAGCTGTTTTCCCAGAATCTGCTGAAGAGGCAGAAGCAGGAATGGCTGGGGTGGGGAGGAGAGCGATGGTGGCCGGGGTGATGGTGGCTGGGGCGGGGTTGGTGGGGGGAGATTAACTCTCCTTTAATCATTATCACTTACTGGTACATACAAATAACCACCTTTCAATATTCATTGATATGGACAATTTGCACTATCCTGATATAATGTAGTGTCAATAAAATCGTCACTAGAAAAACAAAACAAACCTCCAAAGCTTATGAATGATGGGCAAGGAAAAAAAATCTGCTGCATAAAACTTTCCTAGAAAATCTTGCCCTCCTCTCTTTTATTTTTTGGTCTGTCCGTTTTTCATCCCCACAGTCTGTGATTATTCTGGTTGTGGGCCATGCTTTACCATCTTGGTTCTGACCAATGGTGGTTTTCCTACTTGGGAGGAGACAGATGTTACGAGGCCACCACAGGACTTCTAACCACCAGAACACAAACATGAGGCTTCAGTCAATATCAGGTTGGAGCTGCAAAACTGGGGTACTGGACCATACATCTGATACCTCGAATTTCTAAAACTAAACGTTGGGGGTTAGGAAAATCGTCCATTAAGAGGACAGAAATACAATACCAAGACTGAGGCTTCCTAAAATTTCTTCCTCTCTTATCCCACCCAAGTCCAAGGCCAAAGCGAGGAAGCACCCATCACCGGCAATGCCCATTCTGTTTTCCTGAATGGTCCTCACCCTGCCTCAGTTTAACGGAAAGACACAACACACACCCAAATCTGAACCTATCAGCTTTCAGAGCAGAGGGAATCCATTTATTCAAAATATGAGGGTTGCCAAAGTCACTCAAAACCTTATGGGAAAAGAGAAGAGAGTAATTGTAATAGAATATTCATTTATTAACAAGTATTTATTGTGCCTGATGTTCCCAAACTATTTTCTAATCCTGAGGAAGCTTATATTCATTTCAGCAGGAAAAATTAGTCCTATTTCTGTTCCTCCAAAGGGCAGAACCAGTGGGTAGACTCAATCTAACTCTTTGCTACTTAGTAAGAAATAACAGATAAATTTTATTTTGTCTTTTTTCTTCCTCTCAATTCACTAATATATATTCAAATCATCATATACTGTTTTCATAATAAGAAAAAACACTTAGGACTTCTTAATAATAATAATAATAATAATAATAACAACAACAACAACAACAACAACTTGATAAATAGATTGAGGCCACTTTCAGAGCTGAAACAAAGGCGGGGCATCTATGAAGGATGGTGGACAGGGCTGCTGCATTCGGCAGCGGATCAGACCCAAGGCCATGACCGGCTGTTGCCTCCACTCTGTCGTCTGTGAGCCTCTGCTGCTGTCTACGTCAGTCCTCCTCCCTCCCATTCTCAATGTCAGCCTCTCATGTGTCTTCAACGGGAGATGATTCCGCACACATCCGTGTTGACGGCATAATCGTGAGATATTACGGTGGGTGCAGACATATGCAAACAGGCAGAGAGCAATGGTCCACGAGCCACGCTGGGCTTTTTAAAGCTCGTGAATGCTCTTCCCTTTTCCACTGTGAGGACTTTCTACTAAAAATACAACTAACAGGAATTGTGTTTAGTCACCTGTGTCCAATTGGTTCCACAGGTTAGGGTGTGGATTTAATGAAATTTACTCCAAAGATTTACTTTCCACATGAGGCACCCAGCTTCACGCATCTCCCCATCAGAGACTGCCCTCACCCAGGCCGGCCACGCCCCTAGTACCAGCGTGGGAATCGTGGCAAATATGTTATTACGACTAGAAAACCAACTACTAGAATATTTTCTTATTGGACATCTTCATATATGAACACATAGTTGTTAGGTAACTCATAGAAACCTTCTTGGAAGACCTGCATGAGATTATTTATAAATATGTTAAGAAACATTGGAAATAATTATTTTGAAATTTGGGTAAAAAACAATGGTACTCACTCCTCGAATCTGGTAATGTTTTGCTATTAAATGTGAATTCAAGTGTTCTGTGTTATCTTTCTTATTAAAGTCCAGAAACCTGTATTTTTTCACAAGCATTCTAGATGGTTCTCACGATCGAGGACGAGTGGGGAAGCACCGTGCTAACCTCCGTCCACAGATCTTGTTCACATGGTTATGTTCGTGAGCAGCCTCTGCCACTAGGGAAACAGCGCTGGTACTAGGCCACCTGCCCGCAGGCGGCTACGGGCAAAAGGCCAGCAGTACTCGGTACTCCACTGCTGTCCTGGCCTCATGGGCAGCATGCTCGTCCCTGAACCAACTGGCCCAGGCGTTTTTCATTACGTATACCTGAGTATTTTTTCACACACCGTCCATGTCAGGTCTTATTGAGTACAGTCACAGGCATCCATAAAGTTAAAAAAATAAAGAGGACAGAAAGTTAAGAATTTAAATCATTTTCCTAGGCTGCCCCTCTTGCTATATTGTCCGGTAATGCGTCATCCCCAGATATCGGCACGCCAATCTTAAAGGAAACAGGCCTTCCTCCTATAAGCCACCAGCTGCTTTCAGAAAGCAGCTCCAAGCTCAGAAGCATGAAGTTCCACAATTCGATGCCATGAAGATGTATGTCACATCACTTCAAAATACATATATTTAATTCACATGGCATGTTGCACCATAATATTTTCATTTTATTTTTTGTAGCAAGGGTGATTTTTCAAACTATAAACATTTCACGACATTTAATAATACATGTGATAGAAGAGAAACTAAATTTCATGGCTTCTTATATCTGGACTATAAATTCTTGTGTTTTCCAAGAGGTTGAACTATAGACATGTTGGCAAGGAGCTCAATTTAAATTTTGCTTTCGTCGAATGTATTCTTTTATCTAAAAATAGCGCACCATGCAAAAATCAGGAAAACCAGACAGCATAGATAACAAATCATTAAGAAATAAATTATTCATCTTCTAAAATATATGTGTGTACATAAGTCAGAAGTAACTAAGAGAAAATCATACTGAGCTTTACTCAACACTAATATAAAAAATCTCACATCTTTTGTAACAGAACATGTATTTCACTTATGAGATCACCTTTTACTCATTTAAAGGCTATTTAAATTATCACGTGAAGTTTCATTTTAGTCCATGTTCAGCATCCTCACAAATACTGATATTTGATAATGCTATTTACTGAGAGTTTTGAAGTAGATTTAAAAAAAAAAAATAAGAATATGATTGGCCTAGTTCTATTGAAAGAAACCATTCAAAGCAAAGAGAAAAAACATAACATCGTTAAGCAGCTCTCTCACTGGGCTGGTTTTCTATTAATTCTGAGGAAAGATTCACAGAAAAGAGTAAAACAAACTGAAGGGCACAATTAGTGGTATGATGCACACTGGCTAAAAGGAAGCTCACCTCTCCCTCTCTCCTTCGGTGATGTCGTACAAGCGGTTGGCACCTCCATCAGCACAGGCTCTTAAAAGAGCTTCAAATAGAAAAAACAACAACAAAAAAGAGCACGTCAATGCAGGGAGCTTAGAGCAACATCTTCCAAATGATAAACATCAAAACGCAGGCACCTGGGTACATACAGAGTCACACCTCCCACCTTAGATCATTTCACACTCAGCTAGTGACGCTGCTAGAACACACAGCACACACACCAGAGAGACAGAATCGCCTACAGCCAAAGTGTATCTCCTTTTGTCATCTTTTTCATTTCCTCTTATTAAATAAAGGAGAAGATTGTATGTGGTGTCCTCAATATCTCTTGAAGCTTGTTTTTCCTTCTGTATGACAGAAGATATGCCTCGCATTCAATAACAGGCAATGGGACATAGTTATAACTTTGTTCCCTTTTTTTAAAATTAATATTTACAGATACTTTCTATTGATGGCAGGTATTATGGGTTTCCATACTTTGTTGTGATATAGATTTCTTTTAAAAATTAAGCATAACGTTATCAGTTTAAAATATTAACAAATAATTTAGATAATGCGTAAAAACTAAAAATGGTGAAGGTGATACAAAATTAACTGAAACTTGGGAAATACTAAGCTATTCGAATAAGACTGGCTGCCTCTCCAACGGGGCTTTCATCTCTTATTTTCACAAGCTTTCTCCCTGCTATCACGCTATCATTTGATGCTGCTGATTTAGAAGATGATGCTAAGTTTCCTGTTGATGTATCTTGAAATTTTCTTCGTCCATGATCTCCTATTTTTGCAGCTGTTACTTCTCTTACTTCTAATTTTCCTAAAATTGTTTGGTATCTTAGCTCAATTCCTTCTTTTCTTCTTCTTCTTCTTTTTTTTAAATACATTTTGCCTAATGGCTTCAGAAAAAAATTATTTTTTATCCTGGGTCATAAGAGTGAATGCAGAGATGGCTGATTATGACTCCTCGCCCTGAACAGACCACAGCCTTGACTCCTGCCGGTCCCCACAGAGCTGCTAAAACCAAAGTCACCAAGTCACAAAGATCAGTAAAGAACTTGGGCACCAGCAGCGTAAGATACTCTTTTGAGCTACTTCTTCATTTATGGCACTTATGAAATGTCCTAACCTTTTTACAAATTTTGCTATACATTTTAAAAAAGGGTTTATAATATTTACTTCCAAATTTCCAGGTGTTTAATAACAGGTAGGATATTGTAAAGAATATCTAATTGACCATAATGGCAGAAATAAAAGTTCCAATTATTTTCCACTAATCCATATGTGAATTATTTTCTGTGATTTGTATCATAAATAAAACAGAAGCCAAGTGGTCAAAAAGATATTCTTTTTTTGCTTCAGCTTCCTTATCTGTGAATGGAGATTACATCATCTACGGCATAGAGTTACTAAGCAATTAATGACTTAAATATGTACAGTGCTCATCACAATACTGGAACACAGTAAACATTCAATAAGTAAGATTCCTCTTCCTCTATTTTTGTTAGAATTAAAATAGTATAAAAAGCTTTGTGTTGCCGAAAAAAGCCTAAGCTACTTAAAAAGTAAAAAACAAAAGTTTTTACAAAGATATCTAAGCTGGACATTTCATTTTACCAATTACCAACAATACATATTTCTTTATAAGGTAAGGTAACCAAATTCAAATTAATCCACAAATATAACTTACAGAATATCACAGAATATTCTGCATACATTCTACATATTCGAACCTAAAAGTTCAAAATCATCAAAAGCTGGAGAGATCCTCTCACTTATAAAATACGGCATAGAACGACTGAATACGGAGATTGTAAAACAAATATAACTGATAAATAGAAACAGATGATAAACTATCAATAATTACCCTCAGAGCATCTAAAACAATTCTCTGTAAACAAAATTAACAAGTGCTTGGGATCATTTTATGTGAAAGCTGATTCACTGAAGTAATATGAAAATCTAAGAAATAGTTTTTAGTGGCTAAGAATTATCAAATAGAGTAACTTGTCAATTTTTCACAGTATACTATTTTGCCAAGATCAGTTGAATTCCACATTTATACCTATTATGTGCCAGGCCCTATCTAGAATACAAAGATGAATAACAAACAGATATAGCCCTCCAGGCTCATATCACAGTAGAAAAAAGAGAAATAAGCAAATATATACAATGCACTGTAGACTCTGATGAGTGCTATAATAAAAAGCAGCAAAATGCAATGGAACGACAAAAGGAGAGAGGAATTTCAATAGATGAATCTGTAAAACTGCTTATTAATCTTTTCGGCTAAGATCAGTGTTACTTTCACAATCCAAAAACTTGTTCTAATGCCTGTTATTTCTCGTACCTAGATTTAAGTTGACATTTTAAGAACAGTTTATGAAAAGAGAAATGACTAGATCACAGGAAGTAAATTTGTGCACATCTATTCCTGCTTTAAGTGGAAAAGGGAGCTAAATAAACCATCATGGTGAAATCCGTAGACTATTCTCTCATTACCTAGCTAGATGTCGGGTGCAATCCATCTAAAAGAAACGAGTTCCAGTCTGTCCTTAAAACTTGTTTTCAATAAAGCTTGATAAAAATGACATGTCCTACACATTTAAAATTTTATTAACAAATGTTTCAATTCAAAATACTTTCCACATATATAAAGCTACATTTGAAAAATAAAATCCTTCAAGCATATCATAAATAATGTTAGCATATATTCATTGATAGTAATTTGAAAATTGAGTAACAAAATATCACTGTTAATGAAAGTGACCAACTAAAAGAATCAGAAGCAGAGGGTACTTTTTAATAAGATATTTTTCGATAAACCATAATGAATCAGCCTCAAAAATATGTTCACTCTATCATCATTTAAATTTTTGCACGCTTTAATGAATAGAGAAGTTACTGCATGAGTTATCTTTTAATGTGGAAACTTCATTGGCTTATTCAGCAAATTTTCCCCATATTTGTCAAATACTAGAACTTTAATGGCTGAGCAATTATTTACTATGCATCAGGATGCTGAACAGCTGAAGACTAAAATACATTAAAATCTCTCTATAACTTTATATGTTGGTCCTACCAATAAATATACACAACTTTAACTTTTTAAATTTGGCCTAACGTAAGGTAATGTTACTGACAAATATGAAGAGTGGCATCTCTTAAATACTTCATTAAAAAATAACAGAATCTCTGTTTAGGATATTTGTTATTTAAAGGGAAGTTACAAGGTCTTCACTGGAGAGCTTCATAAGTGGGGAGTGTTGAATATATCAGGCAATGACAAAAACAAGAAAAAACACAAATAAGATACCATCACCTTTATAAAAAATGATACAGGTATTGACTTTTACATTTATATGACTATACGCACAAGACATTGGTTACAGCGGCACTTCTGCAGAAGAAGAGAGGATTAGGACAAAGGCTTATTTTTTGCATAACTAATTTTCTTCAAGGGAACCCCACTCCCGCACAATCGGCCCACAAGTGGCATTGATTTGACGCCTGAATATCGACTTAGTACATGGCTTAACTCGTGCCAGGGCAAGTGACTGATGCGGAGATGGACATGTAAGCCAGTCAAAGATAATGACACCTACAGAGACTGCGCAGGTTCCCCTTCCTACCGCCCTGCTATCTGGGTGGGAGCCTGGACCTATGACCTATCCCTTCGACCCTGAGAAGGAAGCCAACACGGTAGAGCTAGGAGACAGGAGTACTGTTTGCGCCCCACAGCTGTAGGGACAAAGAAGGACCAGCCTTTCAATTATGCGAGCTATCAATTCCCTTTTTGGGCTCAGGTCACTTTGCAGTGAGTCTTCTGCCATTTGAAACAAATACAAACATTGATTTCTACTTCAAAGCCACAACCTTCCTCTCAGCTGAATGTCACCTTACCTAGCATTCCTCAGGGCTGTGCCCCACCAAGCCCTCAAAGGAGCTGTGGACTGCTGGAGACAGTGAGCCTATGATTTCATACATGATCGCCAGCAAAGTGTCGACTGTAATTCAAACAAGTCAGTTCATGGACATGGTTAACAGACGGATTAGGGATTAGCATGCTTCCCCTATCGAGACTTTACTTCACGTGGAAAATCTTTCACTGAAAGCATGTCATGGAAACATATGCTGAGAGAGCAACAATTCACTTTGTTCACAGGAGTGTCACAATGTACAATTAACTGCTGTTTAGATAACTCTTTCAGGTTTTATTTATAGTATTATGTGCAATCATTGAGAAAGCTCACATAATTTGTAACATCCCACATAGTGAGTGGAACACTCTTTAAATTTTAGTCAAATCAGTAGCACAGAATTATCCTAGTTTCAAATAAAAGGAACGGTGTTTATACTGAGTGTCTAATGCACAGCGCTGTGCCATCCTGACGACCTGGTTCATGCCATGGAGTTTTACCGCCTTTGGGGAAATGGCGCTATACAAATTCTATTATTCTTTCTCTCTGCAACCTTCTGTCTCCTCTCCTGGTTATGTGCTTGGAGAGAAAGCATGACATTTAGTCATTCTTGATGTTATTTACAAAGTCCACAATCAGGTATCTCTTTAACACTTAGTGGCACCAAGTATCTCATTGCTAAAAAAATCTTAAAAACAGCCAAAGAACAAACTGTTTATCCTAAAGTGGCATAGGGAATTTTTTCTAAAAGATGAATAAATCTAATAATGCATAAAAACTGCAAATAGCGAAGCAGCACAGAAAAATATGGTCTTGCATGTGAAGCCACCATATACACATATGTCCAAATGTGAGTTGTTAGGAACAACTAAGGCTGTTTGCATTCTCAATAATTATTATTTTTTTTTGCTAAAGATTAGCCATATTTTAGGGACAGGGTGGCAAATATGCATGATCAACAGGGAATAAGAAAACACATAATACGTGTGTTGGTGCTGCTGTCACACCGGCTGCTCGCCCTCGGCACTGTCCACGACTCAGGCCTTGGTTGAGAGGGTTGTCCAGTACACTGCAGAATGTTTAGCAGCATCCTCGGCCTTTCCCACTAGGTGCCAGTAGCACCCCTCAGATGCAACAACCAAAAATACCTGCAGACAATGAATGCCAAGGGTCCCCTCGTGGGCAAGATCACTCCCAGTCCAGAACCAGTGCCCTAACTGGAGGACCGCTCACACCGCAATGGTCAGCCCAGAGTTAACAAACATGCAGAAACAAACCTACCACATTATCCTCTATTTTAAACATTTTTAATCATCAGTAAGACCTCTCACACAATCTGTACGTGTATTGGATATCTCTGATATTCTGGTTAATCTTCTAGCATGACCCTACACCCTCTTTATTTGCACCTCCTATTCATTTGCGACCCTATTGCTAAATTATTCTCACTAGTCACACAGATAAAGTCAGGTCCTTCTGACTGTCTTCTGGTATCTGCTGGGTGCTCCACATTACCTCCCACATCAGATGAGGAACAACCATTAGACAGATAACACCACAGGCAGTGAGCGCGAAAAGTGACGGCTTCCATTAGCTCGCTCCGCTTCATAATGTACCGATAAAGGCAGTGACGAAACAATGAAATCTGATAGATCTCCATGAATCAGCAAAAGTGATAAAATGCCTAGAAGATGAGTTGGAATAGAGGAAAAGAGTAATGATGGTGGCTGGTCCACGTGACAAAAGTAAAAGCATTTTAAAAAATCACTTTGTTGATGCAAATATGTTACGTAATAGAAAAATATAGAGATTTGGACCAGATCTGCCTCCTTTGCCTGTTCCTTTAGCTCCAGAATTCCCGCCTTTTTTTTTAATGGCTCAGTAGTAACAGACCTCAGAACATACAGGCAAGACATATTTCAAAAGAGATTTATTGTTGCACATATCAAAAGTGAAAATATATCAAAATCAGATAGTTGGTTACAGAAAAGTGATACATTTACCTTATTTTGTAGAGATAGAAGAAAAATAATCAGATCATATCTGTACCTTTCCTAGTACCTTGGACATCTTTATAAAAATATTTTAACACAATTTACTGAGAGTTCCTAGTAAACACATCTATTTTCTTAAACAATAATCATTAAATGTAAATAGTAATAGTAGGTTAACTTCAGCAATTCAGTCTTAATACAAATAGAAGCTGAAAAATAATCACTTATTTTTACTAGGCAACTAATGTAAGAATGTCACATATTATAATCATAGAATTTGGCTATTCTCTTTTTCTAACTGAGCACAATCATTAGCTACTTCTTCCTGCTTAGGAAAAAAGGGGGGAGCTATTAAAGGCTATGAACAGGAAGAAGGGGAGAAGACTTAGGGATAACGTTTCTAGAAAAAGATGGAAAGAAGAGGAATCACCGGGTTCATGTTAAAAGCGAGAAGCAACTACCCACACGTTCAAACTGAGCTACGTAGGACAAAGCACAGTGAGAGAGCCCAGGGCTTCGTGGAGGTGAATACGTGCCTTACTAACTACTACATGTCTTAGCTGGTAAGTTATCTCAGGGTTTCTTAGAGATAAATTAATCTTTAGAACATGACTTATTAAGGCATGAAAAGAAGGCCAGTTGCATCAGACAAGGGGAGAGCTGCGAGAAAGGAAGCTGGGAAGAGCCCAGGACCGGAGGGGGAAGCGGGCCGCGGTGTGGCACAGAGCAGAGGTACCCGGGGAAGCCATCGAGGGCTTTAAGTCTGACTGCGTTGTGTCCTGACCTACACGTCAAAGATCATTCTTCCTTTTATGCTGGGAACAGGTTAGAGGGAGACAAGAGTGGAAGTAATGAGATTAGGAAGCTATTGCAGAGCCACAGAGGGCAGTGCCTTAGACAAGGTTGGCAGCACTTTGGGCGAGGGAATATGGATGCATTTCAAGACACATCCCGGTGGTGCATGTGACTGAACTGGCTAAGAGGCCGGATGCGGAGGGTGTCGCAAAAGGAATCAGCGATGAGGACCCGACGAACGCTGGCACTGTTCACAGCTGTGCTCCGCTCCCCCCGCTCCTTAATAGTTCTTGCGGTGCTGGGCCCCCTATCGTCTTTGGACATGTTACTGTCCATTTACATCATCATCACCGGGGCCTTCCTACATTTTCCTTACAAACAGATGTGAAGGTTTGCATAGCTCCTTCTCCCATTTTTCTCTACACTGTGTTTACTTGGAGGTGTCACTACCTAGTAGAAATATTTTATACCAGTAATCATTACAAAGGGACAGGGATTATCGAAAAAGTTTAATAAACATTTTAAACATTTATAAAATAGATGCACTGTTATCAAGTGTTGTTCAGAGCAGTTTTACTGTTTGGGCTTGAGTTTGGGTTTCTTTGTTTATTGGTTTTGGTTATTCCCAAATCAAAGGAAAAAGGAAATCAAAACATTGGAAAGAACCTGAGATCACCCTGAATGTGCGAGACAACTTCTGCTACAGAAGCCTGGCTTGGAAGCTCAAGAGGAACCGCTGTGGCCAACGGCAAGAGAACCTAATAGGTCAGTTTCTTCCTGCTTATTTTCAAAAAGTGTAAGAATATTACAAAAAAAAAAGGTTATTTTCAGGAAATACAGAGACGGCAAGTAATGATGCTCGATATCATTAGTTGTAAGAGAAACTCAAAACCACAATAAGATATCATTAGATACTTATAAAAGTGGCTAAAATAAAATGTTGTGATTTTGTTTTACATCAAATGCTGACAAGGAAGCAGAGAAACTGGACCATCCACACACTGCTCGTGGTGCCTGGTTACGACAGGAGGAACCCTACAGCAACACTAAAGGCTTGTGTTTTATTTCCTATTTTACAGACAAGGAAAGGAGCTTAAAGACATAAAGTGATTTGCCCCAAATTACATACAAATTTTCTTTGGTCTCCAGAACGAGAACCTGAATTTAGAAAAGATTTTTCATTTATGTGTTATGGAATTAGAATTAGAGTTATTATAACAGTAGATCCAGAATTAGAATCTAGGTTCACTAGGTAATAAAGCCCATGTTAAGCCCACATTATTTTTGTTACACAGAGAGCCCCTGCTGTGCATTGAGGCAGCTCAGTAAAGCAAAGAGAAATAAAAAGGATGAAATAACACAGCTTAGAATCTGAGGACCAACTTCACCAGTAAAGATCACGCACACGGCTTTTCTAATGCAAGAGAAGACACAGTAAGAGCCAAGAGATGTTCACCTCTACTGATCCAATGGTCCATTCAGAGAGCTAGCTTAATGTCCTACTAAAAGGAAATGGAGAACAGGTTGAAGAGAGCCCAAGAGATCTTTTAAATATGACAGTCACTTTCACTGACAACATCCTGGAGAAAACACAGTTTGCCTTCTCTCTCCATCGGGGTCCAATCAGGAGATATGAGCAGACATCGGAACAAAGTAATGTGAAAGCAGTTTGAACAGGAGAGAATTGTTAACAGGGACTGGAGCAGTGGAGGGCTGAAGGTAAGGAATACAGGAGCAGACTACACTGGGAAGGGCTCGATGGCGGGACGCGCTGGAACCCTCCCTGTGGAGTTCTGGGGGACCCCATATGCAGGGAGCTGCCAGCCTTAGGATTCACCACGGAGCCCCTAGAAAGAGTGAAGGAATCAGGTGAAGGGAGGTGTCCCACTTGGCAGTAATCTGCTGAGACACCACCTGAGGGAAGTGCCAGAGAAAGCTGACCCAGGGAAGGTGACAGGTACTGCTGACCACGCACTGCAGGGAAAAACACAGTGTGCGGCAAGCACCTGGCACGAGAAAGACAGTGGAATCAGGAAGATTTGCCTGTCATCTAGCGACATCCTTCCCGTGCCCTCTGTTGACACAACTTAATATCATACTGAAAGGAGAAATGCTTACGAGGGCCAGCTACACGATCACAGAGCAGATCATAAAAGCTAGATTTGGAGCTGACAGGCAACAAATTGAAAACTTCGTAAAAAAAAAAACATATATATACGTGTGTGTATGTGTGTGTGTGTGTGTGTGTGTGTGTATATGTATGTATGTGTATGTGTATATGTATGTATGTGTGTGTGTGTGTGTGTGTGTGTGTGTATATATATATATATATATATATATATATGTAATAGATATATAGTTCTTTCTCACTCTGACAGTGAACATTTATTCAATCGGTCTTTCCCAACTGTTCCAACACCCTGAGAAGTCTAATGGAGTCACTTCCTCCTTCCCTTTATGGTTCACTCACTATCACCTAGTCACCCTCAGGCCGGACGCAGTCAGTGCCTGTGTGTACAGACCTTACACACGTGCCCGCTGAGCTGAAACACACCACAGCCAAACATCTTTAAAAGGCTCAGACTGTTCCAGACTTTAAAAAAATTTTTTTTAATCTTAACTCATGAGAGTACAAAAGGTCCCATGGGACACTGAGGTTATTATTAGGTATTTTCCTGTAGGGATCGGGATTAAAATTCTAGCCTGAGATATACAACAAAGCATATTCAGTGATAAAATGTGCTTTTGTACAAGTGTACATCAGAAGGACACTCCCCCATTCGTGCATCCATTTTCAGCAAAGGACTGAAATAATTCATGTGTGCCACTAAAGAAATCGCTAGCATTTTTAATCTTAAATTTGTACTTTCAAAAATAGACCTGAAGGATTGTCTCTGAATGTATAAAACATATAAATTGAGTAACAATGTAAAATACATTAAAGAATGAAGAATAAGGTAACAGGTCTGTGACCTCCATACATTCCCTAAATTTCTAATGATCAACCAAAAAAGTTGGCCTATGTCTTTAGTTTTTAAAAAACTTTTACATAGTATGCATTTGTATCAATGAGCTATATATAATATTGTATAATGTGTTATTTTTAAATTTTTAAAAAATGGTGCTCCAAAACTTGCTTTTATCACTTAAAATTATTTGAGAGGGCTTTCCATTTGAAAAGGCAAATCAAGTTCACTAGATTTATTTAACGCTTGTACAGAGTTAATGAATATGTCAAAAATATTTATCTGATCTTCTATTAATAGATATTTAGGTGGTTAACATGTTTTTACTATTTTAAAAGATACTGCAATTATCATTTACAGGCTTCCTTGTGTACATGTGAAACCTCATCTCAGTGATATATACGTAAATGGATGGTCACTGATTCCACTACATAAAGCCAAACTTCTATCTAGGTTGACTGGACTGATTTGCACAATTGTTTCAGTTTTATTTTTTAAGCAGCAAACTAAATCAGACAGACAAGCCTCCATTCATATTAAATAAGTACACACAGGACTTGATTATAATCTTGATTTCAACTACTGTGGTAGAAGCAGCTTCGTCTACCAGTAAAAGTGAAAGGAGCTGATTGTCAAATGCTCTGGATTAGGATGTTGGCTGGAAAATATACCTTGCATGGAGACCAGCCGCTATCTTAATTTCCTCTCCTAGCTGTCTCCTGCAATAAATACTTGGTAACTTATCCCTTCAAAGCTTGTCCCCACCGCCCTACCTTATGACTGGAATGCAAGATCCTTCTAGCCTGTGGGTCCCCTTTTTAGTCAATGTGTCTTAGCTCTCTTGACAGAAGGTACTGATATTATTAGTGACTGGCATCAATCTATACAATAACCTTCCCAGTATATCTCATTCGCTCACTCATTTGTTCATTTGTAGGCACATACCAAATGAGCACCAACTATAGCCAGAAATATGGCAAAGACCAGACAGACATGGTTCCAACCCTCAAGAGAACCACGGTCTAGAAGCACGCCACACAGATGGAAGCCACTAGTCACTTGTGGGACTGAGCATCTGAAATGCAGCTAGTCTCAACTGAGATGTGCTGTCAGCGTAAACAAAACACTGAATTCTACAGATTCAGTATGAAGAGAATATGAAATTTATCATTAATAACTTTTACATGGGCTATGTTGAAATGATAATATTCTCAATATACTGAGTTAAATAAGACAGTATTATAATTTCTCTTATTTCTTTTTACATTTTTAATATGGCTACGAGAAAATTTAAATTTATATCTGGGGCTCACATTACATTTACTGTTGACCAGCACTGGTCAGGAGGTATGACAGGTGTAATAACATGGCAAGATGATTCATGAAGTGGACTAAGCACAAAGGTCTACAGGAGTATGTGGAAAGGACAGAATCAATTCAGTTCTGGGCACAAAGAAAGCAAACCTCGGGAACTGAAACCGTAAATGATAAAAATAATATTTTATTATTATTTTAAAAGTATGAGTTTGCTAAGTGGAAAAAGAAGAAGGGAATAGAATCATGCCAAGCTGAAGCCCAGAGGTAGAAGAGAGCAAAAACTGGCTAGATTAGCTGAAACTAAGCTAGATTAGTCACATTAGCCCTCGCAACCTCGGGCAAGATCAGCCTTTTTGATTTAAAATAATAATAATCGTATGTTTTTATTATTTTTTCTCTAAATGAAGCAACTTTAAACAATTGAAACAAAACACTAAACATATAGAAAATAATTTTAACCAAATATCTACCTGATAGTACCTATTATCTACTTCTATACTATCAGAATCACCTAATCTAAATAAGCAGTTGCATAAATAATATCCGCGACAGAACATGGTACCCAGAACAAAAATTATTTCACCCATATAAGAACCTGTTATATCCCAAAGGAAGAAGCTGAAAGTATTTTGACCTCCAGGCTTTTGCACAAGTATTGACTCAAATCTACATGATAACAGGAAGATCTTGGTATCATAGCAATTTTTAAAAATACTTAATATTATAGCTAGCTTTTCTCTGTTCTAGAGCCTAAAGGTGACTTTTTTTTTTAAACTTATGAGACAAAAAAGATATGGAATTAGAATGTTGACCAATCCTGTGAATGATACAATAAGTTACATAAAGACAAGAACAGTAATGCCTTTTATGTATTCTAGTGCTATCTCAAACACCGAGCATCACTGAAAATCATTTTTATACAGGAGCGAAAATAAGAACAAGAAAAAAGTAAATGGAAATGTAAGAAGAGCAAAAAGAAAAATAGTGAGGTTTGTTATTAGATGACAATTTTTAACAGGACCTAAAAAGAATTAATTTCAACAGCTGGAAATTACATTCGGCTCACGTTAGAGAAATGTTGCTTCTGCTGTTTGTAAACATGATAAATGGAGCTCAGCTTGCAAGCATGATGGATAAAAATAAATATTTCATTATGCCAAATGTGTTTCATTGTTGTGCTTGTAAATTTGAAACAATTATAAGCATTGCATGGCAGTACATGCTGTTAGTTATTTTCACTGACTGGCAGGTAGTGGGTGTTTTCCTTTTTTTTTTTTTTTTTTTGGCTGTAGTGTATTTGAAAGTAACTTTTGGAATTTAATGACAGAAACTAAAATAACTATCTCCTTTTCCAGCAGAGTATAGAGAACTTTTTGTCCCCCTATATCTTTGATTGTTGGAACATAAAAAGCAACACGAAATAGAATTTGCTAATAAAAGGAAACCAGTGCCTTGGGATGGGATGGATGGGATGGCAGGCAAATAAAAGTTACTTCTATTCTTTTTAAAAGATGTGTTCAAGCTTGTTTTAATAATCCATAAGATATATAACCTCATAAATGCACAAAGAAGGACAATATAACCCAAAGAAATGAACTGAGATGAAACTATTGATCTCTACAGTATTTCTAATAGGCACATTACCAAAGGTGTGCCCTCAAAACATGCATGATGTCCCATCCGATCACAGCTGGCCCATCCAGAACCAGAGACGATGCAATCCAGTCTCCCAAGTAAACAATTAACAAGCTGAAGAAAAATCACCAAGCAGTAAAAGGATGGAAAGAGCCAAGAAACCGAATGCTAAACATTACTCTGCAGAAGGCTTCTGTTAGCTGGAATAAATTTACTGTTAAGGTTTGAAGCAAAAAAAAAAAAAAAAATTAAACATGAGTGTTTTAAGACAGTAGAGTGGAGAAGTCTCTGTCCTCTCTCCATACCAAAATGATGAATGAAAAGAAGAAACGGAAATGACAACTTCGAGAAAACGGCAAAATCTCTCACCCAATCGCCACATATGTGAAAGAACCGCCAAAAGCAGTGAAACGCAGGCAGGGTCAGGGAGATGTGAGAGGGGGTCTTTGGTTACAGATTCAGACACAAAATCAAAGTAAGAAACACTCTACGGCTGAGCTTGAGACAAGGTAGAAAAGGCAGACAAGACTGAACTGCGAACAGCCTCTGGCTGCCATTGCACTGGCAGAAATGAATTAAGATTAAACACTCTCAAGTATGGCACCTGTGTCATAAAGTGCCTCTGTCCTCTGTGAACCAGGAACGGTTCCCCTGCCCCTGTTCTCCCAGCCCCCACACAAACCAGTTTCAGCTTAGTCTGGGGAGGGTGGATTCAATTCACTCAAAGATCAATAAAAAGGAACTAGCACAGGATCTAGAATAGACCACGAAGTTAAAGGAAGAAAGAAAGAAAAAGGGATAGAAGTAAAGAGGAAAAACATGAGAAAAAGTCACCATAAGAAACACTGCCATCAAGCAAATGACTAGAAATATACCTGTAACTCAAAAACTCAGTGAGAAGTAAAAACATTCAGAGACATAAGAGCTCTTGAAAGATGAGGCAAAAATCACAGAACAAGATGAATTATGAGTCTACAGAATTCATCAAAGAAATTAAATGAGTTGCTTGAAGCAGAATGAGCATCACTAAAAATCCATGAAGAGGCATGTTAGATAAAATGAATAAATGAGCCAAAAGAAATGGAAATTAACAATGAATTAGAAAAGATCGAAAGAAAATGAGAAATGGGAGATTTAATAATTTTTCATGTGTATAACTGCTTTCCCAAGGAGACAAATTTTCCAGAACTAGAGGAAGACTTAAACTTACAGACTGAGAAGGTAAACACACATGCCAGGAAAAACCAATACAGAATGACAATATTGAGTCAAGTCTAATTAAAATTGCTTGCACTTAAAAAGTCCCAAAGTATTCTCTAGTGGGGTGGAGAGATCAAGTTCACCTCAGACTTCTCCTCAGAAACATGCAACACACTTAAGAAGATGAAATGATCCTTACGAGTCCTTAGGAAATGAAAGTGCACTAGTCAAAACGCTGTGTAAGGAAACAAAGGCCCATCTTCAAACATTTTTAAACCCACGAAATTTCGTTCCCATAGTTTCTTGAAAAAACTACCAGAAAAAAATCCTCAACTTACCAAAAGTACACTATCCTGGCTGCCCGCCACATCAGAGCTCTTGCTGGTACCTCTGCCTGAGGTGCAGCTGCTCCTCCCCGCTCAGCCACCCCCCCCACCTCCCACCTCCTACACCCAGATCCCGCTTTCTTTCTACCAAGACTTAGCTCAAGCATCAGGTTTTCCTTAAAATCTTTTCTGATGCCACTTATCTGGACTTGTTCCCTTTCTTCATTTCCAACAAATTACCAAATTGTATACTGTAAATAATATACCTAAAATAACTCTAAAAGGCACATTTTGTGAATGAAAACCAAAAGAAAGTAGGTGTCATCAAGAGTGGAAATATCTTCTCCCTTTCTCAATCCAACAAGATAAAAGGCATGAAAAGAATAACTAATACGGTACAATTAAGTTAAGCATATATCAAATGCCATAAAATCTGAATATGGATCTTTTCCAGCATCCACAGAAAACTCCCAAAAAACTACACCACAAAGAAAAGGTCATGAAAATTCCAAATTAAAAAAAAAAAAAAATAGGACAAATAATACTTTATGATCACAATGCAATAAAAATATGAACTGTATAACAGAAAAAAAAAAGAGCTATAAATTTTTTAGTCCCTAAATCAAAAGAAAGGGGTAGTGATGAGGCACAATTATAGTAAAATGAACTCATTATTTAAAGGAAAAAAAAATCTTAGTTAACTTAATCATGAACATTTAAAAAATCTAAAAGATATTGTGTTGAACATATACTATTCATTTCTAGTTAAAAACCACTAAATTAGACCTACTACCACATTTAGCCACTGACATTCAAAAAATCGACTTTGCCAATAACATGGTTAAGATATAGCAGAACTGGGACTCAAACCCTTGTCACCTCATTCCACATCCAATGTGCTCTGTTCTCTGAGGTATCATATATTTTTCATATAGTCAACTAAACTTACTAAGCTTGAATATATAATACAGTTCGATTAGACCTAAGTATCATGAACAGAAACAGCATTGTTTATATACCATTAGGAAACAAAAACTGTACTAATTAAACTATGACACTGCTTCATTTTCACGGAGTTGTTATACTTAAAAGGCTTTTAAAAGTAGATTCTAACATACATTACTCATGTGCCTTAATTAAAAGGAAGAGTAAAACATACGATGTGACTGCAAAAAATAAAAAAGGAACTACAGTCATTCATTTTTCCAAGAATAAATATTTGCTTCACAAACCTAAGCAAAATTTTAAAAATACCAAAGTAACTACATGGTAGGCTACTTAAACCTCAGAAAGATCCTCCATTATTTAAGAGAGCTTACATATACTTGTTCTGCAAGTATACTTTTTAAATTATACACACACACACACACACATATACTATTGATGACTGAATGATTTCATCAATCAAGAACATCTCCTGTGACTTTATAAGTGCACAATGTGCAGATGAAAAAATACTGTTTCATTATTAGTACCATAGTTTCCTCCATCTATTTTACAAAATAATATCAGAATTCAGACTACTCAAAAAACTGTGCACACTTTCTACTGCCAGGCAAGGGCTGTGCTCTATTCGGGTGAAGCAAATTTGGCATCTGCCAGCCATCGCAATCACAAATCTGCCAAATTTAACCTTTAGTCAGAACACCTGCCTGGTGTAATCGCCTGCGTGTGCGTTGGAAATGGTGACTCCTGGGGCCCACCCCGGAGTATGATGCACCGTCCTGAAGGAAAGCCTCAGCATCACAAGTCACGGGTGAGACTCATCATTAGATCGAACAGGGGACACTGTACCAGAATGTGTAAAAATCTCTGAATATATAATTAGAACGTTTCGTTGATTGTGAAGATCTCATAAAGGCATTTCGAATTCATTACAAAATAAAACACATTATTTGTATCTCATGTGCCTGGAATTCTGTTATAAAGCAAAACAAAGGAGGCCTGAAGATATATATGTACAGTCAGACTCCATCTGATGTTTTTCAGAAATTGAGAGCTACCCAGAAAAGACCAATTCTTGAAATGAGAAGAAAGAGATGTATTTCACACATTTGGTCAAAAAATGTCTTGCGAGATACATCACTTTATAAACAAGTCTGCTCTTTCTTTATAGTAACTACAAATTGTAATCTTAAAATAGGAAAATTTCATTCTAATCATGAAAGAAAATGTTGGCCTACTTAAGATCAAATTTAAAATCTGAGTTCTTGTATTTATGTCCAATAGTCTAGATCTGTCCAACAGAATTCTACGTGATAACGGATGCGTTTGATATCTGTGCTGTTCAAAATGGTGCTGTCCCCATGTAGCCAGTGACCACCTGAGATGTGGCTAGTGAGACGGAGAAACTGGATTTCAAAATTTATTGAATTAAAATTAAATGGCCAGCTGTGCCCGGTAGGTACCACAGAAAACAACGCAAGTCCAGAAGATGAAGCGGTGACACATCTACAAGTTTATTTCTGTGCGTCTGGGATCCACGTCCAGATCGCTGAGACCCAGTGGAGCTGCTGGGTTGTAACAGCTCACGGCTCAACCCCGAACGGGACGGCACGACCAGCAGCAACGCAAACCAACAAGCAAAACCAGCACCACTACTGCAATGTAAGATTTTTATAATATATATGTTAATATATATTATAATACACATTAATTTATAATATATGTAAATTAACATATATATTAATTTCTAAGAGTTACTTCTGGTAACAAGCATTCAAGAGTTTTTAGTAGCCTTTGTCCTCCTAACAGCGTCCTCTCTTAAGAGGCAGGAGAAGCAGCAGCACATCCTCAAACACCAGCCTCCGATGCGCCTAACCGCCAGGCTGGCCGCGTCCTTTCCCCCTCCAACTCTGGGCCTCTCCCTTCGTGTTTTTCTTTTTAAATTCTCCGCTCCTCTTTTCCTCTCCCTTTTTAGAATCCAGTAACCATTCCCTGGGCTTCCCCTCTACCCCTAACCGGCTCCAACCCGTCACTGCATTCTTTCTTTTCACTCCTCTGTACGCTCACTTCACAGCTGTCCGTGCTCCCATCCGGCGCTTTACAGAGCTATCCTTACTCTTCATTTCCTCTCCTTTCCCCCTTCTTATAAATGACGCATTTTTGTGTAGAAGAACATCTAAAGCTTTTTTTGCTCACTTAATGAGTCCACTATTTTTCAAAGTCTTTTTAAACGGGTTTACTTTATCTAAGAATCTTCTCCTTTCCTGCTTCTTGAAAAAGGACAACTGAGTGTAGAACTGGAGTTGAAGAGGTCCACTGACCTCTCACGACACTCACAAGCACTGGCTCATCCTTCAGCAGGAGAGGCATGATGATGGTGATGAAGATGAAGAGGAGGGAGGAAGAGCAGGAAAGGATGTTAATTGCCTTTTCTTCTGGTTCACCTTTAGAAGAAGCTAAAGGCATACTGACTGATTAGAAGCAAATACAAGAAGGAGAAGGTAAACTATCCTCAAAAAAAAAAAAAAACACAAAAGGAATATGCATAATAAAATAAAATTGTTAGTCTAAACAGTCCATGTATATATCATATTCAAGAGTTTTAATCAATAGATTTATGTGAAGTTCACGCCATGCGTCCAAAATTGTTTTGAAAACCCTCCGAACCCAAGAAGATAGCTATGCAGCTTAGAAACACAAATTCATAAGAAAATTAGAATACAAGAAACAGTATTCTAAAAGACTTCACTTCATACCATCAACTAGTCGCACTTATGTAAATTCTGAAAGGGGAAAGATCAGTATTGGCCTGGAGTCATCAAAGAGGACTTGACAGAAGAGGAGGAGAATAAGCTGGTCTTTGATGGAAAGGTAGACTACAGATCAAAGGAGAGAGAGGACAGATTTACCAGTGGATTAGAGAGTGTACATCAAAGCAGAGAGGCAAGAACGCACCCAGCACATGTGAAGGACGTTCCGGAGAGCGGCCTAAAAGGTTTATGTTGGTAAATAAAAAAAGATGAGGTTATGATAGGGCGAGTATATGGAAGAAACTAAGCATCAGAAAAAGTCATTTAAATGGGACAGAATGAAGACTGCAGACACTGCCAAGGGATTTGGAGAAAGCTAGGAAGGGCGGCCCAGGAGATGAATGGTGACGGAAGAGAAAATGCAATCAGAGAAAATAGCTTAAGAGAAATAGAATGATCAGTCAAGGAAGATGGCAGCAGTGTATACACAGAGTTTGAAGTGAACTGAACAGACATTTAAAGAATAAAGAAAATCAGTAGTTTGAAAACGTATCAAAAAAGAAGGAAAAAAAGGAAGCATCAAAGACGATTCAGTGTTTATTTTGGAAAGCAAAATGAAAGAGTGGTAGAGTATTTGATCACAATGTCTAAAATACATAAAAATTCCATCTGCTTTCATATCTTTCCTGGGCATCTGGCTTAATTCAAGCATGCCAAATGAAGCCCTTCAGCATTTTTCAACAGAAGAAGCTTAAGTATATTATAATAAGTACCACTGCATAAAGACTAGAAATAAATCTTTAAAATAATTTCCTTATTTGTGGATGAAAATTACATGCTATCTGGCATTTGCTCCACCATAATCCAGTAAGGAAGGGCACACATGAATACTGGCCACGCATTAGTGGTTGTTGAGGGCAGCTGATGGATACATGTGGCACATTAAACCACTCTCCCCTCGCCCCCCATAAGAACAAAAACCTCCTCACCCCTTTTATCTATTCACATGACTCCCATCATCACTCAGAGCTCCTTTCTAAAGGAAATGACTAAAGTGTGAGAATGTAATTTGCAAACAATTTTGCCCAAAAGACAAGTCTAACATATTGCAGCCATCTCTAAACATAACTGCCAAACCAAAAAACCTTACCTACACTGCCCTTCCTCATACCGCTGTACTGTAGTTAAAGTCAAGAATAAACAGAAAAGGTTATTTGAATGTTAAATTCTTAAAAATATCTATAGATCAATACCAACAAGACATATGAACAGTAAGCTCCTGGTGTTATAGTCAAGACTACATGTACTGTAGTTAATTGGTCAAACATTTAGGGAAGTTTACACCTTGGATAGCTATATCTCTAAATATCAATTAGTATAAATATTTTATGTTTTGTCATTGTATCCTAATAGAAATTTGACATATAACTGGAGTACATGAACACCAAATAATTATTACCCTGAAGCTGTAAGATTCAGCAAATTGTTCTTTAAAAAAACGTAACGGTTAACTGAGACCTTGAGGTAATGTAAACTGCAGCAGAGCCTTAGTGCATCCGCTTTCCTAGAGTTGCTTTGGGATGCATGATATGATGTGTGTAAGCTCTTAGGGATGCTGAATGTGTTGGATCCCAAGTATGTAACCCTGCTAAAAAACATTATAGGATCCAAAGATGCTAAACCAAAAAATGTTGTATCACATTAAAAAGATCAATGTAACTACGCAATAGTATGCAGCCTCACTTTTTTCTAGTCAGCTTTGTTAAAAACTTAAAACCAGGTTTTACATACTAACAGTGTTTGAAGGACAGATGTAGAAAGCTGGACACTGAAGAAGGCTGAGAGGGAAGAAAGTGAGTCATTTGAAGTGTGGTATTAAAAGAGGGCTCTACGGATACCAAGGACCGCCACATCAGAAAGACGAGCAAGGGGCCTAGAGCAAATTAAGCCGGAAACAGCACTGGAAGCAAAAATGGCAAAACTGAACGTGTCCTATTTTGGGCATGGCATGAGAAGGCAGGGTTCTTTGGAAAAGACTATGATGCTGGGAAATGCAGAAAGCAGCAGGAAAGCGGAAGACCAAATGTGAGATGGACTGACTCCACATAAGGAGCCAAGGGCACGAGTCTACGGGAGCTGAGCATGGCTGCTGAGGACAGGACACTGTGGATGTCACTCATTCAGAGGGCCGCCGGGAACTGGTACAGACTTAATGGCAGGTAATACATAACAGTGTTTGAAGTCGTATACTTTCCATAAAGAAAAAATTAAACTACTGGATTCTCTTATACTTTATAATCATTAATTTTTCACATGACAAGAAAAAAACTGAACTTCTAATAACTTATTATAAAGCTTTGTTTTATTTTGGTCAGAGACATATCAGTTAGGGGTTGAATCCCAGCCCAGCTGCTTATTATGTAACCCTGAGCAAGTGTGACTTGCTATATGACCTTGAACGAATCAATGAATCTGTTTATGTCTCAATTTCCTCATCTGTTAAATGATACTAAGAGCACCTACTTCCCAGGGTAAGAATTGAATGACTCGATTTAGGAAGAGACCTCAGGAACGTGCTGGCATTTAGTAAACACTTCAAAAATGTTACCTGTCATCGCCACCGCTACCATCACCACCACTGTCATCACCAAACATTTGAACTGCTATTACCTTCTTACACAAAAATGCAAATTAGGGTTCTTTCAAATTTTTTTTCTTGGAGTGTTGAACTCACAATCCTTCTCAGCCTTGATCAATGAAAACTGCCAAACAGTAAAGCTAAAATGGGTTCTAAAAAGTATTAAGAGCTCAGATTTAATGTTTTTGTCCAAGAAAGTAGGTAACCGTATACAAGAAATTATGTGGAAAATTTCAAAAATGTTATTTAAGCTTTTGTATGCACATAACATTCAAAGAATTTTGTTTTTCCAACTTTATGAGGTCATAACTTACTACCCTCTAGAACAGCCTTCTTCCTATTCCTCAAATACACCAACCCTACTCCATTATCAGTGACTATGAACTTGCTCCCTTGGCCAGCAATGCTTCGCCACCTGGGATTTAGATGGCTAGTTTCTTATGCTTTAGACTGCAATTCAAACGTAACCTCTTCAAAGAGGCACTTCCAGACTCCTTCGCCTTTTGATTCAATTTTATCATCAATGGATAGTCTCCTTCAGTCCTTTTGTTTACATTTATGACCTGTCTTCCCCAAACCAATCCCAATAAACTGTGAGCTTCATGACAGCAGAGATCATGTCTTAGCTACAACTGCGTTCCCAGAGTCGAAAAGAACACTTGTTTAGCATGTAGCAGGCATCCGGCTAAGTATTTATTACATAAGTATTTTAATTTTCAACTTCAAAAAAAATTTAAGTTTATCATTCATTAAGTTTTCCAATGCACACGTGTTAAAGCAGGGTTCCCCCGATCCCAGGCTGTGGACCGGTACTGGTCCATGGCCTGGCAGGAACCAGGCCCCACAACGGGAAGTGAGCAGCGGGCCAGTGAGTGAAGCTTCATCTGTGTCTGCAGCTGCTCCCCAGAGCCAGCATCACCGCCTCAGCTCCACCTCAGATCATCAGGCATTAGATTCTCTTAGGTGCACTGGCCCCTAGTTCCAAAAAGGCGAGGGACCGCTGTGTTAAAGGATGGCCTACATGCTAAATGATTAGGGACTGTCTCTTCATTTTACTTGAAAATATCTTTGAGACCCAAAGTCTATCAAAATGCCAAATTTTTGACCTTGAAAAGATGGGAATCTATCACCTTTCAATGTCTGTAGGCTACATTTAGAGCCGGAGGCTATTAACAAAACTACCATACAAAAAAAATTATGAATTGATTTAGGATATTAAAGGCATAATATGGAGAAGGAAAATCAGTGCAAAGGGGAAAAAAAACAGACAAGTGAAAACTGGGCAGCTGTGCTTCTGCTCAAGTGGTGTTTTAGAGACAATGAAAAATACTGGTTCCCACTCATATCGCAGAACAGAGCAATAGAGGACTACTTAAACTACTTATGACACAGCGATAAAGCAGGTAAATTACTTCCAAATAACATATCCCATTTTAGTAAATACAATCACGCACACATGCACACACATAGACAAAAATGCAAGTACTCCAAGATGTTAACAGGGTTATTTTTGGATGGTATCATTACAGACATATTAAATTATCATTTTCCCTCAATGTCCTTTTTAATTTTTTTCAATTTAAAATTTTTTAAAAAGTCCATTCATTTCTCCCACCCACCACTCAATCTGTTCTCCATATATTTCACATATAAGAGAAGTTATACAGTATTTGTCTTTTACTGTTTGATTTATTTCACTTGGTATATTGCCCTTAAGGTTCATCCATGTTGTGGCAAATGACAAGATTTCATTACTTTTTATGGCTGAATAATATTCTTTACATATACACCAAAAAAACTGAAGAGGAAGGAAGGCTCCCAAGCTTTTTATGAGGCCAGCATTATTATCCTGATTCTAAAACCAGACAAAGACATCACAAAAAAAATTATAGGCCAGTAACCCTGATGAACGTATATGCAAAAATCCTCAACAGAATATGAGTGAAACAAATGCAACATTAAAATGATCATACATTTAATGATTTATTCTAGAAATGCAAGGATGGTTCAATATCTGCAAATCAGTCAATGTGACACACCACATTAACAAAATGAAGGACAGAAATCATATGATCATCTTAACAGATGCAGAAAAATAATTGACAATATTCAACATCCATTTATGATAAACTTTCAACAAAGTGGGTAGAGATGCAACATACCTCAACATAATAAAGGTCATATATGATGAGCCCACAGCTAACATCATACTCAATGGTAAAAAGCTAAAAGCTTTTCCTCTAAAATCAAGAACAAGACAAGGCTGCCCCCTCTCGCCTCTTTTATTCAACACACTATTGAAAGTCCTAGCCAGAACAATTAGGCAAGAAAAAGAAATAAAAGGCATTCAAATTGGAAAGCAGACAATAAAACTCTCCCTATTTGTAGGTGATATGTAGAAAACCCTAAAGACTTGATCAAAGAACTGTTACAATAAATATAGTTAAGTTGGAGGATAGAAAATCAATACACAAAAATCCGGTGTCCTTTTTTTTTTTTTCCTTACTTTGTCTAAAATCTTAAGTTGTATCTGCAATCTTGACAAAAGTACTGGGTTGGTAAGGTGGCTTTCCTTTTGTTTTTCATTTATGTTTTTCTTTTGATTTTATTATTAAGAAAGAAGTGGAATACTGACTCTGGGTAAAGATATAACCTAATTATATTAGTCCTTAAGTGGAACAAGGAGGGTAACGCTTGGTAAACATCGCCACTGGGACCACGGATGCACGACATTCATGGAACTCTATTAAAGACGTGACAAAGGTGAAAACTGTATGCTGTCCTTAAGAATAACAATTCATTATAATAATGGCTACCATGTATCAAGTATTTACAACCTTTCAGTTTTAGATATCACCTCATTTTATACTCACAGTAACCCAATATTGTTTCTATTTATAAAATAAAGAAATGCACATCCTCCATTGTAGCCAAGCGGCGGGCACACACATGGGTGTGTGCACGCATGTCCCCGCCCACCCTTGCATTTGCAAGAGTGTTATGCTATTCCTTCAATGCCTGAAACGTTTCATTGCAAAAACTCTCACTGCCATTTAACTCATTTTTTAACTTCTTTTTTAAACTATTAACTGCTTTTTAAATAATTATATACAGATGTTCCTCACTAAAATATCCTAACTTAAAACATCCTAACTCGAAAATGCATTTAATGTACCCAACCTATCAAAATTAGAACTTGGCTTGGCCCGCCTTAAATGTGTTCAGAACACAACACCCCAACACCAACACCACAGTACACTGTTGGCCCTTGTGACTGTGCCCGACCCGGAGCTGTAGCTCACTGCCACTGCCCAGCACCAGGAGAAACTATCGTACAGCACACTGCTGGCTTTGGACAAGATCAAAATTCAAAACTTGAAGTACGGTTTTAATGAACGTGTATCACTTTTGCAACATTGTAAAGTTGAAAAAGTCTAAGTTCAACCATCATAAGTCAGGGCCTCTCTGTATTGTCTTCAGTCATAAACTCAAATTTTATATCAAGCTACACACCAATGCTGTCTGTGTCCAGCAATCCTACTGAGAGCAAGACAATGATGACTGAACACTGGTTCAAACTTCACATAACTGAAAAAGCAATATATATTATGTTAAATTTATAGAACAATTCATTTTGAGAATCTTTTTCCTTTTCATTCTATCTGCTTACGTAGGGAACAAAAGGTAACTGGTTAACAAATACAAAAATGGAAAGCATAATGGAATTCAGTATATTATTTTGGATTAATTCTATTTCCAATGGACATATATGAAAACTTCCAGTTCCCTAAAAATTACCTCCCTCTTTAAACAGTCATGTTGCCTACAGTGATATCAGTTTATGAAGTAAATTAACTATAGATTTATTCAAACTAGTTAGAATACATAATTCAACCATTTAAAAGCTTATTTGTAATCAAAAGGTAGTCCTCAATTTACCTACTGTAAGTAGAAGAAACAAACCTAAGGAACAGCAGCAGAGGGAGGATCAGCAGGAGTCCCTGTTATTTACGTCACTGTCAGAGGCCAGTAGAGATTTGGAGGCAGCCTGGGTGGGAGAACCAAAGGAACTCTGCTTTCCCGCCCTGGGAACTCCCAAACGTTTCTCACATACGATTTCACCTGAAGAAAGGATTTTGCAGGAAAAGCACTGTAAAAGATTGCTGACTATATACATACATAAGTCTATGTGTTCGCATTCTGATCCTCAACACATACGTTAGAAATGAAGCTGAGCAGAGTTTCCCAACCAACAAGCTCCCTGGAAGAAGCCTTATGCTGCCAGGTCTGGACTGGGCTGGAGACGCTTCACTTTAACTCCACCACATCATTAAAACATATTAAACACAGTCTCCTGCAGCTTCAGTCAGTGTCTCTTGGTCTTGTCAAACTGTTATTTATAGTGAAACGGAAGGATAAAATAAACAGCCCTTCCCACTCCTATTCATCAAGCTTGAATAATAAAATGTCATTACTGAATCATCATTATTCTGAACCAAGTGTGATATATCCATAAAACACAAGATGGAAAGAGTAAAACTGAACATTTTTTCCTAAACTTGTTAAGGATGACCATTAAACTCCACTTTACACTGACAATTGTGATGTAGATGGCAACCAAAATGCATGAAAATAAATTGTCTACTCTGTCTCTTCCTTCTCTTCATGCTTGCTTTATTTATGGTAGTCGTAACTCTGCAACCAATAAACTCTGGTAGTGAATATTGCGTGAAGGCAGCAAAGTCAACTTTGACTAATAAAGGCAGGTCTTATCAGAGAATAACAAAGTTACTAGCAAACCTAGGTTAGTAGGAAAATAACACATAAATCCCCTGCAAGGCTTCAGATACAAACTGTGTGTGCTGACTACTGAATTTACCTAATGTGTATTTTTAAACAGATGATTGAAAGAGCGAGTCAGTATGTGTAAACTCATTTTAAATGTCATTAACTGGATGTCCAAATCATTACGTTTTCACTTAGTGTCTATTTAGAGGGAGATACACTGAGTAATTTTAGAGATAAGGCTGATTGAGCTGACTTTTTAAAAATAAGCACAAAAAACAAATTTAGTCTAAAAAATAGTACACAGAAAAATTAAACTTAAAGTGTTTCTGAATATATTATACTATAAATGTGTTCCAAAATTATTTTACATCATGGATAGCTCATTTCCTTAAAAAATTATTTGTCTGGATAAATATTTTCTTTCCAAAAATTTCTTCAAAAAATAGTTATTTAAAATGATTTCTACAATGTGGTTGTACATTATACAAAATCTCAAAAATTATCAAAAAGTTTTGAAGACTTTTGCCTAAACAAGAGTCTTTTGTGTGGTCCATTATTTCCTATGGGAACAAATAGTGTCACTTTTCAAACTAGCATCTCTTCATCCCCACACAGAAATCAATCACACTTCTTTATAATGATTACAAACATGTAAAAAAACAAAATTTAAAACACCATATTACTTACAATCACTTCAAAAAAATCAAAATACTTAGGTGCAAACTCAAAAATACATGTAAAGGATCTGCACTGTAAAATTTAAATGCAAATAAAAGAAAGTAAAGAGGATGAAAACAGAAGGCAACTTTTTAGTAACGTCTAGTTTTTAATGTTTAGGCAAATTCTGTGTAAACAGTATCTAAATATTACTATTAAAATGCACATCTAACATGACTATTTATTCTCATGAACAATTATAACAGTAGCTTAAAGCCTGGTGTAACAAATGCCACATCTAAATTGAAGCGTTCAGTACTTCATAGTTTTGGAATGGCTAAAACTTTCATTTTTCTCATTCCAAAATGATTCTTTATCTCAAATAAGTTAGTCCGAACCAAATGTAAACCACATGACCAACCAGCAGTAAGCAATCCTTAAAAATCTCAATTATTTTCTTAATAACAAATTTCAGATATCTAAGAATTTTATGTTTATATTCCCTTCTTAATATCTAAATATCAAAAACCGGATCTAAAAACTAGTAGATCTAAAATTTTTATTATTGCTAAAAAGCCGCACCCCCCCCCCCCAACTACAGGGGTAAGAGTCTTAAAAAACCACAATAGTAAAAGACTCTTCAGTTATAGAATTCAAAGGCTAATGAGAAAAAGAGGACTGGTTATAATCAAAGTTACAAAATAAAAATCACAGCCTTTATGGGTGATTGTGATTTTTACGTTTTACTATAAAAGCCGAACTCTAAACAGAAATAATGAAATTGTATTTTACAAATCTTTAATGGGTCTAGACAGTCCTAATTCACACTACTTTCAGCAAAACAGGTGGATTTATTTGCAAAATCTCTTACGAGCTTCATGGCTTCACTGCAGGTTCTGCCCCTGGTCCCAAGCCAGAACATATATATGGCTGCAGGGGAAACAACTTTCTCTCATCTCTTCTACCTGGAGACAATGGCAGAGTGGCAGTTGGCCTGGCTATACCTCCAGTTTAAAAATAAACTCCAAAGATTACTGACAGACAGTCAAGGGTCCATCCTTGAACCAATCACAGTGGCCAATGGTGACCTGGCTATAGATTGAGGGGGCCACCACTGCGGCCAGTGGCTGGGGTATAATGATTGGTAGCTTCTCCTAGACCTAACGCCTAAAGTAAGGGAGAAGCAATTCCCCTCAAGAAGTGGGGGACTGTTGCCAAAAAGGGAATTGGCCAAAAAAGGAGTGCTGAGCCAACAAAAGAACAGCTCTCCACATCGCTGAGTAATCGAGAGCATGCTTTTTCTGTATTTTAACATTCTGCAATTAAGGGTGTGTTCTGAAATCAATACAATCACTACTTTGTTGGCCTGGTGACAACAGGAACACAGCTGTCACTATGCATGCACAAACTTGGTTTGTTACTCCTGATGACGTATCTCGACCATGAAAATCCTTCAACATTTCAATCAATAAGCCACTTGAGAACCATCTAAAAAGGAAAATGAATCCTGAGAGCTCACGAAATCGTTTCCATTGACATATTCTGGTAAGATCAAGAAAACAGTATCATTAGAACTTGCATTTCTGACGCCAGCCACTTGAAAAAAAATCTGGGAGTCAATAGTATATTATTGTTTTTCAAAATGCTTCATCAGTAACGTTCTTAATGGCACAGAGGATAATATTATGTCAAAAAGCATGAATATCAACACTTCTTCCACAAAGTGATTCAGAACAAGAATAAGACAATGAATGTGAAGTTCTATAAAATAAGTGTTAACTATTTTTGCCACGTCCACTTCCCTTTCCAGACGTTGTAGTTTCAATTATGCCCACAGATCCTGTGAGGCTCCTTCTCCGATGCTTCAGACGGTGGAGTCTAATTCCCCTCCCCGAGAGTGGGCTTGATCTAGTGACCCTTCCAATGAGTTACAGAAGCAATGGTATGTGACTTCTGAACAAGGCCATGAAAGACCCCCCAGAATCCTCCTCACTCACTCTCACAGGTCATTCACTCTGGAGTGGCAGCGAGCTGCTCTGAAGGTGGGATCTCTAGTCCCAGTACAGCTTTTGGATGACAACACCTCAACCCCCCAGCATCTTGAGAGCAACCTGTCGGGGTTCCTAAGCCTATGCTAAATCACTTGAATTCTTCACCCAGAGAAACCATGAGATATAAATGTCTGTGAAATAAATCGTTTAATAAGCAAGTATGTTTTTCTTAATGATACATAAAATAATAATGTATCTGACAACTGAGAAAGTCTTAAGAGTCAATAAAATGCAGCAATTAATTTCCACTTACGATCTACTGCGTAGTTGACTGTTTTACTCCATTATGCTTAACATACAATCCAGACTCCTTCTCCTTCTATACTTTCTTTCCTGCTGCCCTTCTGCCCAGAACACACTCTCTGCTTCCTTCTTTGACCTCCTTTGACCTCCCTCAGCTGTATTACATACCTCACCTCGTACAGTGTACCACTCCTTATATCCAGAACTTATCTGTATCACACACAAGTATTGTCAATATCTATTCTTTTACTGACATAATAATTGAATAATATATATACTACTCATTTTGAATGTGTTACTTTTTCTTCAAATAAACTGGAAATGCAGAGATACAATATAAAAGGGTTTATTAATATTTTAAAAAGACTAGAGGAAAGCTTTTTATAGCTGTCAAATAGCTATTTTTCAAAACATCATCGTAGTTCTTCCCATAACTTCCAGCCAAAGGAGATATCTACCATCGATTTCTTTGGCACACTCATCAGCTCCCTCTCTTGTTCCTACTAGTCTCAACTTTTAAAAATACATATGTGCACTTTATATAAATGTCTCAAAACTTACACAAATGTGTTTGTATCATAAAGGCTTTTGTTATTTTTATACTTTCACTTTTTGCTTGCTTCTTTCCTTTTCTCTACGCTCACAAATATCACCCTACACCCTTCCCCTAACTTCCCCTAAGTATGACCAAGGAACATAATGACTTTGCTTCTCCATGTTTATATAGATATAAATTTTTAACACACGCACTAAAATACGTATATGTGGACCTCTTTCAACTTCATTTGATTTACAATAATAGGCATATATAATTGGAATATATAATTGTTTTTCTTCTCCCTCAATAATACCTCTCACTGAAACTCCAAGGCAACTAACATAGCTCTAATTTTTTTTTCAAAATGGCACAATATTCTATAACACAGATATGCCATAATATATGATACTGTTTATTTATGGATAGGCATTTGCTTTGTTTTTCAGTTTTCTGCCTCTACTAAGAATGCTACAATACATATCTGTATATGTGTGCATGTGTATATATACATAATACACATTTTTCACATAGCTTATATTTTTATAGGACAGAGTCACAATAGTTAGAACCACAGAATTGAAGAAACATGTATTTTTATGTTAATAGAGGTTGCCTATTTTCCAAGAAAAAGATATAATAGTTTCCATCTCTGCTAACAATAAGAGATTATCCCAGCTCCTGTATCTTCAACAGCAATAACTGTTATTTTAATTCTGTCGCTCTAATAGGTGTAAAATGATCTCTCTCTGTTAACATGCATTCCCCAACTACAGTGAATTTGAGCATATTTTCATATGTTTGGGGTTTATTTAAGTTAGTTTTTCTCTAAGATGCCTATTTTTATCATCAGCTAATTTTGGGAGGTTTTGGGGCTTTTAGTTTTCTATATAGATAGTTCTCTTTATAGATAAAACCTTTTATTTATCACATGTTTATACTTATTATTCCAAATCTGTTTTTCTTTCAACACTACTTATATTTTCTGCTATAGAAAATTTACTATTTTTTCATATAGTCAAATATGCTTATCTTTTAAATCTCTGGGTTTCCAATTTGAGTTGAGATGGACTTTTCTAGTCCTACATTCACATATATCTTAATTGTTTTTAAATAATTTAACTGTTTTTATTTTTTATTTTTAAATGTTTTATACGTTTGGAAATATTTCTACATGTGACATAGGGTCAAATATCATACACGGTCTTTATGAGTAAAAAAAGTATTATATATATCTTTAATCAGTGGTGTTGGAAATCTGGTTACATTTAAGTTGATTCAAGTATCCTTATTAAATCATTTCTGGAATAGGCAAAAAATGCAAATATGTATTTTGTATATATCCATCCTACTTACAAATTATTGATTAATTTACTTTCACAAACATATTGCATCAATTTAAAAATCTGGCTAAATCAAGCTAGCATATTTTCATTAACTAAAAGTCAAAGGGCCAAGCACGACTAATTTTACTAAAATAATCACAAAAATTTAACTGCAATTCAATATACACACACGGAACAACTATAATGTGAAAGGAATTTTTAAGTTAAATTCAAAGAGTTTTAAGTAGATAACGCCTATCTGTATACACAGCCGTGCCCAAATAGGCCTTTCCATGATATGTTGACCGTTATATAAATCCAATTATTTGGCTCAGAAAAGATGTTAGAAATAGAGTTTTCCGAGGTTATTATGACCTGAGAGCGTTCTAACACTCAAATGAGGCTGATAAGCCCAAGGTATCAAGTTGCTTGTAATAGTCTCCATACCACTCTATTTTTCAGTATATTCCTACCTCTGTCCAGAAAGTAGAATTCTTACTCATGGTGCATTACTTATTCCAACGTTTTAAAATGTTCTAAGTCAACAGGCTGTTTTCTGGCTTCTAGGTTTTTCTGCCCTTCCAGATGGCTTCCCAAACTCTGGTGCCAGCCAAGGCCCAATATAAAAAGCACGCTAACAGTACAGTACGCAAGAGAGGGCATTAAACTGGCCAGCATTAATCAGGAGTCCCCAGTGTGATACATAACGGTTGCTCCCTTCCATACTGGCATAAAAAAAATAAAGACTTCTAGGTCCTAGCTATATTTTTTCTTTGTGAAACATCACTTTTGATCTCCTTGCAATTTATTATCCGAGATGGCATTTTTGCTCGTGGCACTGTGTGCAAGAACTCCTGACGCGTGTGCACTCACGCTGATCTGTGGCTCAGCCCCGAGTCCCCTTCTGAACTCCGGCAGCGCGCACAGCCACCACGCCATGATGCACCACATGTGCACAGGCGGTTCTTGTGCTGGGCCTCATCTCAATACAGGGTAAAAACTCTCAGGGGCGGAGCCCTTCCTTATACGCCCCCCAGATTCCCTACAAGCATCATGCAGAACTCTGGTAAATCTCACATGCTAAGAAAATCGCCACTGATTGATTTACGACGTGCACCACCAGACCAGCAAGCCCGTCAAGGGTCTTGACTCGTGGTCCCTGTAATGCCAGCACCTGCCAGACCCCCAGCTGACGACTCATTCATTTCCCAGTTTAATAAGCATTTTGAACCACCTCTAATTCTCAACAATGAACAAGAGGCTTAAGGACTTTATGGTGACGAGATCCTAAGAATATTTCCTTTTCAGAAGATATTTTGTTTGCTTGTTTTAAAGCAAGACAATAAATTTCCTCAGAAAGCAGTTTCCTTCATGATGAATTTAATGTGAACATGAATGCCTGTGACACACTTCCACATAAAGCTACCTAGTAAAAATCTTTCAAATAAGATTGTTCTAATTAAAACAAACTAAAGTTACTCTTTGATCTAGGAATTAAAATAAGTACTAAGAATAGTGAAGTACAACAAAAAATGATAACTGGCACTTATGTCCAGCTTTCTTAGTATATCGCATTATAAAAAAATCATCTATTATTTTTCTATTCAAAATGTTTTATTTTGTGTAGCATTACAAAGTTTCTAAACTTTCTAAGGCAGATTTACAAAGAAAATGATTGCTACAAATGTTAAAGACAATCTAAACCAAAAGAGAGACAGTAATTAAGAAGAAACTACCACTCAAACATCAAGTCTATATGGCAGGAAAGGGGAGAGGAGTGTTCCCAAAAGGAAACCAAATATACTAAAAAGCTATGTCTCACAGGTGAAAAGGAGATGCTATCTGAGAAAGGCAAAATGACAGAACATGCAGGGTTAAATCCACCAAAGCTATCAGCTCAGAAGCTAATAATTATGCCAAAAATGATCATGTAAGGCCTAAAGCACTAGTTCTCAAAACTAAACAGAGACATTCTTGTTAAAAACTGTTAGACAAGTTCTTGAGCCCTAACCCAGACCTAGCGAATCAGAAACACTGAATCAGGTTTCCAGGTAATTCTGATCTGAGTTAAATCTGAGAACCACTTTCCCAAACTACATGAATATATCTGGAAATGAGGAGAAAGTGTCTGAAAAATTTTTGGTATAAATTAAAGCTTAAGAAATGTGAACATCCTAGTCGAAAAAAAAAATTAAGAGTTTTTAGAACAAAAATTAGAAGATACTAAATTATACTCTAATGTCTATTATTTTTTGTAGCAGCTGAGACATAATCCTCATACCATACAATTAACACTTCAAAAAAATTTAATGGTCTTAGACTATTCATGGAGTTGTGCAACCATCATCACAGTCGATGTTATATTTCATCACTCTAAAAAGAAACCCTGTATCTTTCAGTAACTCTCCCTTAACTCTCCAGCCTGCAGCCCTAAGCACTGACTAGTATATTTTCTGTATCTGTAGATTTACCTATTCTGGACATTTTATGTAAATGGAATAAAAAAATCTGAGGTCTTTTGTGTTTCTGAAGTTCACGCACGTTGATGATGATCAGTGCATTATCCCTCCGCGTGGCTGAACAGTCTGCGTTTTATTCCTCTATTAATGGCCATCAGAGCTGTTTCTACCTTTTGGCTATTATTAATGATGCTGCTATGAACATCTGTGCACAAGTTTCATGGGGACATCTGTTTTCACCTCTCTTGGTAACATACCTAGGAGTGGAATTGCCGGTTCAAATGGTAACTCCACATTTAACCATTTAATGAACCAAGAGAACGTCCTCTTGAAGTGACTGCCCCATTTTACATTCCCACCGCAGCCTACTTCAGTTTTAATTTCACATCCTCACCAACATTTACCTAACTCTTTGATTCTAGCCATGTAGATGGGTGTGAAGTGGTGTCTCACTGTGTTTTGATTTGCATTTCCCTGATGAGTAATGACATGAAGCATCTTTTCAGGTGCATGTTGGCCATTTGTGTAACTTCCTTGGAGTACTGTCTATTCAGGTCCTTTGAACATTTTTAATTGGGTCATTTATATTCCTATTGAGTTGTAAGAATTCTTTATACATTCTATTTACAAGTGTCTCATCAGATATATGATTAGCAAATATTTCTTCCCAATCTGTGGGTTGTCTATTCAATTTCTTGTTAGGGTCCTTCACAGCAAAATGTTTACAATTTTTGTTAAATGTCTCCTGAAAAAATATCAGCTCTGAATTCACTATTGAATGCTAATTATAATTAAGAGACTGGATATTAACACAAGGAAAACTTTCGGTTTATACTGTGCAAGTTGTACTAGATTGGGAAAGATAAAGTTCACGCACTACCGCCATCCGAGAGCAACATATCTGAACTGTCAAAACAGTATTTGGAATAAGTTTTTTAAACATAAAAAGCAACGGTTCTGTGACAACTCTGCCACCACCTACAATATTAACTTATCACTTTCACTGCATGAAAGGCAATCAGAAATACAGAAAACATGAAATGAATAGTACATCGGCTTTCTACTTTTAATTTCTTTAAAATATTGTATACTCCACAAGGATAATTTTCCTTCATACACAAAATGCAGATCCCCAATGTTATTGGAGACTCAAGAAGGCAGCAAAATGATGTTCTGTGAAAAAAGAAAACCAGTTTTGGATATCTTAGAAATCCAAAAGAAGAGCAGAAACTGAGTGGGTTTATGTGCCTACGAAACGAACCAGGGATCAGGACATCAGATGCATTTTCCTCTAAGGAAAAATGTAGGACATGAAATAGCAGTAAAGAAACTGGCACCAGACAGAGGAGCAGACTGGCAGGCTGACAGATGGACAGAAAGGAAGGCAAGTGGACAGGCAGTCAGGAAGAAAAGCAGACAGAGGGACAAGTAGCAGAGATTCTCTAATGGTCCGAAGCATTCAAGGCGCTACACTAAGCGCTGACTAAGAGAGAAAAGCGAAGACCTGCCCCTCAGAAAGTTAACAGTCCCCTAGTGAAGACAACACACAAGAGAGTCAGGACGGTAAAGAAATGCTGACTAAAAACGCCCAGAAGCCTACGATATTTGATTGGCACTTGATCCTGTAGGCAATGGTGATGCCTTCAAAGCTACTGAATAGGAAAAATAAGAACCTAAATAAATGAATTTAAGGATGGCATACAAGAGAGACACAAGGAGAAAATTATCGGAGGTAGGCAGATAAATCCGAGAACTACAACTGCTTAGGAGAGGATTAGTCCCTAGAAGAGATTAGTTGGGATAGGAAAAAGACATGGATGAGAATCAGTAAAGAAAAACTGACAATAGCTGATAATACATTTCTGTAAGGTTGAGAAAAAAAATTGGGGGTTAAGAATGGCTTCAGAGAAAGAGCCTTAGTGAATGGCAAAGGACGTAAGTCCACAGGAGTTCTGATTTTGAGAGAAAGAGGAGGTAGTTTCAAACTTGCTGAGTAAGGGACATATATAGAAATATCCAATAGAGAGCATATTTTATGCCAAGAATAATAAAGCTGACATCCGTTTAGCAATTTGAAAGCAAATTTTAATCCAATGTAGAAAGTTAACAGCTAAAACAATCCTATTAAATTTAGTCCCCCATGAAAAAATTCCATACTGTTTAATTAAAATGATTTATTGCCTTTCTCCCAAGCATAGCTATAAAGCAAAATTGGGGAGCAAAGGGGAAGAGGTGATACACAGTTTAAAAGCATTACTTTATATGTTGACTGTGGATTGGAAGCAGATAAAAACTGAAGGGAGAAATAAATGCAGCCTCCATTTCTGACATTTAATGTGGCCACTTAAAACCCCAATTCCTTCTCATGATCACTCTCCTTGCTACACTAATGAATTTAAGTCTCATGAGAAGTCCTCTCGCTTTACTTGCTACTTTATAATGCTTATCTCCAAAAGCTCAAAGGAACATTAGTTCATTCATCCTTATTAAATCTGTTCAGGGAAGGTCCTATTTTCTTGAAAAAAAAAAAAATAATAATAAAAAAATTTTAGAAATTGGAAAATGCTCTCTAGCTCATCCAGATGTGGAAGTTTGTTTTTGTTGTTTTGGCACATGGAGAAATATTTTCTAGATATTCATGAGTAAAAGTATTTTTTCCACTTTTAAAAATTTCCTTTGGTAGTATTAACATAATAATTATTAGTTAATTTAAGAAAGTTTCCAATAGCTTCTTTAAAAATTAAAAGTAACTCTGTCATCTATTATGTCATCTACAGCACCAAAATAAAATCTTAATCACTCTAAATAACAAGCTCAGTAAATAAAAATGGGCAAGAAATCATGGAAATTTGAAAAAACTAACCAGAAAAATGTGTAATTTCATAAATTAATAAAAAATAAAAGCGCATGTGATTATCATTATAAGAAGTTGAATGTAAGTGGCAAATGTTTCTTTTCACTTTTATCTACAAAAGCTGAAAATATGCTATTTGGAAAGGTCAAATGAAATAAAGACAGTATCCAATTAGTCAATCAAGGATAATACTCTCCTAGTCTAATACACCAAACATCAATCAGATATCATCTTAAGGCTGTCTTGATTGACCTAAGGAAAAAAAAAAAAGAGTCCTGGTAACAACAAAAAGTTCAGCAATATTCTTCTCTATATATTTTTAAGTTCATTCAATTTTACATTTTTAATTCCATGGCTGTAAATAAATTATTTATCTCTGTAACTTTTCCTCACTTATTTTGCTGACATATATACTATCAGTTTACCTTAAAATAAGCTACAGAACTATGCTGGTAGCATTCATTAAACAGAAAGAAGTTCAATTACCTACCAATAATCTTTATTTTCACTTGAAATGCTAAATTTACTTAAGTGACATTATCCATGTAGCATAATTTTTTTAAATCTTGATTCAAAAACGAATAAAAAGCAGGTGAATTATCATTAGTTCCATATTCAAAGATAAAAAGGAAAGAAAGAGTAGACACCATCAACAATAGTATGATAACGTAAAATTGTTAAAGAGAGAAACAAAATGCTCACCAGCATGCAAAGGTAAATTTTACATTAACTCTAAAGTTGAAATGCTAACAAAGTTGTCGTCTATACTATACTGAAATATATTCATTAAGCTCTTCTGGTTTGTTCTAAAAAAGTACTTGACAAGTATCAAAAGTCTTCGTATAAAACAATTAGAAAATACTTCTGGCATAATAAGTACCATATGGTAAATATAATTGAAACCCATCTGAATGGTAAAAGATCTCCAAGTACCAAAATCAACACTCAAAATATGAAGTCTCATTAGGGTAGAGATAGAATAAATAGAGAATGGATGAAATCTTCAAGTTGTTTTCATACAAATTGGGAGTTTGACAATTATGATTAATAACTTCTAAAGTGAGGTTAGCAGAAAAATCTAGCTTGCTGAAAATATACAGTTACTCAAGACTCACAACTAAAAATTTTTTACAAGGAATACAGGTATTACATAGCTCAATCTTCCTTCCAGAAACTTAAATGCCAATTGTGCTTAATAACGAATAAAATCTAAACATTCACACCACAACTTCAAGTTTTGTTAAAACAGAATGAATGGTGGAGAAAGAACTCCTCCAAATCTCCTTAGCTATGATAATTCACTGTTGCATGCTTATGGAGTGTCAACAGATGTCACAGATATGGATTAGCGGACATTTGGTGCTGTCCGAAACGTCCACAGACACATTTGGTCCAATCAAAAACATCCACAATCATATCTGGTCCACACCAATGGTTCTGTCAAAAATGTCCACTCTTAGAAAACATCCCTGGATCAGAGAATCCATAACAATTATTTATACTTTTGGTCTACAGAATTAGTATATAGGAAATACTATCATGTTTTATTGACCCAATAATTGTGTTGTGGCTGTATTGCCAACAATAACCCTTCTTGCTGCAGTAGCTGAGCCAGTAATGGCACATGTCAAGGACCAAATATCAAGGGCCTTTTGGCATGGGCCAAATGCCTCCATGGATGTTTTGGACAGGACCAAATGTCCTGCAAGGCAGACATGATATAAAAATCACTTTCTACAAGTAAAAGCTCCAAACCATTTCTAAACTGCATTTAACCACACTTTTGTAGAGTAATGCATACACAGAGTTCATTGTTGTTAAATGTAAAAAGATTATTTTCTATTTACAGAAAGAAAAAGTTTGCATATTCTATTTATTTTTCTCCCATGGATGAAAGAAGTGTTTCTATAAAGCCCAGAAAGCAGATATACCGATTGGTTTTTATACTCTGAGAAGATAAACAATTCATGTCTCTAACTATAATTTTGTTATCACTGGGGAAAAAAATACTAATTTTAAACTAATTTGTAACATTAACATGTTTTATTTTTTACTTTTTTATGTAAGTCAAGATAAAAACATGTACAAATGAAATGAAAGCTATTATGGAGGTCTCTTCTAAAAATGTCCCATAAAAACCAGAAACAGTGTTCCATTTGAAATATTATGGCAATATTTCTATCTCCTTTCCAACAATGAGATGGTATTTTATTGAACCAGCAGGAGTTTTAAAATACAGTACTTCAGATGCCTATTGAATGTTATGACTAAAAGCTTATTTTCTCAAGGACATCTTTGATTTAGTCATAATTTAGATTAATAACATTTTAAAATAAGGAAAAATAAAACTAATAGTCCTGCCTACATAATCGAGGCAAAGGAGAATCTGGTTAATTTAAGCATATGCAAATTGCTAAGGCAGATGGATAAGTGAGAACAATTAAATAAATCTACTGGGTTAAATACATAGTTGTTCAAGTTGGCATATTTATATTTGTGGAAATCCTTAATTTTGCTTTCTCTGTGCATTTACATCTATACTCCTACAAATCTTTTCTCCTCTCTCCAAGATGATAAGCTCAGCCTATTTCCAGTCAGTACAGAGGTAATGCCCCTTTTTGCTACGTCTGCAAAGTTCTACATGCTACTAAATATGAAGAACACACAATGTTGTGAATGATTAACTGCCAGCGATACCCAGGAAAATGACTGAAATTATGAAATGCATCATTATAACCAAGATGTAGAAAGTAATCATAAACAAAAAAATTGGCTTGGGTCTGTAACCAGTGATGACTTACACATTCAATAAACATTTGTCTAATGAATTATCTAGAGGCTGGTAACAATAAGTGCATTTTAAACACAGTGTTTACCAATTTATTATTTTTTTTAACATAACCAAAATTTGCTGAGAATTGAAAAAATTCAATGCACCTTATTTATTCTCTATGGTGTCCTCTTGGGAACTCGTGAGAACATCCCAAAGATATATCATACTGCTGAGCAAGTCCGAATACCTCAGTGTTCTTAAAAGGAATGACAGAATATAGAAAGGGAAGGTGCATTTTTTTGACACTTCGATCTTCAATGTAGGATTACAGAACGATTCTATTTGAATGGCAGAAATATAATTTCAAAAATAAAAATTCTGGATGATTCTTTTCTATTAACTTCTATTACTTTGCAAAGCGTTTTACACATTGACCACTTACATATAGGATAGATGAATTTCAACTTTTCAGGATGAAAGAATGTAAAATATTTTTATTTATTTGTTTATTTTGCAAGGAACCCTTGGCTGACCTCACAGATTGCAAGGACCTTGTCAGCTTACAATTCCTTATTATTATTTTTTTTACACGTACAGCACCTTATAGTCCTAGGTGGTCTCCCATCCAAGTACTAACCAGGCCCGACTCTGCTTAGCTTCTGAGATCAGATGGGACCGGGCTTGTTCAAGGTGGCATGGCCATATACTAAAATATTTTATAATGCTAAATTCTTACAGTCATTCGTTTATGACTTATTGGGGAGAAGACATCATTTTCCCCCCCTTTTCACTATTTCAGTTGCATAGGGAAGAAGGAAGAAAGGAAGGAAGGGTGGGTGTACGGAAGGGAGGTTGGTACCTTTTAGAAGATAGGTTTGGCCAGTATAACTTGGCTGATTTCACTAACCCACTTCATTTGCCATCCTTAGAATCTGGTGAACATTTTTTCCCAGCAAAGCTAAATCAATGAGTCCTCACTTCAGAAAAACCACTAAAGTGTGTATGTGTGTGTTTGTATTAACATGGCAAAAGTTGAGATATTTTTCTACATAGGTATTCAAAAGAAAGTAACATATCTTAAACACTTTTATTAACAAATAATATGGCTGTTTCCAAATCAGAAACACAAAACTATAAAAACAAACAAAATAATAGTATGCATGAGAACAACTTTTCTCTTTCTTTCTAAACACATTTAAGTTTTTTTTTTTAGAAGCTACTGCCCTCTTCTCCATCTAAAACACCTTCTTGCCCCTGATGGTCCTACTTAGAACCAACATACAGTTTCAATAAGAGCCCAGTGGTGGGATCTGCAATCCCGCATTTATCGCTCTATGAACCAGTCTAGTGCAAGAGGGCTGGTCACCGTACTGCAAACAGGCCACGTCCTATTCAGAAGAGAAAAGAATTCCCTTTAAGGTTGCCCTTAGTGTGAAAAGACCTACAGAATACCCAGACTGAAGTTTACAATGTTCCCAAAGCAATTCAATGACTCTTTCTAATAGGTATTTTAGAAGAAGAGCAAATTCTTCTCATCTTTATGAAGGGCAGGAAATCAATGCCCAGAATAATTATAGTTAACTGAGTATCTAAATTGGTGCTTTAATCTATTCGGTCTATACTTTTTTCTGTATCTATTTAAGGTATCCAAAATTGATTTCCCAAGCTCTGATTATATCCATCAAATTAATATTTAATATATATAGATTATTCCCTCCATTTTTCTGAAGTCAGTGACATATCTTCTGTAAACAAAGGGGGACCAATATCAGTCTCAGGCTACAGCACTGAATCCCAGTCAAGTTCATTGCCTACCAGTAACTGATTGGAGTTATGACGTGGTAAGGGATGATCAAGACTTACTATAGGAATATCTGGAGCCAGACATAAATCAAAAGGACCTTTGAGATCAATGCTCTTCTATAGAGAACAGAGAGCTGAACAATCCGCAACTTGCCAAGAAGCCTTGTATAAAACTGTACTAGTTTGCTAGGACTTACATAGCAAAATACCACAGACTGCGTGACTTACACAACAGAAGTTTATTTTCTCACAGTTCTGGAGACTAGAAGTTCAAGATAAAGGTGTCAGCAGGGCTGGTTCCTAAGGCCTCTCTCCTTGCCTTGCTGATGGCCACCTTCTCACTGTCCTTCTCGCTGTCCTCACGTGGCCTTTTCTCTGTGAGCGTCATCCCTGGTGTCTCTTCTTCTTCTAAGGACACCAATTCTATTTCCATAGGTCCCTACCTTATAACCCCATTTAACTAACTTCCCTCTCTAAAGGCACTATCTCCAAATATTATCACTTTAGGTTTAGGGCTTCAGCATGAGATTTGAGGTGAAAACCATTCAGCCATAACAATAATACACTCTTATTTGCAAGGAATATTATATTATGATATTTATACATAATGGGACTGTGTACATCAGATACCACATCATAAGCACTCACAGGGCCGGTGTCTTTCTCACTGATATCTCAATTCTTTTATGCTGCTTGATACAGACAAAGCTCAAAAAAATATAGATGAAAAAAGGAAATAAAATAATGGAGTTTTTTTTGTTTTTTGTTTTTTTTTGCCTCTCAGTAAACACATTAGAAAATGTAACGTTATGAAACTTGGTATTTAAAAGTGACTTCTCTGTTTTAGATGATCACATGCAATACCTCATATAAAGTACCATGGAATTAGAAGTATAGTGGAAAATTTATAAATGTATTTCAAAAATAAAGTACTTGAAATTTTGGTGACAATTTCCTAAATGCCTTATAATGTTGATTATCAAAACAAAACACAAAGCAACGCAGCACAAAGGCGTAAGAGTGAATCACGGGAAAGAAAGTAACACAGGGGGCCCTACTATCTGACAATGTCTATGTTATAATGCTCAAAATGATATAAGATCTAATTTAACAGAAATGCACCATCATCTTGGGGATGGGAGTAGCAGATCTCTGGCATTATAGCAAATATGATAGGTTTTGTTCTGTGCCACTAATGAATTAAGATGTCTCAAATATTTAAATAATCTTTTTATCATCACTAAACTTCTCTGTATGACTGGGACAGATCTTTTCTGCTAGCCTTATTTATAGGGACCACAACTTAAACATAATGTTTTGTTTAATGGACCTGAACCAAGTATGCAAATTGCTCATCAGATCTTTGGCTCAATGTTCACTCATATGTGTTCAAAGCGTAAGTTTTGTGAAACACTAAGCACAGAAAATGACGCAAATAGTGTCAATTTGGTAGTTCAATAAACTGTGATAAGCCTAACGAACACAGGATTCTTAAGTCTAATGACTAAGCTACTCACTACTAGAACAGATGGCTCCCAGATTGGCCCAGCTAAAATTCAGATATCCTGAAACCCAGCATTTTCCAAGTTAACGTATTTACTAGGTCTTTGCCAAGATACATCTAAATGACAAAAATGTGCATGATATCCTACCTATCCGGGCAGTCATAACCAGCAAATTCTTAAAAGCTAAATTCATGATAACTAGGTAGCAAAGGGGCCTCACGAGGGGGGTCGCTGTTTCCCATCCATGGCAATGCTGCCCCGAGATGTAGCAAACAATCCACACCGTTTAGTTCCACTGAAGACATTTAAAACAACACTTCCATTCCCCACGGCTCCTCTCTGACTAGCTTGGACCAGCGTTTTACCCTACGATTTCCATGGCCCCCCAGTGGTGCCCCATCCAGTTTGTTCCAGACATCGCCAGGAGATGCTGGGCGCAGACGGAATGCGGACCAGATTCCCTGTCAGCCGGACAAGTGTCCCAGCCAGGTGGCACGGACAGCAAGCACACCCTCTCTCCTCTGCCTCCCAGGGGCACCTTCTTCCCAAAGAACCCGAGCAGCTACTATCTTAAACGAAAACCTCGGAGGCTAGTACTCCAAAAGACGTTCAAGTTCTTTTTTAATCGACACTCGCACATAGATAGTAACCAGCGGAATATTCTTTAACTCATCTGTATTCCATTAATTACCATAACCTCAAAAATAAACATCTGGATGTAGCCTTGAAAAGACCCATTACAAAGGAGAAACGACTAACTACACAATGTGGAAGGGAAACTTCATACACACAGACACAGATACTGACCCGGCACGTACTGGTCTGGGGTTCACACTGTACGGCAGGGCCGGGGCAGGAGAAAGGCCCGACGTCTCCGCTTTCTCAAGGTCACGGCACACTCTGCCAGGCGGGAGAAACTGAGGCTGAGCGGAGCCGCCTCTGCAAAGCCCCCCGTTCAGAAGCCCCTCAGACCACCTGAGCAGCCGTACGCTAGAACCGACATGGAGAGAAGCCACCACGGGGGGACCACCAGTTCTCATTAATGACGCCCTGCGAGGAGCTGCCGATCGTGACCACGTCCATGTCTCAGACGGGGCCGTGACACTAAGACCCGAGGACTTGGACCGGGAGAATGAGACGCGCCTTCCGAAGGCTGGACACCAACAGCTACGAGAAAAGAGACGCGAAATGCTGAAGTCACCTCCGGGTGACTGACCCGAAGACGATGGTTTACTCCTGTTTCCTAGGTTTACGCGGCAGTCCACCAGCTGGCCAGTGTAGAGGTAGAATGCTTTGGGTTTTGCTTGGGTTTTCTTTTGTTATGTTTGCTTTGTTTCACTAAGAAGACCACACCACAAAACCCTGGGCTCTCTAGCAAGGACAGCGATTAATAATATGCTTATTAAACTCTTCTAATTAACCACACATCAGGCTAACCTCATTGAGGTGTAACATCAGGCAAAAAAAAAAAAAAAAGTGTGTGTGTAAATTAAACATGGAGCAAATATAAGTGAATGAATGTATATATGTATATGTATGTATACACACACACACACACACACATAGTCATACTAACTTGAAAGCCATTTTCTGGCTACATTAAAAATTGACATACCAGTTAGGACACAGTTCTAAATGGCATAAAGAACCAGCAAAAGCCAGTTAAAATGTCTATAGTAGCTGCCATAAAGCATACAAAGTCACATGGCCAGCAATCACCATTTTAGGGGCATTTTCCTATTTAGTAGAAGCATTTCATCTACTACCTGATAGTCAGAAGTACATTTAAAGACATTTCAAGGAAAATAGTGAAAAAAATACAAGGATAAAACAAATAATGTTTCAAATTTTTACAATGAATACATATTTCTATAATTAAAGATGGAAATCTAAGGGAAGACTAAAGCATTTTCAAAAAGCATTTTAATGTTCTCAAAAATAAGGTTAATCTACAATTCTCACAAAGATTATTTTTAAAAAAGGAGCTTCACAAGTATTACAATAAAAATAAGATAAATCTCTTTAGTCACAAATGTTAGAAGAGCATTGCTAAATTGTATAATTGTCTATCCTTCCGTGGAATAAAGGCTTACCATAATACCTTAATGAACAGAGAGGATATATTCTAATGACACAATGTTAGCACATCAACTGTCAAAGTTATAAAACTATAGAGTCAAAAAAGAAATACATTCCTGCACATGAGTATGAGGAAAGAAGGATTGATTAATAAAAATATCAGTTCTGACTGGTTGTACAAAGAAATAAGCATCTGAGAGTCAAAGGGCAAAGGAAAAACAAAATGAGTAATGGAGTTCAGGTTCAGCAAAAATAGAAAAGGGACCCAACTTAGGCTGAGGACCAGAGACAAATTTAGGAGAGAGAGAGAGCGAGCGAGCACAAGCGCACAAGCCTTGCTGTCTGCTGATGCGCATCAGGGCGAGAGGACCCTTGGGGATCCAGAAAGCATTAAAGCAGACACTGACCTTAGGCAACTGCCAAGATGACCTACAACAGCGACCTCCAGGCTAGTGTCACGGGAACTAAAGGAACAACATCTTCAGCTAAGCACTTTGCATCTATTTTCAAGAAGCTTATCCTCGAGAAGACAGAAGGAGACATTTACAAATAACAGGAACGCTGCAGAAATACTGGGGAGAAAATCTATTGCTACTTGGGCAAGCTAAGGAAGTCTTCCTTCACCAAAGGTGACGTTTGACTTGGACCTTAATGAGTGAGTGAAAGTTTGCAAGATGACTAGGTAAAGATCTATTTCGGAGGTAGGGAAGTGGAGGGGGACACAAACAAATGGCAGACCTAGTATATTGATCGTTAAATACATAGTAAGGGGTAGTAGTGGGAGTGAGGCCAGAAATAACACTATAGTAGAAAGAGACTTTTAAAATACACACACAAACACATACATACACACATACACACATACACACACCAGGACTAGCCTTTCCAGAGTCAGCATTAGGACTGACCCTAAAGAGATTTCAAAGTTTCAAAGCTATTATCAAAACACAGGTTTCCCTTGAAATTCCTCTAGCAGGGATAATGTATACAAATAGATATAATAGGATTAAAATATTGATCAATGCCGAACATTCTAAAGGATACCAATTAACTCAACCGATATACACATAAAAATGGCAGATATTTGATTTATCTTATTTTAATGAGAATAAACAACACTGGATGCCAGAAGGGAGGTAATGAGGCCCCACAGAATTGAGAAGTGAGAGTAGAAAAAAGAGAAAAAACTTTACATAATAATTTGTTAACTTTGGTTGAGCTTAACTTAAAATAATCAGGTAAAAAGAGACTTACAGGGTCCTGGGTATATAGTTTCTGAAAGAAAAGGAGCAGTACAACAACTACTATTGAAGCAAGTGCTTTATAACAGATTTTTCCTTTATTTAAAACTTGAATCTGGTAGCAACACTGATCACTAGCACACGATCAGCATAATTAGAGAAGCAAGTCACAAATCTATTAAAAAGCCCTTATTCAAGTAAGGTGATTTTGTTTAAAGACGGAAAAACATACAGACACGAGCTAAGTAGAATCAATTAATCAAATACTACAATAAATTCAGCTATTAAGAAGCAGGAATAGAGCGAGTTCAATCTAGGGACTCGTGGCTCGAAAAGCCTCTCATTTCTCCATCAGGAACAGGCTGCCCCGTGCTCCCCTCTCAATTCTGGCTATAACTGAGAGCCCACAAGTACTTCCCCAATTTCTCACCTGATGCCTGACATGGAAAGGCACCAGCAGGTATCAGCCAATACAAACAGAACAGAAGGGAAAACTGATATCATAAAACCAAAGGCCTGCTTATATTTCAATTCACAGAATGCCACATGTGCTTCTCTTTAACCTCTAAGACCTGTCGGATTGGTCAAATATTTTATGATGTAAGCCTTATCCAAAACGAACCAGAGTATGTTGCCTATATCCTGATGTGATTGCAAGTTGGTTACCAGAGAATTGAAAAAAGAAATCAAAGTAATTCCTTACTAGAGTGGAAAAAAGTGTCACACTGTAGATAAACACCTGACATTAACATACTATGATGATGGATTCATAATCTAATTAACATGGTCACCACTGTTCTTTGGTTCCTATGGAAAGGAAAGGCTATGAACTTATGTTAAAAATGAGGACACACTTTAAGAAGTTAGCTCCTAGAAACCTGAAATATGGTCAATCTACATAACCTTAACCCAGGTAAGTGAATGTCTGCTCGGATGCCTATTTCTGTTTCTACTTTTATGTAGCTCAGCGATCTTTACTACTGTCCTTGACGAACCCTGGAAAATCTGGTGTCCCCAAGTTGAGAAAAACAAGAGAAAAACTGTCTTATAACAAGAAATAAGCAGAGCCACTCAAATGCAAACATCATTATTTTTTTTTACTCATCACATCATATTTCAGGGTAAGAAATATTTACAGGAAGAAAAAGCTTAACCAAAAAAAAAAAAGGTTAAGAAATCTAAGGGCAATATCCATTCACAAATGTCAATAACCTGATAGTCACAGAAAAGTAAGATACCAACTATGCTTGTTTTTTTTTTTCTGTCTACCTACGTACTTATTTTATATATTTATATTTAATCAAGTATAGAAAATGCTGAACAGGTAGGGATATATGTGACAAAGAAAATCATTGAAACTTCATGAGGTATTAATGGGAAAATACATTTTAAAACTTCTATCCTTTTAACTTCCCTTGAATCCCTTCTTTAGTCATTTAAATTTCATAACAAGTCAATAAATATTGCAGAAAGAAACTAAAAAATAAACCATCAAAGTAGTCTTTCCCTCAAATGAACCTCAGAAAATACCTACTCAACAGAAGCCTTTGTCATAGGTTCATGTTAAATTATCAATTTTATATATAAAACTCATACTACACAGCAGCCTTTAAATATTTCTCCATTTCGTTCAACAGCCCAGCTTTCACCCCGATTTCTGCTCTTCACAATCTGCACATCCACAGAAGTTACAGAAAATGTGGCACGTATCAGCTCAAGAGCAACAGGCATGGCAGCTTCCAGCCTGCACTTCCTGGATGAAACCCCAAACCACAATTCTGTCTTCCCTCCCAAACCCCCAATGCTGCCCCATACTGTTTTCTAGGCCTCTCTCTTTTGTTCAAATTAATAACTCAAGCTCGAATTTTCCCTATTTTATTGACTTTTCTTGGAAGAGAAACACAAACATAAAATGACAGGTTCTGTTATGACAATCACAGAAACCCCATTCCCCATTTCCTCAGTATTTATTAACAAATCTGCTTTTTATAATGATGAATGGCTCCAGAAAGCCAAGAATTATCCTAGAGGTATACATGAAAGAACTTAACACTTCTATAACCTAGCTATTTTAGAAACGAGAATTATCTAACCATTTTGTACACATGAACCTTAGATATCTTTCATTCTATTCATGTAAACAGACAACTGACCAAGTATTTTTGTTTGTTTGTTTGTTTGTTTGTTTGTTTGTTTTAATCAAATGATTAGTTGGTGTCTATCAGGCATGGGACTTCTTCAAATCAAATTCCCTACAGGAAAACTAATAATATGAGGAACTTCAGTCAGCTCAAAAACATACATCCTTTTATACCATGTACAAAATAGGCTCCTCATCCTCCCAAATGTGAAACTTCTTAAGATGCAGTTTTCATCATCCAGGGTTTCCAGCAGTTCCTATCAATGATTATTTTGTGTTTCTAATGTTTGCAATAAAACACAGTGGCTCACACACTCCCCTAAAAATATAATAAAACCTTATATAAGCTCAGTTAAAGGATGTACCTAATCACTACTTTGGTATTTATTAGCAATATAAACCATGTTAAGTTCACTCTTTCACCTATTGTAATTACTGAACGATGATGTGCCAGACACTGCACTAGGCACTAGAGACAAAGAGACACAGAAGACCGTACAGCTTTCTGGCAGCCAAACCACTACCTAATCACAAGTAAGCGAGCAGTGAGTGCTGCGGAAGATATGTTAATGCTTAAATAATTTTCCAACTTGGAGGGCAATGTTAGTACAATTACAACATGAAATTTTAAGCTAGTGAACTTAAAGATGACTAAATTTAGAACACAGAGTTTTCATCCTAATTATCCTGGACAAGGAAAATATTTTATACAAAATCATTTGTAATGATTTATTCCCTCTGGTATTACAATTACCTCTGTCCAGAAAATAAGCTTAACATGTTTGCATTCTGAGAGACAAAACCTTACATGGAGAATACTAAAGAATTCTGAGATAAGAGAGGATCAGGAATATGCATCAGTATATCGAGTTCTGCTTATCTATAATTTGGTCTACAGCTTACATTGATAACTTCACAGAATACCTTAAAAAAAAAAAAAACCTCAAGATTTCATGGAAGAAGAGCAGAGGTTCAAAACAGCAAATGATACTTAATATTATTTTCTAGCTTAGAGTTAATTCAATAAAAATAAAAGGATAATATTAAAAAGTTAATAAAGCCTGTTTCTTGCATGAAACCTCACAAAAGTACTAATTCTATGAAACGATTCCACTTTTAACTATATTTTTCAGCATCCCTAGAGATTCAACATTCTGGCAACTTGTTGTCTTTTTTTTAATTTTGCAAATCTGGTCACCTTGCAGATAGATATCTTATTACTGGAGGCTGGGACAAGTGAGATTTATGGATACTTGACACCGTCACTAGTGCCAAAACATTTACACTCAAGGAAATACCTGTTGAGCACTCAGGATTAGCATGCACGTAGCAGCAGTGCTAAAACAGTCACAGACTGGGGCTACACTGCAATTCTGTCTTTGGGGATCCACGCGGAGGACACCACATCTACAAACAGGCTGAGAAGCAACAATGGATTCTTCTGATAATTCGATAATTAAGCATTTTATCTTGAAATCCACGTTTTGGTATTATATTTAGGTTCCAGGTTATTTAATAGTCGTGTTAATCAATCCCCCAAAAAGTAAGAAAGTAAAGAAATATAAACACTAATTAAGATCACCTTTGCTCCAAAGATGACGGAAACATTTATCCAAGGGCAGATTCAAAATCACAAGGCAGTATTTCAAATTTCCTACGAAAAAAAGAAAGTAAAATAAGTGGATTGAGTCTTTTATTTTCCTCATGAGTCTAGAATTATGCTCTACTAGTCCAGATTTTCTATCTACACAGAGCTAAATTTCAACCACAGATAATTTTCTACCTTAATTTTATTTTTCTCTTACCTTCATTTTAAAAGATACCATAGGTTAGTTGTATCTGCTTTATTCAATATCTGTCACATTACTATATTGCTAAGGAATTTATTACAAAAATAATTTATCATATAAACAATTGGGTATGCTTTTCATGCATTTTACCTGTTCCCAATAAAATTAAAGACTTCTGCATAAACTAATCATTGCAAAAGAACTGAGTAGTTTAAAGATATTCTTCGACACATATTGAAGATAATAGAAATTCTGCCACAGCATAATCATACAAGAAATTGGCAGAACTGATCCCCTGTACGTCTTAGAAATGGATCTTAACGAGCTTCAAATACAATCTAACCAGCGCTGACAAGAACTTTAGTCAGATGGGTACTAGGTTTACTGGGGTGATCATTCATAAGTTATATGAATGTCTAATCACTATGTTGTATACCTGAAACTAATAAAATATTATATGCCCACTGTAATTGAAAAAAATTAAAAATAAAATAACTTTAGTGCAGGTAGGGAGAAAGGGAAAGAGATTATAAAGAGACATGAACTGGGGTTTATATCAATTATCACAAATGATGAATCTGCCCATAAGTATATAGAGCAGTGAATCTCAGCCTCATTGTATATGAGTCACACATTGGGGAAAAAAAAAAAAAAAAAGCCAAAAAGCCAATCTCATTCCCAAGAGATTCTACTTCAACATGCCTGCCTTGGGCCTGTGCATCACGCTTTTTTTTAAAAGCATCATAAAAATCAAACGGTTAACCAAAGTTGAGGACCACTGCCATGATACCTTGAAATATTAACAACTATAGAAAGCGATCATAAATAGCAAAATTATTTTAAAACGTTGTTCATCTTTATCTCACCCTTTTTAATTGTTTTGTGAAGGAAATATGTATAGGTTACAATAAAAATTATAATTTTTTACAAATATAAATAGGTTGCTTTTTTAACTAATATGGTGTGAGATTTTTTAAAAAAGATTAAAGACCAGTACTATAAGAGAAAATATATTGAAATGAAACACAATTTCCAATAGAAAAAAATTTACTGAAATGCATTAGCAAGTTATCAAGGGTTTATGACCTCTGTTTAAAAAAAAATACTGGAACTCAGATAAAATCAATATTAGCCAAAACACATGCCAGTCATTACACATAATATCTATTTTGTTAGAGGACAAAAAACCATTATTATAAATCTCTCATCCCTGAAAGTATTTCAATTAAATAATGAAAACTCTGGGGCACTGAGTTTCATTTTCATATTGCACTAACTTCTATATTTAAGAGCAGGATATTTCTTTAAGTGTGCACAGGGAAATCAAAACTGTCAAGTCAATTCGTTCTCTGAGGAAATAAATTGCATGTGGACAAAGCAGAACTATTAAAAAGCCTGAACAAATATTTCATACTGAAGTCTATTAAAATAATCAAATTACCAATGGACTAAAAATTGGTAACTCATATATAGGAAATTGCTACAGAGAAAATAAATAGGGTAGACACAAACAGATACTTCCCTGAAAAATCTCTCTTGCCTCCCATCCCACCACCAAAAGTGACCATCTAATCTACTTCAGGGGTGCCCCCTTTCACTGGCAAAGCATCCTGGTTTGGATGATAAATTAGATGGTCACTCTGCCCTACAACAACTTTAGATCCCATATCTGGGTCAGTCTTCATTCAGCGAAACTCACTTCAATGGGTTTTCATCCCACCACTTCCCAGAAATAACTATTGTCAGGGTCATCAATGGCCACCTATTCTGAAATTCGATGACTATATCTCAATTCTCATCTCGGCCAGAGCATTTCAGTAACACAACAGAGTAGGTCGCTTCTTGCATCCTTTCCTTCCCGAATCGTGTCTTCCCTTACTTTGTGGAAACCACTGTCTGCAGGTTCTCCTGCTGTCTCACCGGCCACTCCTTTCCAGTCGCCTCTTCTACTGACTCCTCGCCTGAGCAGAAAGCCCTTGATAAATATTTGTTGCATAAACTTTGAATACCCTCAGCTTCTGTACCAGAAGTGCTCTAGGTGTCTGTCCTTGGGCCTCGTCTTAATCTACACCCTAAGTGATGCCCTGTAGCCTCTGGCTTCACATACTGCCTACGGTGATGGCTTCCACGGTCCCATCTCCGACCTCAGGCTCTCTTCCTGAACTCCCAAACTGTACGCTTAAAGTCCCACTCAACAACTCCGCTTGGGTATGGGACGGACACCTCAAACTTAACATGCCCCAAATCAAACTCCTGTCCACTCTTTCTTCATCTTCGCCTGCTCCTTCCACTCTTGCCCATACTGGTACCGACTTCACTGGTAATGAGCCATTCGCGCTAATATTTTTCATCTCCAGATTTTATCACATGGACCTCTAACTGGCCTTGCTTCTTCCACATTTGTCCCCCCTCCACACAGTAGCCAGATGGGGCCTGTTAAAATCTAGTCAGATCAAAGCATCTCTCTCTTCAAAACCCTCCACTGACTTCTCTTCAGTAAAAGTCAAGTTTCTAACAAATCATCTAAAAGGCCCTGTGTGATCTCACTGCTCTCCCCCCACCTCATCTTCTCTTCCCTCGCCCTGTCCGCCCACTGCCTCCCTCTGTGGCATACACGCAAGCTTCCTTGTTGCTCCTCAGACAGACCAAGAACAATTCCATCTTTCATATTTTTACTTTAGCCACACGCTCGGGAAACGCCTTTCTCAGACGAGGTACATATCATACAAAATGTTCCAGGAAGGGTACTAGAAAAGACAGCAACAAAAACCATTCCTCTTGCCTTAAAACAGCTAACAGGTATTTGGATCATTATAACTCAAGAACAATCTAAAGAAAGTGAAGACAGTTCACAGAAGTCCAACTATGTAATTAAAGCGTTTGGAAATGTTTTATTTGAGAATAGATTAAGCCTTTTCAAGCTAAATGGATGTTTATATTTACTGCCTTTTTAGGGAAGAAAGAAATCCATGCAACATGACATTGAGCCCTAGAAACCTGGGCACATATCTAGCTACTGTCACTCAACCGTGCAGTGGGAATGGGCCCGTCCAAGTTCAGTAACCCTAGCATTATATAAGCTATGCCACTAAAACCGAAATGCCGCAATAAATACTCAAGGGAATCCACATGTGCTAGAAATGCATGTCAGTCCAGAAAAAAATAGAATGTTCTGCATTTTCTGGAAGAAGAGGGAAATAGGGAAGGCAGGTTAAGACTGACGAAGCTTTGAGTCTTTGACGTAAAGGAGAAGACTACACCAAGAAATGTTCTCTCTCTTCCCCCTTGCAAAGGTCAGCCATATCTGCGTTCCCAATGAACACACACTCACCACGACCCAAATGAGGGAAGCGGAGTTCCCAGTCTCGGCACACTGGCACCTCGCCAGCCGCTGACAGAGTTCAAGGCTGCTGCATCGGCCGTGTCCCTGGCCCTACTGACCCGGGCCACGATGAAGTTGTTTCCCTTCAGTCAGTAAAACCAGTCCCTGCCCAGCAAACTGTAGGTGTAATGTCACAACCCTCAGGGCTCATCATAAAGTACCAAAGAATGACGGTCCCTCGCATCGGTTTTGACATGCTGAGAGCCGGGCCCACAGTAGTGCTCACACTTCAAAGTCGGTCTACAATGTCTCCTGGAGACAGAACGCTTATAAGTATGGCAAGTGCTTCCCACACCAAGGGCCTGCCGTCCGCAGCCTCGGCCCACTTCCGACCACCTGGAAGGGGCAGCGTCCCTTTCACTGGGCAGCAGCTGGCGGGCCAGAGGGGCTCGGCGGGCCAGGAAGCGCTCCCTTTCCGAATACTCTCTCTAGACCTCGTGCTGGGGTTTGGCTGAGTGAGAAGTGTTCTGGGGGTAGGTGGGCTTCAAAGCGTTGTGGGCTTCACACACAACTCTATACGTGAATAACGACAACATGGATACCTCCTTTTCTTTTTTAATATTCCTTAAACAGGATTTTGATTCTAGAGTTATAGTAATACTTATAATCAAAATACGTCCAAACTAAGCTACACTGGGACATATTCAAACCATCGAATGATGTTCCTTAAGACCTATAGTTTGTACAGAGCGAACGACTGACATTTATTTGGGATTTCAGAATTTACTAAGCACATTAATTGCCTTTTTAAATCGATACTGACTACGTAGCACACTACCACGGGATCAAAGTATTTCTGAATAAAATTGAAGTCTTTTTGCTTTTTTAAAAAAGAAAATACATACATTTAAATTCAAGGTAACTGTGTACTATGACCTAATTCTGATTACACACAGAGTCCATCATATCAAGTCAAACCCACAACGGCGGGTGAATACCTTCTCCTCACGGGCACTGTGGGCTCTCTGAGGATTCGGAGGAGCCCCTAGCAACAGCATGCAGAGCTGTGACACCAAGCGGTGGTGTGCACGAGGTCACAAGAAGTGCCTGACACACAGCGCCTAGTGGCCCTCACTCAGGTCCAGGTGAAGTAAACACAACAAAGCAGGTTCCCCACCGCTGCTTTTCTTTTTTCATAGACATGATATATAGTCTCTAAGCAAGAATATCCACAGGGCTTTTTGTTAATAGAGAAAGAATGGAAACGACCCATGAGCATTGGATTATACTATATCTCACACAGTAGAACAGCTCTGTATTATCTGATACAGAAAAACCTCCGAACAGAAATAAGTAGAAAAAGCAGGGTATGAAGAAATGGATATGTTACAAAACCATATGCATAAAACAAATTTTAAGAAAATACATATATATATTTTTGCAAATACCAAGAATATCTATCAAAGAGGAAAACTGTTAGCTAGAACACCAAAATATGAGGGAGCATTACTTTTTACCTGTTTATCTTTTTTATCTTGTGGATTTGATACCCTGTGCTTATATATATATATATTTTAAAAGTGAAATAATAGTTTAACTGGTAAAAAGAAAAGAACCCATCCCAGGCAATGTGCCCCACACCAAAGAAGATGATGGCCAACATCTTCAAATACCACATTAGATTGCAACAAAGAATTATTAAAATAAAAGGTCATTTGGGTTTCAGAGTAAAAACTAAAACCAGATAACTTGTAAAATGCTATCTAGCATTCTGTCCTCCTCAAATCATCAAGAAAGGTATGATAATTAGACTGAGCTTTAGATTTTTTTTAAGAAGCGAGGGGAAGTGACTTACAACGGGATTTTCGGGACAGCAAAGGGCGATGCCACTCACTGTACTTTAAAGAACAAAATTTAGGTTTTTTCCCCCAACTGAAATATGTTATAGAGAATTCAGAAAGCATTCATTCTTCAAAGCTCAGGGTAATATTTTTACAAGTCGGTGTTACACTTAAGAATTTACCATGTCCCAATTCCCAGTTCCATTAGTATTTTCATACTTCTCTCATATAGAACTTTTCTCTTCATCAATAGTTACCAGAAATTAACACAGAAAAAAGTGTAACATGTTAAAACTTAGGAGAATGAGAGAAAAAGGGGAGAAGGAAATCATTAACTTTTCTTGTGCATGACTTTATAGCATATAAACACTTAAATCTCATCTGTACTACATTTAAAAGCTTGTTTAAAAAGATGTTAGAAAGGGGAATTTGTGAGCAAATTCCTTAATCATTCTCACCCGTAAACCACAGTATTTAATTTTTTCTGCTAATAACAGTTATATACTTCTCATTTAAAAAGTTCATACGCTTTAGGTGTGCAGTGAAAAAAAGTTTCTCGTCACTTTTATTTTCAAAATTTAGCCTAGGCCCTGGCACAAAGAAGTCAACAAATAAGTATTTTTAACTTGAACTTTAAGAACATTCATTGTGCTGTTTCCTGTATCAATAAAACCGTCACCCCCAAAACTAAACATACACGCATGTACGCCCACTTAGAACATTCTAAAGTTATGATGGTTAACTGTCTTCCCAGTTCATCTTCAAGACTTTCTACATCTTACAAAGTTGCTTCTAATGTCACCATATCTTGTGTGAACAGAAACACAATCTTAGAACATATATATATATATATATGTGTATACACACACACACACACACACACACACACACACACACACACACACATATGTATATAAAGAACAAACCACAATAAGCTCAATGTAGGTGTCCGTCACTTAATGAATATGGTTCATTTCCAAATCAGCTACAGAGTGAATTCTATTTCTAGCGCATTGATTCTGAAGGCGGGAAGAAACACTCCAAAGATGGACTGGCCAGTTAACAATCAATAATGGTTACAGTCAAGTTGCAAATGCCTAGAAGGTTTCCATGTGACCACGCCCCCACCACTCCTCCACCCCAGATACACACTGGGAAATGATGTGGGCCCACGGGAGGGGACACACAGACACAGTAAAGCAGCAGCTGTTTTCCTCCCCTTCCCCATCAGAAAATCGATCAGATGGTTCTAATATCCTGGGCACACATGCATAAACCCGATTATAACTTTACCTCTGTCTGAGCCTTTAAAGGAAGCGTATCAGAACGTAAGGGAGTCCCAATAACATTACAAGGTGATAAATGGTAGCAGATCTACCAGGCGAACCACTGGCCCAAAGAGATAAGGGGAGGGGAAGTCCTGATTTCCAGCCTTTGCCAAATCCCATGCTGTCAGGACCTCAGCATGGCCAATTTCAAGTTAACAAATGGCTCGTACATTTCCTGAGTATTTAGCATTCCACTGGAGAATTTCTTTAGCAACCGCTGCTTTTGAAAAAGAATAATGCTAGGATCCCTATATTTCTGGTAACCTTAATAGCAAAAACACAGTTCTTTAGTTCTCGACTATATAAATGAAATTCCAATAATCATTTTAATCTTAAAATGCTAATACAATAAAAAAGTCATAATTCCAGAAGAACAGTGGTAAGTGTTACAGAACATCATCCTAGTAACTGAGAAAGGTAGGAATGCCCCTGCTGGGAGAGGTGGTGCATTCCAGAGAAAACACCATGTGCAAAAAAAGGTCAAACACACTAATCCAGTTGGTTGACACTCTGGGGAAAAGGTGGTGATAAAAGCAATAAACCAAGCAGTCCCTTAGATTCTAGTGGCTATAATATACTGGTCACCTGCTTAAGCAAACCAGTCCTAAGCCAGAGTCAATTTTAAGTGCATTCTCCTCCACAAAATTTAAGAACCACCAATCACAAACAGCCAAGTAGGCTTTCCCAAATGAGGTACCTGCTTAAGCTATCACCAAAGAATTTCCTTGCAGTGCTTCCGGAGTCTGCCCTACAAATGCGTCTTGTCTGGCTCATGTGCCAGGGACACTCCTAACCAGGGTGAGTTTGGCACTGCCTGATTCAAACAGATGCTTGTTCAAATAAACTCTTGAAAATCTTAATGTCTCAGTTTATCTTTTACAAAGGTAATGGCAGAGAGCGGGGGGCAGCCACATAGTTAAATGTATTTTAGACCATTTTAAGTGCAATCACTAGTTTACCCTCCCTCCCCAGCCTGAGATTCTGAAGAATAGAATAATTGATATGGCTATTATTGGCCTTATTGTTTAGAGCAATGTCAACATGTTCCAGATAGTTGTAAGGCGGTGAATGTCTTCTTTAGACCTGACTTACTAAAATTAAAAGTAAATAGTTTTTAACATTATTTTTGTTAATTAACTCATTCTTCAGCATTATGATTCAGCAGGCAAGATTTCTAAAATTAAAGACTTCTCAAACAAGCTAAAAAGACTTGTGAATTAGATTATTAATGAAATCTAAAGAAGACAGATTAAATCTGTCCCCAAATGTAAAAGCCAAAGAATTCATCCCATTAGCATCTGAATAATAAGTGCCAACACAGCAAGCTGTCATCAGAAACTCTTGGCAGGTCCTTCCTTTGAGCAGAGACTAAGCAGGAGCCATAAGGTAGGGATGAGTGAGAGATAATTAGAGCTCTCATTTCCCCAGGTATTGTCAGCCCAAAGAAAATAATAAAGTGCTATTATTTTACTACACAGCAAGTCGCACTGTTCCATAAACTCTAATACAATAACTTCTCATATGATAAGGTAATGTTTACTGAATGCTCACTGTGTATCAAGTACTGACATTCTCCCCCTCTAGGAAAGAAGCTCAAAGAGGACAAAAATTGTTTTTCTCTTATTCACTGATGTATCCTCAGTGCCTGGCAAAGGGTCGATGCTCAGTAAGTATGCACTGAATACATAAATAGGAAGAAAAACACAAGTTAGAAATCTGAAGAATTGTATATGCACTACAAATGATGGAGGAAATCCTATTACTTTTTTTTTTTCAATTTTGCCAAAGAGAAAATTAAAGCTTGAGAAGCGATTCACCAAATGGCAAAACAAGGACTTTCACACCAAAGCCTTTGCCCTGAATCTGTGGGCTGCCCCCTCCAGACCGAAGGGGATTCCTACCTGTGACACAATTCATGCAAATCCCAAGAGTCTGAGTTTCCAGCAGAATAACAAGGCAGTTTATGCGCCCCCAAAGAAACAGAGACCAGATGGGAAAATTAAAGGAACTTCAGGAATAAAGGACAATTCTGGTAGAGATTCCAGCAGTTAAGGGTCCTGTTGTTTGAGTGTCTTCGGTTTTCCTGATCACAAATGTAAGTAAAGCTTCCTTTTTATACTACTATTTTTTCTTCTATCAACCTTTGATTCTCAAATTAAATATAATGAATATAACGATTTTTTAAAGTAATATTTGTTTCATAAAATCTAAGCCAGAACCTTACCAAAAGTTTCAAATATGCTTCTTTCAAAGAGCCTCAAGCAAAACAAAGCACAAAGTTGTGGCTCAATAAATATAAACTGAAACACAATGAACAATTTTTTACTGATTAGCTTTGAAATTCTGTAAATGTAGATGAATCCTCTTTTATTTTTTGATGAATCCCCTTTTAAAGTGATCACATATATGAAGGTAAATTATTTTTCAATAGAAAAATATATTAATATTTTAAAATAAAGGGCCAGGTAAATTGGAAAAAAAAAATGAGTCATTTCTAAAGCCCTAGGTGTGTTAACATTCCAAGAGAGACTGGTACACATAAATTTGAAGAGAATGCATGGGAGATGAGGATTACTTCACACATAGATATGACTTAGTACATGAGGCCCCTACGAAGGCTTAAAGGATTCCAGGAAAACCAAAAAAATAATTTTACTTGCATAGACAAATGGCAGGTAACTGTTTAACTACTGTGGCTACTATGGATTTTCTTATTATAGGTCCTTTTTCAACTCTTCCTGACTTTCGGACTTCATTTTCTTCTCTGCGTGGTCCAATGTAGCAAGAATCCTGTGAAGTCAGTTTAACCAGCAGCCCACCCTCGGCATCTGATCGCCCTGCATATCTGATAGGGTCCCTCGCCCTCCACGTCCCCACCACGGCCCCACCACTGCTGCCCGCTGATCGTCCTGGTCTCGGGCCAGCCTTCAGAGAGATTCCTTTAGGTCAGTTTAGCCAGAATCCCCTTACCCTTGAGGGTTCTTCTTGGTAATTTTCCATCCCGATCCCTCCCTGCTCCTTGGCTATGCCTTCCCACTTCCCCATACTGTATCCAGAGTCCAGTCCCATCTCTCCCCTCACTGCTGCCATGGCCCTCCCTGAATAAAGCCTTCCTTCCTGTGCTTTAACAAGTGTCAGCGAGTAATTTTTTTCTTTAACACTTATTAAGAGAACGTGAAAATTTTAAGAATCCTTATGTAGGAGCATCTTTATTCATTCAAGGACTTCCTCCTTTTTCTGAACAACTTTTTAATAGAGGAAGAAACAAAAAGAGTAGCAGGCGAAGAACCCAGCATAAGAAAACACAGAAGTTTGTGGTCAGAAATTTCAGCGAGGCCATTATGACTGAAAAAATGTGCCATACTTGCAAAAGATGTTGATGAAACTACATATAACAGAGCTCAAATGAGTCTGAATAAGCTTTGGGGAAAAGGTAAATGTCTGTTTAAATTAGTACAAACAGACATAACAATTACGAAAGAGAAATAAAAACTATGTGCAGGCCCATCTCCAGTTTAAATTTATTTTTTCTCAGTACCATGGGTCAGGTCAGGGAGAGAAGGGGGAAATATCTGCATTAGGAACCCCAAAGCAACATAAAAGAAACTGCAGACCGATTCTTTATCTTGACTGCCAAACAGGAAACTCTCACAAGGACAAAGGAACTGAATCTAACCTCCAAACAACATAACGGGTTTCTCTATTACAGCTCTCATACATGCTCTCATTAATTCTCCTCTGCAGATAAAGCTGAAACACACACACACACATACACCGGCCTCTGTTCCTTTTCTGCCACAATTAGCTGAGCCCGGGCTCTACGGGGTCTGGAAGACATCTCTCTACCTGCGGCACTCGACGAATAATAAAATGCTCAACAAGTATCTGTAGCTCTTTAAAAGTCAGTTTCAGGGCCTCGATTTTTTTGTCCATTTATTCAGCACTTGTTCTACTGTGCCTGACATTTTCATGAGCTTGGTGTAGGCCTCATGGGGACAGAAAGCTGCCCTCAGACAGCCCAGAGGTAAGCAGGAGATGGATATATACCGTCAGGTCGTGTGAGAGAAATAAAATGAGTAAAACGAGAGTGAGAATAAACCTAGAAGTGGTATGTGTGGCCTCCGGGCCAAGTTTATTCTGAAATTTTTTTGCCAAAATCAGTATTACTCTAAAGAGTTAAACAATTCCTATCCATTTCTTGATATATAACTACCACCAACTGTTTTGAATAAATTTAAAATTATATTTGAATAAAAGTAGTTATAAAATGGATTCATTCAAATTTAAAACTAAGTTATTTTAAAGAATTAGAGAAAGGGGGCAAGTTCTAGGTACTTAAATCACATCCAACAGTCATATATAACGGGTTCTTTTCAAATACCCCACTGTTAGCAATATGCCCTCTGAAATGGATTAACTGCTAATCACGAGGCTTGCCTTGGAGAGGATTTCTTCCAGGGAAGACTCTGCGTGTGTATATATAAGCCCACACAACTATAAAGGCAGTCACACCAGCCTCAACCAATCCAGGAAGTCTTTCACTGCTACATGTATTTAAAATCAGAGTTCATCGATATTTAAAGATAAATATATTAAAGAAAAAGATCGATGAATTACAGAACAACCACCTCAAGATAATATGCAAGGATCACAGGAGAACTTCTTTAATGAATATCCACAGAGACCTGAGGATATTATGAGGATGAAGGTAAGAAGAAAGGAAAGTAATAAAAGAAGAGAGGGAGGAACAAATTAAAAGTAAATGAAGTCAAAACAAGCAATAAACAACAAAATAGTCACTAAAAAAGACTGCTGTAGATATAAAAGATATATTAAGGAAACTTCCTAAAATAAAAAGCAAAATAACAAAGAAATGGAAAGTATGAGAGAATAGAAGTATAAGGAAATATATTAACAATAAATGTAATAAAATTAATTAAGAGGAAATAACCCTCAAGTTTTTTTCTCTTGGGGAAAATATTTTTTAAAAATTAACTTCTTATACAAAAATGAAGACAGTTTTTCTGAGATCCTGGTAACAGGTTTCTAATACTGTCTTTGAAAGCAAGTATATACTCAATAATCTAGTTTATTATGTCAGAATTTGTTCAGTCAGCCAACTGTGAGATTGTTGATTTGCTTTTACATTCCATTTGCCCCTTTATCTAAAATTCATTAAGCAGTTGGCATTGATATCGGACACCTACAGTGCTCATATTATTTTTCGTGAAGATATTAGAAACAAGAGGATTTAGCTTTGTTCTTTGAGGACAGATTTACAGTGTTAATTCATGAAATATCTATAAACTACAAGGTCTAGGGCAGTTTCTTCCAAATGGTTATTATAAAAAATCATTTTATTTGTGAAATATTTTCTGTTTGCTACACTTTCTGTGGGGCCAAACTTGCAAAAACCTGGAATAAACTTTAATAAATTTTAAATAAAATATATTTAAAGATAAACATAATCTGTAAATATAAATACTCAAGATTTTCCAAGAACAATGAAAAGTTTGAAATGCAGTCAATTTTTTGTAATTTTTTATACCGAATTTTACGACAAGTTCACTCTGTACAGTAATACTGTGCTCTCCTCTCCCTGGGGCGGGAATAGCAACAACAGATTTTTTTTTTTAACGTCTACAGCACTTGGCCTTCCTAGGTGGTCTCCCATCCAAGTGCTAATCAGCCAGACCCCGCTTGGCTTGCAAGATCAGACAAGATCAGGCACATTCAGGGTGGCATGGGCCTAGACAGCAACAACAGATTTTAAGAGTTGCAAAGCTCTTGGAAGTAACATGGAATGATTTCTAATTGATCGAAATTATAAGGACTTTTTCCAATTTTAGTTACTGAGCAGGTAATTTATGCACTTAGAATTAATGTTAAAAGATACGATAAGGAGTGAAACGTAAGTCTTTCTTTCCAGTCCCCTCTCTAGGAAAAGGCTTACTAACTTCTTAGAACTTCTTTTTGAATATTAAAACTGTTTATCTTTAGTATCTTTTCATTGAAAATATTGACATAACAAAAAATGACATGCATTAATAATATTCATATGACTTTTTATTTCTTTATCCCAAAGGCACGCATACACAGCCATTCAATTTACAGGCAGGCAATATATGGTGTTCAAGGGCATTTGTCACCTCTTGCAATAATTTTGGCACACCTCAGAATCACTAACACAACACCAAATTCCTTCTGTAAGATTCCGAGAAGATGGTCACACTTTGGCTTAAATAAAATGTAATTAAGATCTCATTAAATGAGTTAGTTTTTTAACTAGTAGAGGCGAAAAAATATCTTTTGCCCTAAGAAAAACTACCAAGTTGCAACTTTTACTCAGTTTCTACTCGGTTGTGTCTCCCAGAAAAGGTTACTGAGCCAGACTTTTAAGGGGCACCATGGGTGACATCCCATTAGAAACTGCTCACATACATGAAATGTGCATACGAATTTAGGAAGTGAAGTAACTTGTTCTGTGAAAAATGGACACTCATTATTGCCCTCTTCCTCCAATTCAGGTGGGTCAGAGCGAGGCAGGCACTTGTATAGAGACAGAGAGAAAGAGAGAGAGAGAGAGAGAGAGAGAGAGAGAGAGAGAGAGAGAGAGAGAGAGAGAGAGAGAGGGAGA